>JAEQBH010001389.1:0-164689 GCA_016808115.1 Tetrastigma voinierianum
AGATTGAAGGAGCAACCGGGTGAGTTTGGGGTTGCAAAATTTGGCAAATTCGCAATTTCGTAGGTTACCACTCTTCAACCCGCAAACACCGCCATACCTGCATTTCCTACATTCGCGATCCACTGCTGGTGGTTTTAAGGCAGTTTACCCTTATGTAATTTTGATTCTTTTTTAATACACTTTGTAATTTCCTCTTATCAGCCTATATAAGCTCAACCATGCCGTAATAAAAAAAAAAAAAAAAAAAAACATCTTATCATTCAATCAACTACCTACAACTGGCTTCCTCCTCGCGCTGCGTGATTTTTCTTCCCCCTTTACTTTCTTTGCATTTTTTGTAACAAACACCCCTTGATGATGACAAATCAAGGGATGCTTGGCTAATCTCCTTCCTAATCCTTGAAGGGAAAGGCCACTGGGTGTTGTTTTTAGGTTTAACTGCATGTTCTCATGTTCTGCATGTTTGCATTTTAGTATTTCAGGCTCCCGTTTTTCACCGAGGTTAAAATTCTGTTATTACTCTTTAATGTGTATTCGATGTTTTTTTGTCTAATGATACTTTCACTAGATCCATCGAGGCTCGCTTAGTTGTCTTCTCGCTAGTTAATGCGGGGGTAGGGTTTTTAAGATGTGTTTTAATCGTTAGGACATTTTGCCTAATGAAATGTTATCTTTCAAAAGGAAAGCTCTTGCTTGTGTTTTAAAGCCAAAGTTAAGATCCGATTCGAAATGATTATATGTCATGCTCCCACACGCAAGGAGATAGACCCTAGTACATGTTGCTATTAACTTAGAACACTAAGCCCAGTGGCCCGAGACTTCAAGGATTTCTCTTTTAACTTTTTACTTCAACTATTTCAGTTTGCAACCATTCACACACTGTTTTCCACACACCCTTTTAATCCAAGGAGAAAACACCATTTTCAATGCACTATAACCCCTCTCTCACGAACAAAACTCCATCCTCAGAAAACCAATCTCTGGGGAGCTACTATAACAAGCAGTGAGTTTTTGCACGCCGTAGTAGGAACCCTAGTTGCAAATTTTGTTGATTCGAACACCCACCCGAATTTGAAACGACCGCCCCAAGGCACATGGAATGCATTATTACTAAACCACTCATGCTAATATATTTACATGCATATATTAATATAAATTAATCACTACATCATGTTAACACATCAAATTCTATGCATTAACATACTAAATTCCACACAATTCAAGCCATTCATCTTAGCAAGATTTCATGCAAATAACACATGGACGTTTTGGTCCAATCAATGCAAACCGGGATTGTTTTTAACAATCCCAAAATCGAGCAGTGGGCTGTCCGTGGGCAGCCCACTCATCAAGCATCGGTCCCACTTTGTGAAACCGAAATCCAT
Source organism: Tetrastigma voinierianum (assembly GCA_016808115.1). Classification (NCBI taxonomy): domain Eukaryota; kingdom Viridiplantae; phylum Streptophyta; class Magnoliopsida; order Vitales; family Vitaceae; genus Tetrastigma; species Tetrastigma voinierianum. The sequence goes on from JAEQBH010001389.1 coordinate 1,386, forward strand.
GACCATTTCCGGCCTCATACACACCAAAACATAATTTACAGCATAAATCATCACACCACCACCCAAAACAAATTCCTACACTGGTCCAAACGGTTTAACATAGCTTCCATCAATCTGTCCCAAGTTTCGGATCGATCAAACGGCCACTCACGACCTCAAATCAACCCTAGCATTAACAAAACACTTAAACATGGGGTAAATCAAGTAGGAGAAAACCACTACCTTCCGGAGTTTGTCGAAACTCCTCTAAACCAGTACCCATGCGCAGTTCCTGGGAGCAACTTTACTTTACTCCGCCGGAACCGACGGTCCGATCACGGAACTTAGAGAATGCAGAGCTCTCTCTCTAAAACCTCTCTTTCTCTCTTCTGCCGTCTTTCTTCCTCCTCCTCTCCTCTCTCCCAACCCATTTGGTCAAGATGGAGACAGACTATCCTCTCATGCCACTTGTCAAATTTTAAGTGGCCCACGCTGATTTACACCTATCCCTTTATCCATCTACCTCGATTTTCTAATGCATGATGCCATGTGTCTCATGTGAGCCCCACTTGAGCTCAATGTTTGACTTCGTCAGCTGACATCGTAAGACCTCTGAGCTACTCACAAAGTGCCAAGTGTCCAGATTCTACATGTTGAAAACGCGGGAATTTCGACCGTCTACCCGACGAATTGACATGATAGCGATTTCATGATACGTATTCCAATCTGAAGTCCGTTTTCACATCCGAGATCTAGAAAATTCGATCTTAATCGTAAATTACTATTTTGCCATTTTTCGTAAATTAGATTTTCTGGTTCGCCAGCTTTCTTTAACATATTTTGATCTTTCCCTATACTAATAAGGTATTTGCTGTATTTCTATATTTATCATTCTATTTTCTAATTTGTTCATGTTTTCTTCGATTTTTTCTAATTTATTATCTGCTCTTTTACAAACTTTAATAATTTCTTCCATTACTTCATTTTCTGTGTGGGTAGAGATTCCATGTTATTTCGTTTCATAACCTGCTTTTCACAAATTTTTCCCAATCTTTGTATAGTCCATATTCTTTTATTTTTATTTTATCTTTTTGATATAAATTTCTATTCTCTTTTGCATTATTATTGGATTTCTCCATTTCTACTAAGTTTTTATTTTTTTCTATTACTTTTCTTTGTTTTTTTCTTGATTCTTAGATTAACTTTGAAGGGTAAATATTCATTGTAATTGTCTACTATATCAGGTATTATTATATATGTAAGTTCTATATATTTTTCTGGACTAGCTTTTATAGATAAAGGTAAACTACTTTCTAAACATTCCATAATCATCTTATATATTGTATTTTTTATTTGTTCCATTTTTATCATTAGTAAAGTCTCACAAAAATTTTGTCTTTTTCTAAATATTTGTCATTGCTTTTTGTACAAATCGTTTTATTGTCATTTCATTCATTTTAATTTTCTTTCTATATTTGGACTTTCTATCTTATTTAGATTACTATGTAAATATTTCAATCGAGATCAATCTTCCCGATTATGCTTCTTGAATATTATTATCAATACTATTATTTACCAAATTTAAATATAAAGTTATAACCATCAAATATATTTTTGTTTTTAAATTCTCTCTTGGCTTTTATTAATATTTCTTCATTTGTTGAGAAAATTAGTTGTATAATTGTCATTGATTCTTGTAAAGATTTTTTGAGGCTTAAAATATATAATGTCTTTTAATATTCAATTATTTGTTAAGAATTCTAATTTATAATAGGTTAAAGATTCTATTAATACAATATCATCTGGATCATAATCATCTTTTTCTTCTATTATTTTCATGATTTTTAAAAACTTAATACAAAAATTCTTGTGTTATATCATGTTTTAAGATTTTCGTTATGTTTTAGACATAAAGTCTTTATTTGAATTAGAATTTATTATTTGACTAACTTTACTATTACAAGTATCAATTTTAGGTTGGATTTCTCTATCAAGATTATTGTTTTACCTGTCATAGTTTTTCAAATTTTCAAACACGTTTTGTAAAACTTTTCACTCAGACCTTTATCAAACTTTTCAACTTTTGTAAATACTATTCAATATTCTTTTACTATTCATTTACTTTTTATCCGATTTATATTTTATGTCAATTTTAGTTTTGGTCTTATCCTAAATATTCTAAGAAAGCTTTTATATTAGTTAGTAATCTAATAGTCCTATCAAATTCTTCACAATCACATAATTCTTCCATATGATATTGAATATGATTTTTTGTTAGATTTATAATTGTTTTTGTGATTTCAGTCTTAAATTCTTCTATCTTTTGTTTTTCAATTAGATATACCATGTTTATATTATAACAAACATTTTATGCATAACTTCTGTTATTCATCACTAAATCAATAGACACCCCAAAACCCGAAATTCGCCGAGAACCCAATAACCTCATGGGACACTCGTATGTCGGGTAACCCGACACCACCTGGCGAAAATCGCAGTCCCTTTGTATGGTGAGCATTACCTAAAATACAACCTGTCTCAAATAGTTTACAACGACCACAGCGGGTCCACATGCGAGTAAAATAGCCACTTGGGCCCATGCATCAATACTCACAAAATATATATATCAACTATATAACAATAGTTTAAGAGTTATTACAATACTCTTAACCAAAACAAATATCAAAATTTACAATTTTAATACATGTTCTACAAAATGAATATCAAGCCACAACCCGGCTTTCTTCTAAAATGCAGCCTCTAGTGAGCGTCGTCCTCCTGTACACTCCCGCACCAAATAAGGATCCCTCGACGTGGTGAGCAGCTCCGCAGCATAATTTCCCACATGGGTTACTCCCACCTAAGTGCACATGTCAGCGACAAATAATCACATCTAGCAATTACATGAACCTACTCAATGTCTAGAATTGACTAATCCCATGTCCCGATCCAACCGACTCTCTCTACATATGTTTAAGCCGCGAGTAATATATCCTTTTATTTCTTTCATGTCAGCGCGACTCACACCTAATTTTCTGTGTTTCCTACGCGCATAGCGAAATGCATTACGCCATTCTCAAACCACATGCCAATATATTATTTACACATATATTAACAAAATTTACATACATGTCACATGTTATTTAATTCATATCAATAATGATCAAAATTAGCTCACTTGAGCTAATTACAATTCATAATGGCTTACACACACTATATTTCTTTATATAATTCCAACATCATGTTAATACATTTAATTACATGCATTAACATATTAATTTCTACACACCCCCAAGCCATCTATGCTAATATATATTTACATGCATGTATTAATACAATTAATTCTCATAATTCATATTATTCGATTCTCAATCAATAACACCAAAATTAGCTCACATGAACTAATTAACAAACACAAGCAATTCATTTTGAATCACTCAACATCATACGATTCACACCAAAATCACAATACTATTCAAGTGAACAAAGGATAAACCCTGGGTTGTCACCGGCTCACAAACACAACACGGATTTCACTGGCTCCAAGCTGGTGACCGAAAAACATTACTAATCCAAGCCTCGTAACATCCCCTTAATCATTTACATGGCTCTTAGTCAAAGAACACGTTATGAAGATCCCTACCTCTTAGAGCTGCCTGAACTCCACCAACCTGTCCACACGCAGCTCTCGCACACAGATCGACTTCGCTTCATCCGTCGAGAACCGACTAACTGTAAACGACCAGAATCTGTAGAGAATGAGCTCTCTCTCTCTCTAAAAATCTCAAATCCCAACCACTGCCAATTCGTTCCAACCACTGCCCATTTATTCTTCAAAATGAAGAAGATAACACTATTTAACTTTTGTCTTATTCTCATTAACATTTCATTAAATCCCAATATGTCCATTTTGTCTTGTTTTGATTAATTTTAAGACAATCTAAAGCATTCATCTCATCCTCTAATCATTTAACATGCTTGCCTCTACGAAGTACACGTAATGTGCGACTCACATATCACATGCCTCTCACGAAATGCTTTATAAAGACTCCGACACCCGCGCCGAAAAACGTGAAATTTCGACCGCTCCGAATTTGACATGGCAGTTGTGATTTCGCAAGACGATTCCAACTGAGAAGTCTCTGTTTTGGCCATCCGAGATCTAGAAAATTTTTTGGTTTTTTTTAACATGACCATTTTGCCCATTTTCGAAAAATCAATTTTCTCAGTTTTCAAATATTATGTATCAAATCGTTTCTAAATCATAAACTTCTATATTATCTTCGTGAGAGTCTTAGATAATTTATTTTTATATTATTTTTAAAATAAAATAATATTATTTTTCTAATCTTTAAACTTGTTATTCCTATTTCTTTGAATAAAAGAAATTTCAGCATTATTTCTAAATATTATTATAGAGAATGATAATAGTTCCTCATGAAGTGATTCAGAATGAGTAAGGAAATAATTGAAGAAGATGATATTTCTGAATTTGAAGTTATTAGTGCTAAAGAATATCAAGAAGGATATAGATTAAAGAGCACTTTTGATAATAGAAAATTACAGAAAATCCAAAATCTAAATTTTGATCTGAAAGCCCCAGGAGAAGGATTACTAAGATAACTAAATAAAAAATATATGTATATACAATCCATTAATATCAAAAGATAGAAAGAAGTATAACAATTAACAAAGCTAAATGAAACATAAAGCTTAATTTATTGACAAATAAGACTATAACTGAAACATTATGTAAAATAAAAAAGGAAAAAGTAAGAGAAAAAATAAAGTATGTATATTTAACAAGAGTACAGATAATAATAAAATCGTTATTCCCTGAAAATCTAAATACACCAATAGTTCTAAGTTTACATGATAAAAAACTGATACAAACACATGAAAGCCACTTAGGAAATATCCAAGGAAATTTAGCATATACGAAATTAATGTTTACATGTTACCCAAAATATAACATTAATTTAGAGATACGATTTTGATAATACCTGCTTGGCTTCAAAATTTTAAGGAATGATTTTATGGTTAAGGTAATATTATAATGACAATGTATTATAGTGCTTATATGTGACACCCCAATCCTCGGGGTGTCCCACACCACCGTCAACCTCAGCAATTGCGGTCTCATATCATGAGACCCATGATGAGTAAATGGGCCACATCGCCCATACATCCAAATTCACTAAAATACATTAACTATATTACCATAGTTCAAGAGTTAATACATCACTCTTAATACAAACATATATTAAAATTTAAAATTCTAATACATGTTATACAAAAGTATCTACCAAAGCCACATGTCGGCTTTCTTCCCTCAAAGGCGCATCTAAAGGAGCCGTCCTCCCAAACACTCCCCGCACCTAAAATAACGATCCCCGACAGCGAGCAATGTCCAAGAGCGATAATTTCCTACATGGGTTACTCACCTAAGTGCACATGTCATGACAAAACAAACACACTCAAGCAAATACATGATCCTACTTGAATGTCTACATGCCCAATCCCATGTCTCGAGTTCTCACCGACTCCCTCACACATGCCTAAGCCAAATGTGAGAAAATACATTTTTCAAAACAAAGGTTTTGCTCTCAGTAAAACATACTATCGAGTTTCGTAAAAATTTATTAGACAACCTTCCGAGGCTTAATTTGTTTGATAACTCTTTGAAACAATTCATAGGCTCCGACGTGAATTGTCGACAATCTCCCAACCTACCTCTGAAAATCTTCCATTGAAATTCCTTTCACAACCATTTTCATTTTTCATTTTCTTCCATGTCATGCACTCACACCTATTATTCTAGGTTTCCCCGGTGCATATGGAATGCATTATGTCATTTCCAAACAATTCATGCTAATATATTTTACATGCATATATTAAAAAAAATTAATTCACATACATCATGTTATTCAATTCACAATAATAACATCAAAATTAGCTCATACGGGCTAATAAACAATCTAAGCAATTCATTTCAATCACTCAAGAAACACAAAATCACACACAAATCACGTGAACAAGAAAACCCCAGGTCTCTAAGAGAGACTGCTCACGTGTACCCACACTAGGATTTTCTCACTCAAATCCCAATAGTTGAACTAAAAACACACGACCATTCGGCCTCAGAACATCCCATCCATTCACACGGCTCTGGGGCCTAAAGAATAAAGCAAGTAGAGAAGACCCTACTTCGGGAGCGTCAAACTCCACAAAATTCCGGTCCACGCGTAAATTTCGCAGTCAGATCAACTCGCTTCGCCCTCGACGAGAACCGACTATCCGAAGTCGAAATCTAGAGAAGTTACCTTTCTCTCACTAAACCGCCCCCTCACGCTCGCTTCCAGCTAGTGGAGAAGAAGGAGTCCTATTTTGTCTTTATTTTTAATCTTTTCACTTAATTCCATCATTGTCCCTTTAATTTGACTTAAAGGGCCTTTTTGACACATGGCTCAATCTAAGCCGTTTATCTTTATCCTCTCACTAATCATGCAACATGTGTCACATGGGTACATGTAGTAGGTGACTTTTGTCACATCACATGTCTCTCACAACGTGACGCCCCAAATCCCGGTGGTCCGTTGACAACCCGTCAACCCACGAAAAACCTGTGTGTCTCATATCACGAGTAAAAATAGCCACTTTGGCCCATACATCAATACTCACAAAAAATTTCATCAACTATATTACACTAGTTCAAGAGTTGATTACATCACTCTTAATACAACCGTATATAAAACTTAAGAGTTCTAATACATGTTTCATAAACTAAATACCAAAGCCACATGTTTCCGCTTTCTTCAAAGCGCCTCTCGATGAGTTAACTGGCCTTCGAACACCCTTGTACCCGAATAATGTTCCCTTGACAAGCTAAGCAATGCCCAGTAGTTGAATTATCCTACATGGGTTACTTCCCACCTAAGTGCACATGCAATGATTCAACATAAACACATTCAAGAAAATACATGATCCTACTTAAATGTCTACATGATATGGATGAGAATGTGACTCACCCTTTCCCACTTCTCGAGCCCTCACTGACTCCCTCACGCATGCCTAAGCCAAATGTGAGAAAAACACTATTTTCAAAACAAAAGGTTTTTGTTCTCGAAAACATACTACCGAGTTTCTAAGAAAATCTATCGACAACCCTCCAGGTGAATTGTTGGGTAATCTTTCAAACAATCATGGGTCGTACCGAGATGAAATTTATTGGACAACTCTCCACAAGTAAATTCTTCTGAAATCTTCGAAATTCCTTTCACAACCATTTCATTTTTCTTCATGTCATGCACTCACACCTATCGTCTAAGGTGCCCTTGCATATGGAATGCATTGATATTTCCAAATCATTCATGCTAATATATCACCATATATATCGGCCAAAATTTACATACATGCTCACATGTTATTTATTCATATAATAACATCAAAATTAGCTCACATGGGCTAATTAACAATTTAATTCCAAAGGCTCACACACAATTATATTTCATATAATTCAACATCATGTTAACACATTTAATTCAATGCATTAACATATTATTTTCCACATAATCCAAGCCATTCATCTTAGGCAAATTTTCACTTAAAACACACATGGACCATTCTCGGTCCAACAAACAAACCGACCTAAACAAGCATGACAAATTACTGGTTAATCTGGGCTCCACTTTCGCGGGAACCGCATTCCATGGCCATTGGTCGAACAACACCAACCAATTCTGTGTTATTTAACCAAGCAGCCACACAAACATAACACAAGTCACTCAAACAAAGCCTGCGGACCGGCCCAAGACGGTTCCAAATTTTCCAACAATTCAGTCCTAAGTTTTGGGATCGACCAAACAACCACTCACGGTCTCAAATCATCCAAACCATTTACAAGGCTCTTAAAACTGAAAATAACCGAGTAGGAGAAGATCCCTACCTCTTGGAGTTGTCGAAACTCCACAGAACCCGCCCACGCCAGAGCCCTGGCTGCGAGAACAACTTACTTCGCCCGACGAACCGACCGTCCGAAAGCCGGGAAATCTAGGAGAGAAGCTGTACTTTCTTCTAAAACCCTCCATCGCTTCAAAATTCACTTCCCTCTCTCCACTACCGGATCCAGTAAAAATGGAGAAGAAAGCTCTTCTTTTGTCCCCCTCATTGCCACATGTCCACTTTATCCACCTACTTTGGATTTCTATCCAATTAGGAGATGCCACATGTCACCCATGGGCCCCACACTTGAGCTCAAGTTAACTAATTATGCACCTGACACTTTGCACACTGTGAGCCACTCAAAATGTGCTAAGTGTCCCTCACTACGCTCATTGCCTCAAAAAACGTGCAAATTTCGACTGTCTCGAAATTCGACGTGGTAGCTAGATTTTGCGAGATGATTCCAACGGTGAAGTCCGTTTCATCATCCGAGATCTAGAAAAATTTCGGATTTTGACAGAAATTACCATTTTGCCATTTTTCAGAAAAATTAGATTTTCTCGGGGTTTCACATTCTCCCCCCTTAAAAGAATTTCGTCCCAAAATTCCACGCACATACGCATCCAACCACGTGCATATGTAACCCTACACAATCCCTGCCTGGTGTGCAAACGACCTTCCCAAGGTCACAATCACTAACAACCCAATGGGTTGTCACCCTAATCCATGTCATGAATGACATCCATATACCGAGCCCTTGTCGGCTCACCAACACCCCACGCAACTCGCCAATGGGTAACTAATCCCAAGTTAGTCCCGACTCCTGTCACCCAACTCTAAGTTTAAGTGATAACCATGACCTGTGTCCTCTTTGGGCAACAGAACTTTCGGACATCTCCGCGGGTCTCTTACACCCATACAGAAATTATGGATATCTCCACGGGTCTCTTACACCCACACAGAAATTCTGGATATCTCCACGGGTCTTTTACACCCACACATAAATTCTGGGGATGTCTCCACTCGCCCTTACACCACATAGAAATTTGGATATCTCCACCCGGCCCTTACACCCATACATGACCTTTTGGATATTACCGTGGGTCTTCTTCACCCAAATTCCGTAGTTTACTGAGGGATTTCAATACCTCCTTCTGCTTCGCCCCAACACACATTAATTACTTTTCATTTCCTGATTTGAACTATGAGTCTTCATTGGACGTAGTCCCAAAGACAAACCCAACCGACACTCACCAAGAGTAGTGAATGTCCATACCGTGCACCCACACTCGACTCGACGCGATGGCACCGTGCACATGAAAGCAATGATGCCATGTTGTGACACCCCAATCCCGGGGGTCCACCATGAGCAGAATCTCGGAGATTTCTAACTCACGATCTAGACACATCTTACCAATCCTCTCACCGTACATCTTAGTGGAAGAACATCCACATGGCTTCTCTCTAAAGGCCTCAACCTCTATGCCCAAATCTATCACGCAAGATGCAACAATGATGAACATGATGCATCAAAACAAATGCGGTGTATAAAAACGTGACCCTGTACATGTCCCACGGCCCGTCGCTAGCCTCTCGCACAACCAAGATAAACACACCCCTGGGTCCTCGAAGTCCCGACCTGTGAGCTCTGTGCCTAACCTCGACCCACACTCTGGCCCATTTGTGCTGTCGAAGGTGCTTGTATAGCACCCTCGCAATCAAACCTGCCTTTCACCCATACTGTGGTGCCGGAGGAATGAACCGATCCCTCCGCCCTACAACTAACCGGACTCCGTGGCTCGCCACAAAACTCCGGATCCTTGTCTTTAGCAATCTCATCTCATATGTCCGCACTGGTCTGCAGTAAATAACATATCATCCGTCTTGCTTACCAAATGCCCCATTCCTGCCTCGTCCCGATAACCCTGCGCCCGTTCCCGAAATCCTCGCGGCTGGGCTTCCTCGCCTCTTTTTCCCAAACTCCGAAGCAGATCGACTCTCCTTCCTCTTGCCACTAACACCCGCATCCCGAAAGCCAGGCATCCTCATCTCTCTCTCTATGGTCATGGTAGTCCCAACCATAGAGTCCTATGTTCTTGTAGGCGGTCTCATACCCGCCCGAACGACAATCTCAAATTCATTTAAACCTCGACTCGCTGTGTCTCGTGGCTACATAATCGCAAGAAAGCTGTAGAGCTAACTCCATGAACCTAGCCACATACTCAATCGCGCCCATGTCCCCCGCTTTAGCTTTAGGAACCCAGCTCAGATGTCTCGCAGCGTTCGAAAATACTCGCCTACGAACAACCCACAAATCTCGCCCATGTCATCGCCTAGGTCCCAGAGGCCCTCGCCGCCCGGCCCACCATACTGGCCCCGCCCCTCTAGCCGGAATGCGCCTAGTCCGACCTAGTTGTATTGGAGGTAATTCCATGGCCTCAAATACCTTCCACCCGCATGAAACCAAACGGTCTACCACCACGATCTCCTCCCGTGAATATCTGAGGATGACGTGTCTCAACCTCCCGCAGTTACTTCGAACCTCCCCCGGCTACCTGCTGCACTAGCTTGTGCAATGGCAGCAGCCGCAATCTCTACAGCCTCAAGAAAGGCCCCGTCGATCAAAATACCGCTGGTGCTCCGAATTAGCGACTCCTCAAAGGGACGACTTCACGCCCTCTCCGACTAGCCATCTACACATGTCAAATGGCAAGTTAAGTTTTTATGCAGTATCTCTAAGGTGTAAACATAGCCCCAAGATACTATTCACATACCGAAAAATTTTCCTACACAACATCAATGCATTCATAGGTAATGCAAGACAATAATTCCATGTATTAAAGTATACGCAACAAAATTTTTATTTTATTTTATTTTTTTAAAACCCCGTGAATAGTATCCATGGTACGCGTGTCCATGAACAAAGGTTCGGGCCAATGACCGTGAACAAGCACTAATTTGTGTCATGATACAAAACCCCATGCCACTTCGCCGGGCCGTGACGCGAGCGGTTAGCCCTCGCCTGCCGCGAAGACCGCGTCACGCCACGCGACGAGCCGTATCGCAGTCATTGCCGCTGGGCATCGCAGAACCAGTTGGTCGCCTCACATAATAATATAAAATGTATCGCGGACCTAGGAACCTGGCGCCAAAGCGCACGACCGGGCCGCGGTCACGCACGTCGGGCCGTGTCGCATTATCGGGACGTATCACAACACCGCGTCGCGGCGCGCATCGCTGCGGTCGCAAAGATTGTATCGCGCCTCCCGCCACGATACAAAAATTCTCGCACGCGATGAGCACCCCATGGCCTATGCCCTGCCCATGCCGCAGCCTGGGCCTGTCGTAGCCCTTGTCGGCCGTGTCATGGCCCCGTCGCCGTCAGACGCAGGCGCCCGCGCCGTGGTCCCAGCCGCTTGCTACGCGCCCATCCCCGCTCCCAAAGCCCGTGTCACGATACAAAACATCAGACGTGACCTAATCTCACCAAAACGGGCAAAGAGCTCCACCTGCAATTTCATTTTCCTGCACACATTTTTTTTTTCACTTTTTTTTTCTTTTGTTCCACCTACTGGAAGACCATTAAATATATATATATATATATGTTATATATATATATATATATATATATATATATATATATATATATATATATATATATATATATATATATATATATATATATTCATATCTTCCAAAAAGAGAACCAAATAGTTCATTATAATTTTTTTTCCTATTTTATTACTAATCGTAAAACCTCAGAAAATTTTTTCCTCAACACATTTTTTTTTCCTATGTGCTATTCACTAAGCACACAAATCACACAATCCAATCACACATCACAATTAATTCATCAAATTGCACAAAAGGACGATGATCTAACCCAAGGCTTCCCATTGCTCCCAGTACTGTGATACCTAAGCTCTACACCCACCAAGCTCCCAAGGTAATCGTTTACCTTAGCTCTGATACCAAGCTGTGACGCCCCAAATCCCGGGGGTCCGTTGACAACTCGTCAACCCACGGAAAACCTGTGTCTCATATCATGAGACCCATACATGAGTAAAAATGGCCACTGGGGCTCCATAAGCATCACTCACAAAAATATCATCAACTATATTACACTAGTCTGGTGAGTGGATTACATCACTCTTAATACAACCGTAAGATATTAAACTTAAGAGTTCTAATACATGTTTTACAAACTAAATACCAGCCACATAGTCGGCTTCTTCCTCAAAGCGGCCTCTAATGAGCCAGTCAGCCTTCCGAACACCCCGCACCGAAATAATGTTCCTCGACAAGGTGAGCAATGCCCAGTAGTTGAATTATCCTACATGGGTTACTCCCACCTAAGTGCACATGCAATGATTCAACATAAACACATTCAAGCAAATACATGATCCTACTTGAATGTCTATATGATATGGATGAGAATGTGACTCACCCTTTTCCACTTCTCGAGCCCTCACTGACTCCCTCACGCATGCCTAAGCCAAATGTGAGAAAAACACTGTTTTCAAAACAAAAAGGTTTTTTGCTCTAAAAACATACTACCGAAGCCAGAAATCTATCGGGCAACCCCTCCGAGGTGAATTGCCGAGTAATCTTCCAAAACGCCTGCTGGTCGCCTCCGAGATGAACTGTTGGACAACTCTCAAGGGCAATTCTTCGGAAAATCTTCCTTGAAATTCCTTTCATAACCATTTTCATTTTCTTTTATGTCATGCACTCACACCTATCGTTCTAGGGTGCCCCGGTGCATATGGAATGCATTATGCCATTTTCAAACCATTCATGCTAATATATCAATTATGCATACATCGACAAATACCACATGTTATTTATTCATGGTAATAACATCAAAATTAGATCACATAGGCTAATTAACAATTTAATTACAAAGGCTCACACACAATTATATTTCATATAATTCAACATCATGTTAACACATTTAATTCAATGCATTAACATATTATTTTCCACACAATCCAAGCCATTCATCTTAGGCAAATTTTCACTTACAACACACATGGACCATTCTCGGTCCAACAAGCAACCGGACTATTAAAAAACAAGGCTATTATCCTTGACAACCCTCTCACCAAGCATCGGTTCCACTTTGTGGAATCGCATTCCATGGCCATTTTCGACCGAACAACACCCGAACCAATTTGCATGTTATTTAACCTCAAGCAAAACACACAAACACAACACAAGTCACCCAAACAGTCCATTGATTGTCCAAGACGGGTTCCAAATTTTCCAACAATTCAGTCCCAAGTTTTGGGGACCGACCAAACGACCACTCAATGCCTCAAATCATTCAAACCATTTACAAGGCTCTTAAAACCGAAAATAACTGAGTAGGAGAAGACCCCTACCTCTTGGAGTTGTCGAAACTCCACAAACTCCAGGCAGGCCCACGCTGTAGCCCTCGCTGCGTAGAACAACTTCTCTTGCTTTACCCAACGCGAACCGGCCGGTCCGAAAAACCGGAAATTCCAGAGAGAAGCTGCATTTTTCTCTCTCTAAAAACCCTCCATTTTTCAAAATCTGCTCTCCCTCTCTCCACCGCTGATCCAAAGAAAAACGGTAAGAAAAGCCTTTCTTTGTCCCCCTATCGCTACATGTCCAATTGTCATTGGTTGATAGAATTCCTTATCCACTTTATCCACCTACTTTGGATTTCTATCCAATTAGGAGATGCCACATGTTACCCATGGGCCCCACACTTGAGCTCAAGTTGACTCATTCTACACCTGACACGCGGCGATACCAGAGCCACTCAAAATGCGCTAAGGCCTCGCACTACGCCACCGTCAAAACGCGCAAATTCCAACTATCTCTGGGAATTCGACTGCACTTGACATGGTAGCTACCGCGAGATGATTCCAACCCTATGAAGTCCGCTTTCATTATCCAAGATCTGCAGCAATTTGGATTTTGATCGAAATTACCAGTTTGCCCTTTTTCAGAAAATTAGGATTTTCTGGTTTCACACAAGCTAACATAAAGCACCCGACACCTGGGGCACTAAAACGCGAAATTCGACCGTTCCCTAATTCGACGAAATTCGACGTGGTAGTTAGATTTTGCGAGACGATTCCAACGGTGAAGTATGTTTTGTCATCCGAGATCTAGAAAAATTTTGGATTTTGACCGAAATTACCATTTTACCATTTTTCAGAAAATTAGAATTTTCTCGAGTTTTACATTGTACACACTATCAAACTCAAATTATGGAAGGATTTATCAAGATAAGCCATTTATAAAAATTAGTGATGAATGTAGAGAAATTGCCGAATAATAGAACTCAAAAGTTAGATATAATAGAAATCTAAAGAATATATATTTTAAGTCTTGAAGATAATATTCTTGAAGAAGATTGTATACAAAGAATTGATTTACCCATATTTAGAGGAAATTCCTTGATAGGAAATAATATCATAAATAATACAAGGAGAAATAGTTTCCAAAGAATAAGAGGAGATGTACATTCAATTTTCCCGAGCAAATGGAAATCATTATAATGGAGAAAGAGTAGTCGTGAGAAATAAAATTTAAATAGACACAAAAGTTAGTTGTAATCATATCCACGAGCAAGCCAAATAATATGAGTATAACAAGCCCGTATGTTTATAAAAATTATTATGGTCAAACATTAGAATGTAATTTAAAGATAGAAATACCCATAAGATTACAAGGAATAACCTTTTTGGTAGATTGTTATAAAGATAACAGAATGCAAGGAAATAGACACTATGATATTCTTTTAGGAAATAGTTTCTTAGATAGACTAGATAAATATAAGATTAGAAAAGAAGGAATATAAATATATAGTGAAGTTATATGTATTTTCCTAGAAAGAAAAAAATGAAATAAATAACATTCTCTACTATGATATTTATAATGGTAAATATTCCATAAACTAAGTTATATACATGTGGATTGGTAGACACAGGATCATAAATAACAATATTTAAAAGATTTTTATTAAAAATGGAAAGATACTAAAATCTCTATAAAATGTGTAACTATAAATAAAGAAAAGATTACAAAACAAAAAGAAAATGTGGAAATAATGATCCATAATAAAATAATAAAAATAGGAAAAGTATATCAATATGACAATATAGAATGCGATATTATATTAGGAAATGACTTTTTACAACAATTTAATATATTAATTAAACAATTTATACTATAATATTTAAAACACATTGTAATTATCGGATAAGAGTACCTAGAATATTAAACCTTTAAGATAAATTATGACCAAAAAACTTAAAATGGACAATAGAAAATAAATACATCTATTACTTATAAAGTAACATTCCATGACACATGTGAAAAATTGAAAGAAAATTTTAGTAATAGCCCTTTAAAATATTGGGAAAAGACAAAAATCTATTGTAAATTATAAATAATAGATCCTGATAAGGTTATTAGAGTAAAACCAATGATATATTCACAAAAAAAATATAGAAGATTTTAAAATACAAATCAATGAATTAATGCAAATGAATTTAATAAGAGAAAGCAAAAGCCCACATAGTAGCCCTTCTTTCATAGTAAGAAAACATAGTGAGATTAAAAGAGGAAAAGCAAGAATGATGATAAATTATAAGGAAGTGAATAAGAATAATAAATTTGACGGATATTATATCTCAAATAAGGAAATATTAATAAATTTGGCAAGAGGAAAAAATTATTACAGCAAATTTGATTGCAAATCAGGATTTTGGCAAATAAAAATGGATAATGACAGTATACATATTATAGCTTTTAGTACACCTAGAGGTCATTATGAATTGATGGTAATGCCTTTTGGATTAAAAAATGCTCCTCAAGTTTCCAAAGAAAAATGGATAAAATATTCTCTGATTATTCATCTTTTATAATAATATACATTGATGATATGTTAATTTGTTCTAATAATGAGAAAGATCATAAAAAACATTTAAATATTTTCATAACACTTTATAAAGAACATGGTATAGTTCTTTCATAAAAGAAAGTTGAAATCAAGAAAAAAGATAAAGAGTTTCTATGAATGATAATAGACTGTAAAGGCATAATTTTTAGGAAAAAATTAATCATAATGAATTAATAAAAGATTTCCCTGATGAATTAAGGACCAAACAAATGATACATTAATTTTTAGGATGTTTAAATTACTCCTCTAATTTTATAAAAGACTTAGCTAAAGAAAGACGAAAATTTACAAAAATTGTTAATAAAGAAAAACCAATCAGGATGAAGTGAAAAACATACCATAATAGTCAAGAGATTAAAAGACATATGTTCAGATTTACCTAAATTTAGATTGCCAAATTAAAATGACAATTTAATATTACAAACAATGTTTATAAGTATTTACAAATATTAATTTGGAAACAGATTTAGGAGAAATATGTTGTTATACAAGTGGAACCTTTAATAATAATCAGCTTAATTATGATATTAATGAAAAAGAGTTACTTGCAATAATAAAAGGAATTAATAAATTTGAGGTATTCTTATTACCTAAACCCTTTATCATAGAAACTGATAATACTCAAGTTGCAGGATTTATAAAAAATAACACAAGAAAAATGGTACATGCTAGAAGATTGTCTAGATGGCAAACTCTTCTTAGTTATTATAATTTTAGGATTGTACATATAAAAGGTACTGACAAATTTCTTGCATACTTTTTGAGCAAGAATGTCGAATAACATTCAGAATCAGGTGATACTCCATTCGATATGGCCGAAGGAATGAATATAATCTCTCGAAAATTATACTGGATTCATCACTGAAGAAAAATAATAAATTTACAAAAAGATTTCAATGATATAAGGTCTAAATCATATTGATAGGGTTTGAAAAATAGGCACGCAGGCCCACTCGCCAAGCCCAAAGAAGAAGCCCAATAAACACTCCAGCCCTCGGCGCCACCCCAAAACGAAGTCACCGCTTCGCCCCAAAGGCCGATAACATATGAATCCCCAAAATCGGGATGTCCGTTGACTACCCGTCAACCCGCGGAATACTGCGGAATGCCTGCAACCCACACTACTATAAGAAAATCTGGGCAGAGTCTCTTTCAGACGGGGAGTTTCACCCAAAGTACATAACCTATCCCAAACAATATCATAAGACATATACATGAGTAAAAACGGCCACTTGGGCCCATACAACAATACTCATCAATATACATCAACTATATACCACAGTTTCAAGAGTTAATAATTTACTCTTATACAACACATATTAAAAGTTTAAAACATTCTAATACATGTATCCAACTAAAAACACTAAAGCCACAACCCTATCAAAGATCCGCCTGGGGATGAGCCGCCTCCTTCGTACGCTCCCGTACCGAAATAATATATTCCTCGACAGTATTGAGCTAATGCCCAGTAGTGGAATCACCCTAAATGGGTTACTCCCCACCAAAGTGCATATGCAATGATCCAAAGTAAACACACACTTAAGTAAATTCATGATCCTACTTGAATGTCTAACTGACCAACCCATGTCCCAAGTCATCACCCCGACTTCACACTCGCTCTAAGCCACATGAGAAACATCATTTTCAAAATAAAACTTGTTGTTCTTGAAAATACACTAATGAAGTTTCAGAAAAAATACGGGACTACTCCGAGGCGAACGTGGTCGAGAACCTTCCAAAACAATACACGGGCTCCTCCACGTGTAATTGTAGACCATCTCCCAACACCATTCTCCTAAAATCATCCCGTGAAATTCCTTTCGCAAATCGCTTTCATTTTTAGAAAATTCATGTCATGCACACACACCTAATTTCTAGGTTACCCGATGCATGTGAAATGCAGTATGCCATTTCAACACAATTTATATAACACATGAAAATATATCATCATGCATATATTTACATAATTTAAATCACACAAAGCATGTTATGTGAATTCTCAATCCATTACACCAAAATTAGCTCACATGGGCTAATTAACAAACACGAGCAATTCGATTTGAATTACTCAACCAAACACATTTTCTCACAAAATTATTTCGTGAATACTATTCACGTGAACAAGAAACCCTGTTAATGTTTCACGACTAATCAATCAACATCTGGCCACTCAGCGGTTGATTTTCATAGCCATTCCTACCATACACCATACAATTTATAAGCACATTTATACCATTAACAACTCCAGTCACTGTGACAAAGCCATGGACTGTCCACATGGGTTTCTAAAACTTCCACACCTCGGTTCCAAGATTTGGGACTTATCAAACGGTCGTTCAAGGCCTCAAACCAACCGAAACATTAACAAAACACTTAAACAAAGTGTAACTCAAGTAGGATAAAACCCATACCTCACAGATTTTGTTGAAACTCAAAGAAACTGGTACCTACGCATTGCCCTCGCCGCATAGAACGACTTTCCTTCTTGCTCCAAAGGAATCCGACGGTCCGATCGCGCGCGATCTTAGAGAGAAGTCACTCACTCTCTCACTAGAAAATCAAATCTCACCTTCTGCATCCCCTTTTTCTAATCTCCTACACGTTTTCCTTCTTTCAAGAAGCACAGCGAGACACGACACTATCGGGCTATTTCGCCCTTATCATTAAACATTTCAATAATGCTAATCAGCGTCCCTAAGCTTCTGATTTTTAACATTCGCACTATCTCTACAGTCCATTTTCATCATTTCTCTACTCAGCGCAACATATGTCACATGAGTACGTGTTATAGGTGACTTTTGTTACTTCATGTCGCTTTACTCTGACCATACTCGATGCTCAAAAACGTGCAAATTCGACCGTCTCTCGAATATGACTTTAGCCTGACGCAGCACTAGATTTTCGCGAGACGACTCTAATCTGAAACTGTGATCGTCATCCGAGAGATCTAGAAAATTTCGGATTTTAACCGAAATTACGATTGGTTCTTGAAAAATTGGATTTTTGGGTTTCATAACATGGATAATCGGGAAGGCCCACACTCGCAAATCAAACTAAATCTCTAATAAGGGAAGTAGTATAATCCCCCATAACATCTTATCCTATGAATCCAACTAAATCTCACTAGAAGGAAAATAGGATAATTCAAGATAAACAACTTATCCTGTAGATCAAACCAGATCTCACCAATAAGGGAGAAGGATAATTCTCAATAAACTGCTCTTTTAATATCCCTTATTAAATCCGATAAAGGCAGAAAATATCCTATCCAATGGGAAAGAATCCTTACTACCCTCCAATTGGGAAAACATACGCCTATATATATATATCAAAGCCACTCCTCGTGAAAGGTACTGCAAAAAAACATTCGTTTCTCTGCGCCTATCTTTCTCCCGTGGAGGAACTAACTTAGGCATCTAGCACACATGGGCGGCTTCTCCCGTCGACCCTTCTTCTCTTTGTCTCAGAGGAGCGCAAATACTGGCTAATACTGACCACCCAACAACAACCCCAGTTCCGCCCCAACGACCCCGGGGCAAAGATCTCTCCAACCTAGTCCCGCTTGGTGGGCATCATCGCTGGCACCGCCCGTGGGAACGACGCCTTTACAAATAAAGCCGATCTCCGCCATCGACATGGTGTCAACCCTGAATACAAGGTGAGCAACGCCAATCCACCAAGGATGCAGATCAAACAGCGACGTAGTCGCTAGGACCTCCGGCCGCGATTAGAAACAATGCAAGCTAACACCTGAGGAGGTGAAGGCACTACCACCAACCAACGCCCCGATAGGAGAGTTAGAGCAACTCACTGTGCAGATGCAAGGACCGCGAGAGGCTGACAAACTCAAGAAGGTCAGAACATCTTCCGCGAAGGGCAACCACACCCCAAGACTCCCGAGGTGTCAAACGAAAGGAATCTACCGAGCCGTGGGCACCAACCACCCTAACCCCCGGAAAGGAGGGCAAACGGCAAAGACTCGGGGCATATTGCATCCATTTAACCGAACTCCCCATCGCTGAAGGAAAAGGAGCGATCGTGGGAGCAAGAGGTTCGTTGGCTCCAACAGAGCTCACCAAAGAAGGAAGTCAGACTCGCCGAGCTCCTCGACTCTATGGACACCCCGGCACAACAAACCGAGTCTCCGTCACGCCAGAGGTGCTCCACTTCCTACCAAATGCTCGCACCGCAACAGGCCGCTCGATGGTGCCAAAGATCCGGCCGATCATCTCAACACTTATAAGAATCAAAACGGAGCTACACGGCTATCGTGACTCAGACGGCAATGTATTTCGCTTATCACGCCTAAAAGGCCCAAGATCGGGCTTGGTTTAACAAGCTCCCACCATCGTCAATCACCTTATTCAGAGAGCTCTCTATAGCATTCGTCTCCCACTTTATTAGAGCCAGAACATACAGAAAGCCGAGTTTTCACCACACCATAAAGTAGCTCAAGTAAGAAAGTTCTCGAGGTCCTATGTCCAGGTCCAATGCCGAATTCAAGGTAGATATACTGCATTTTAAAAGTTCACCATAACCGCATCTATCACGGGTTGGGAGGCAAACAAAGGATTTGATGTTCTCCATCTCAAAGAACTCTGTGCGAGCACGGCCGAGGTGCTCATAAAGGCAGGTTACATTAATCCACGGCAGCCCTCATATCCAAGAAAGGAAGCTCTTCAACCCATAAATAGAAAAGCGGGGCAGACAAGCGGCAAGGACGAAGCCCAAAGAGACAACGAGACCAGGAGAGGTCCCCAAAGAAAGACAGAGAACGGTCCCCAAAGAGACGTGGCGTTTCAGAGACCACCCCAGCCCACCTCACTCGAGCAATGACAACATTATTCACTCCGGGTGGTTTACTCCCTCCGACCTACCGCAGCCAGAGTCCAAAGGCGAGGTAACACAAATAGTTCATGAGGTGGTCGTCCTAGATGAGGTCAAACCCAGCCAAAAGAGATAACACCAGGTACTGTGAGTTCTATAGGGACTACGGACATCGCACGGACGATTGCATACAACTTAGGAAAGAAATAGAATGATGATCGGCTGCGGTATCTCCGCTCTACAGCATCCGAAGGTCGTCGTAGTCGATCGTGCCCGCCAGCCACCACCACCACCTCAGTAGGCGACAACTCAGCACCAACAGCCCTTATGGGAAATCCATATGATCTCAAGAGGATCTCAGGAAAGTGAGTCCAACTCGCTAGAAGGCCCATCTCGCGCAAAGATCAGCTCGAGAGGCAGTGGAAGAAACCGCGTGTCAAAACAACCTCGACTGCACACCCGCCATAACGCTCTCATATTCGCATCAGAGGGATGCCAATACCCCATGATGACCCTTTGGTAATAAGGCGCAAGGCTAACAAAGATCCATCAATCC
Organism: Tetrastigma voinierianum; assembly: GCA_016808115.1. Lineage (NCBI taxonomy): Eukaryota > Viridiplantae > Streptophyta > Magnoliopsida > Vitales > Vitaceae > Tetrastigma > Tetrastigma voinierianum. The sequence continues at coordinate 22,628 of JAEQBH010001389.1, forward strand.
TAATGACAATGAAAGTTCACTGACATCATCTTCGCTCTACTTTGATATGATGGGCACTGGCGGAGAAACTAGAACCAATCAAAGACCCAACTACAAGGATTCTCAGTGGAGAAGCAGTCATTGCGTCTAATCCAGCTAGTGCTCACTTGGGAGACCCTCCGTCGTGCAACAACAGCAAGATTTTTCCAGGACGCCCACCGCTATAACATGTTACAGTAGACTCCTCTCTAACGCCATAAAGGCTATCTCTCCTCGCTACCACATGATGATCAAGTTCTACCACAAGCCGAGCTGAATGGTTCGAGGAGACCAAATACAAGGGCCAGGAATGTTACTCGGCATCCATGAAGCAAAAAGCGGTCGACAACTTATACTTGGACGAGCTCGACATGCGTGACGAGGTGAACACCCAACCTAAGCCTTTAGAAGAACTAAAGTCTGCATCAAGTAGATCTATTAACCCCGAACACCTCGCCTACACTCCGGCCCAAGCTTATGAAGACTCGTGGTTTCCTTACCCATTTCTTGAGACAGACCAAAGACGTCTTCGCATGGACGCAGGCGGATATGGGAGGAATTGACCTCCCAATAATCACTCATAGGCTAAACGTCACCCAACCTTCAGCGCTGCTGTGAGAAGGAGCTTCACATCAAAAAGGCAAAAAGCGATCAACGAGGAGGTCGACAAACCTCCGCAGCAGGGGCAATTAGAGAGGTGGAATATCTGAATGGTCAGGGCTAACGTCGCACTCACGTAGTGCCAACGGCAAGTGGCAACTCAGACGACTTCACCGGCGTCAGAGCATGCCCAAAGATAGTTTCGCCGCAAATCGACCTCATCGTAGACGCCACAACCCACATGAACTCCTCGCTGATTGATGATTTCTCGCCTACAACCAGATCAAAGATGGATCCGCATGACCAAGAAAAGCATTGCCTGGTCACGTAGCAAGGAACCCACGTTATCGCGGTGATGCCCTTTGGGCTCAAAAACGCAGGAGCTACTTATCAGAGGCTGGTGAACAGGATGTTCCATAAGCAAATAGGAACATCCATGGAGGTGTATATAGATGACATGTTGGTGAAGTCAACCACAACCGAGCTCCACATAGCTCATCTGTCCGAGGCGTTCCAAATCCTAAGAGAGTACAACATGAAGTTGAATCTAGCCAAATTTGCCTTCGGAGTGTCAACCGGAAAATTCTTAGGTTTCATAATCAACAACCGAGGAATTGAAGCAAATCCAAACAAAATAAAGGTTGTGCTCGACATGCCACCACCATCAAACATAAAAAAGGTCCAACGTCTAACTGGAAGAATAGTCGCATTAAGCAGGTTCGTATCCAAGGCCAGTGATAAATGTCAGCCCTTCTTCCAAGCTCTAAAGAAAGCTTTTCAATGGGATACGCGTTACGAAGAAGCATTTTCGGTATCAAGACTTATCCGGTTTCCACTCGGGTGAGCCTTCGAGGGAGAGCTCCTTACTGCACCTAGCAAAGGTCGAGATTTCTCGACCAAAGGTCGCCTTAACGTAGACAAAACCAGCACAAAGATCCCCGTCTACTATTGCAGCCGGTACCGGTATGGTAACAGAGCACTCCATGATGGAGAAATTAATCCCGTATTAGTAACCGCAAACTAAGTTTCCGCCATTACTTTCAAGCTCATACCATCAAGTCCCAACAAAATACCCACAGCTAAGTGCTACACAAACCATAGAGGATCCTCGTAGGTGTCGGATGGCTAAAATACAGAGTTGCTTTGTCTTCGACATCGATAAAGTTCAAAACCGCAATAAAAGGCAGGTTCAGCGTGACTTCGTCATGGAATTCACCCTGAGCCCGAGAATACTCAGCAACGACTAGCCTCCCCATCCGAGACTTCAGAGACAAATCGGCAAATGCTCAAGGAAGCCGGTCTGGCCATCCTCGACCTCCCCGTGGAATAGATATCGAGTACTGCTCAGATTCGATCCCAAGCCCAACAACGAGGCCGAGTATGAGGTAGTCATAGCCGGTCTCAACCTCGCCCATTCATGGGTGCTGACTAGCTTGAGGTCCGCAAATGAATTTACCGGTAGTAAGACAACAAGACACCTACAAGGCCAAAGGTGAAAATGATCCTATACCTCAAAAGGTATGGGAATTCATCAAGAAATTCATGCCGGTTCAGTCGACACATACCTGCAGCTAGAACTCCCAGCGATACCTTAGCAAACTGAAACAAATTTCACAAGAAGACCTCAGCAGACTAACGCCTGCTGAACACCTTGCAAAGCCTTCTATAGATCTCTATGGCGTTGAAGTCACCCCAATCTAGTCCAAGCCAAGTTGGATGGACCCTATTTGGGATTACTTAATAGATGGGCGTTGCAGACGACCCAGGCCTCTGGAATTAGGACGAAGTCGAGCGGGTTCATAATCATGGGGAAACCTTTACGACGAGGTTTTCACACCCTCCTTAAGTGCATTGCGGGGAAGAGCGGCGACTATGTACTAAAGGAAGTGCATGGTGTATCTTGAAATCACATGGGACTCGGACATTAGCGAGGAAAGTTTAAGGCGGGGATATTATTGGCCCACAATGCTCCCGGAGACCACGACCGACCTAGTCGAGGAATGCAAGATTTTCCGGGGAGCACGCCAAAATCTCTCACCTCCCGTCAGGCCCACCGGCGTCGGTCTGACCTGGCCTTTCAACGGTGGGGTTTGGACATATTGGGACCTTTTGCCCATTGGGGAAGGGCGATCTGAGTCATAAATCGTTGTGATTACTTCGCCAAATGGGGTGAGGCGAACCTTTGGCTACTATCTCAGGAACAAAGATGCATTTAGTGTGGCGGTTCCATAATATGCAGGTTTGGTATCCCAAGAGCTCTGGTGTCAGAAAATGGAAAGCAATTTGATAATGCTCGAGTTCGGGATTTTGTCTGAGCTAGGATCGAGTATTGCTAAATCCACGGCACATCCGCAATCTAATGGGCAAGCGAGGTCACCATCGGGACCCTTCAAGCGGCGTTGAAGACCGAATTAGGATCTCAAGGGCAAATGGGTAGAATACCTCCCGGTGTTATGGGCATACGGGAACTACGTCTGTCGGCTGACTCGAAACCAGTTCGCCACGGCTTTCGGTGCGGCGGTAGCCCACTGTGGGAATCGGATTAAAGTCACCAGAATCGAGTTGGCAAGCGTGGGGCTCAAAGCGAAGAAGCTCTCCGCCCACAAACCTCGACCTCCTAGATGAAAGCGTGAAGCTAGTCACAAAGCGTCTGAAGACTATCAAAGAAAGACGACCAAGATACTACGACCCGAATCAAACGGGATTCTGAGCTGTGACCTAGTCTTAAAAAAGCTCCTGTCGCAAGGAAGAATCCAGCACATGGAAAACTAGGACCCAACTAGGAGGGCCCCTACATCGTATCTCGCGTCGTCAGACCTGGCAATTACGAACTCCAGACGTAGGAGGGAAAAATTCTGCATCATGCTTGGAATGCTGAGCACCTTAAGTGTTTTTATCAGTAGACCTCGGGTTGTAATCTTAAATAAAGTATTATCAGTTTTCGGATGTGACACTGTGTGTTTATTGATTATTTTGTCAGACGTCTCAGACAGCTCAGCCAGGGAATGTGCAAGAAAATTACATACATCAGAATACGCAAATTCATGACTCAAAAAAGAAAATCTCTCTTTATTCCAATAAAGGTACAATTGATTACAAATAGTAGCGTCATTCCTTACATCTCGGAGATGAAAAATACAAGTAGTTCCCTCAAAAAAAAAAAAAACCCTCAAGAAGAGAAAGGAGGGAAAAGAAAGAAATACGAAAGGGAAAGGAAAAAGAAAAGAGAGGGAAAGAAAGGAAGAGAGTGTGCGAAGAGGAGAATGAGATGGGGAAGAAAGGAAAGGAGGAAGAGAGAATGAAAAAGAAGGAGAAGGAGAAGAAAGAAAGAGAGAAAGAAGAGGAGAAAATGGAAAAGTGGTACAAGAATTAATACGCCCTCTCTGAAAACGCGTTCCACACAGCACGAAGCTAGGGAATAGCCTGCTCCCCGAGAGAGGGGAGACTAGGAAAAACACAACTCCCACGGTGAGAAATCCTTGAAATGACCATAATCCTTAGAGCGGACCCCTGCGAAAATGACCAAGCCTTGTGACTTCCTCATTCGATTCACGCCCGAGGAAGGAAAGATCGAGTATAGGCTCCATGCTTATAGGAGCCGCCATTTATGGGAAATTCATACTTGGAAAATCATACAGTCGTTTCCGATTCTCCATAAATCAGCATTAAAGACGCTTGTATCTTTCTAAGAAGTGGAAGTCAAGCGACGCTGGCTCGGCAGAAGAGCTGACTACTCGGCTTCGGGCCCGCCTTGACCCGAAGTCGATTCGAAGCAGGCGGTTAGCCCGCAAGCCTCGGCGACTCGGTCCCAAGAGCCTTCTCTGCCGAGGCCCGGGGCGGCCCGAGTCGGTTTAACCCAGGCGTGGCCCGTAAGGCCTCGGCGCCCGGGGAGCCTCGGCTGCGGTTTGAAGAGCTCGGACTGCACCGGCTCCGGGCCATGCAGCCCCCAGTCGGTTGACTCGGGGCCGGTTAGCCGCGAGCCCCGGCGGCCCATTTTGAAGAGCTCGGCTACTCGAGGCCATACGGCCCAAGAGGTCGAGTTCAGCTCCAGCATTCGACCCACGGGCCTCGACTCAGTTTTAAAGAGCTACGACTACTCTACTTTCGAGCCATGCGGCCAGAGTCGGTTCGACTCGAAGCAATTTGCGTAAGGCCTCGGCCCGGGAGCCCGGCCTTTCAGTTTGAAGAGCTCAACTACTCCACTCAGGCCATACGGCCTAGAGTCAATTCAGCTCAGGCAATTTAGCCCGTAAGGCCTCAGCGCCCAAGAGCCCGGCTGACTCGAGTTTGAAAGGCCTTCGACTACTCACACTCATGCCGTACGACGAGTTAGTTCGGCTCGAGCTTGATTTAATAAGGCCTGTCGGGAGCCCGGCGGCTCGATGCGAAGAGCTCAGCTACTCTACTCGGGCGGGGCGGCCAAGAGTCGGTTAAGCTCGGTGATTTAGCCCGTAAGGCCTCTCGGTGCGGGGAGCCTCGACAACTTAGTTTTGAAGAGCTCGGCCCACTGCACTCGGGCCGTACGGCCCGAGTCGGTTCGGCTCGGGCAGATTTAACCCATAAGGCCTCAGCGCCCACGGGCCCAGCAGCTCGGTTTGAAGAGCTCAACTACTCTACTCGGGCCATGCAACCCGAGTCGGTTGACTCGAGACGATTTAGCCGTAAGGCCTCGGCGCCCGGGGGCTAGCACCGATTTGGAAGGCTGACTACTGCACTCGGGCCATCGTGAGTCGATTCGAGTTCAGGCAATTTAGCCCATAAGGCCTCAGCACCCAGGAGCCTCAGCAGCTCAATTTTGAAGAGCTCAACTACTCTACTCAGGCCATGCAGCCCAAGAGTCAATTCAGCTCAGGCAATTTAGCCCATAAGGCCTCGGCGCGGGAGCGTGACTCGGTTGAAGAGCTCGGCTTCTCTGCCAATTCATGCAGCCCAAGAGTCAGTTCAACTCAAGCAATTTAGCCCATAAGGCCTCAGCGTCTTGGGCAGCGGCTCGGTGCGAAGGCTCGGCTACTGCACTCCCGGGCCGCAGCCCCCGGAGAGTCGAGTTTAGCTCGGGAGCGGTTAGCCCGAAGCCTCCAGCTGACTCGGTTTTGAAGAGCTCAACTACTCTACTCAAGTCATGCAACCCAAGAGTCAGTTCAACTCAGGCAATTTAACCCATAAGGCCTCAGCGCCCAGAAGCCCAACAGCTTAGTTTGAAGGCTCGACTACTACACTTTCGGGCCGTATGGCAGTAAGTTCGGCTCGAACAATTCCCAGCCCATAAGGCCTCGGCGCCAGGCCCAGCAACTCGATCGAAGAGCTCCAGCTGCTCTACTCGGGCCGGGCGGCCCAAGAGTCGGTTCGAGCTGGGGCATTCGGCTCACGGGCCTCGCGACTCGGTTTGAAGGGCTATTTGCTCTGCTCGGGCCGTGCGGCCCGAGTGGGTTTGGCTCGGGCGGTTCCAGCCCCGCAGGGCCTCACCTTGGGAGCCAGCGGCTCTCAGTCTAAAGAGCTCAACTACTCTACTCGGGCCAAGCGACCAAGAGTCGGGTTCGGCTCGGAGCAATTTAGCCCGTAAGGCCTCGGTGCCAGAGCCTCAGCCTTTCGATTTTGAAAGAGCTCAGCGCCGGTCGAGGCCATGCGACCAAAAAGTCAATTAGTTCATGCGAAACGGCGTGAGAAAGAAGCAAATAGTGGCAAAAGTGGTGAGATAAAAAATGAATATTCATTAAGGAAAAAACTACATATGTCTGGGTCCCGAAGCCAGCAAAAAAAAAAAAACAGCAAGCAATGACGAAGATATGTGCGGGAGATCGAGACATCGGGAGGAAGGACGAGGAGGGTGAAGAGGGGAGTGGGCCTCGACGGGGATATACGGTTCTCGGAGGAATGAATCTCGAAGGACTCTTTCGCCTCCTCGTCGCTAGGGATGTGAGTTGAGGTCCAGGGCACAGGTGAGGCATTAGTAGCCTTCCTGCGAAAGCGAAGCCACACAGAAGCCCATTGACTACGGGGCCTCGTCCTCGATCTCGTTGTGCCGTCCCTACGAACGACCGAGTCTCTTGCCTATGGAGGTCCCCTCGCAACCCATGGCACTCCTCGGTCAGGCGTTCCCGCGGAGGCTTCACCGACCTCGCCGACAGGGCTCAGTCACAGCAGCCTTTGTTTTTGTGCGGCTCGTCTCTGGCTCCACACGCGGCTCTTCTCTAGACACACCAAACTCACTCACGAGGCGTAAACAGCTCATCCCTGACCATCTAAAGCTCAGACTAGGCAGATTGCAGCCACTCCCTGGCCTCCATCAAGTCATCTTGTATAGCTTGCAGCCCATCCCGAACCTCCCGAAGCTCGACCTTGGCCGCTCTTAAGCTGTTTCTAGCCTTCTCTTCTCTACCCTCGGCCCGAGCTCGCACCGATAAGGTATGCCTCAAACTGGACTTAAGCTTCACTACCTCCTCAGTCATACTCTGCACCCGGTCTCGTAACTTAGCCCGCTCAGAAGTAAGGGAAGCCACCCTCGCCTTGTAAACTCTGGCGGCTTTGACATGGCCCTCGTTCAGATTGGCCTTTTTATTTAAACTCTTGAATGGTAGCCACACGCACACCCAACACAAGATCAATACCTAACTCAAGTTAAAGTCAGACATGGCAAGATACGGGAACTTATAGAGATGACCCCCTGGAGGGATAGCGCTAAGGCTTCCTCAACGGGCAGGGCGCCCGACCTCTTGAGGTCAGAATCTTTAAGGATGGACGAGACCGCGCCAACCGCAAGCTCGACATTGAGGAGTAAGGAATCTCTCCATCTCGTAAACCCGAAAAGAGGCTTCCTATTCCGCCTCGAGGAAGGTGGCTTAACACTCAGAAGTGGGGATTCCAAATGTTGGATAGTACGACTCCAACTTGACGTCACAGCCCTTCCCGAGGAGTCTTTTGCCTTGCAAAGAGAACTAATGTATTACAACTCGTAGCTTTAGGACCTCAATGTGAGGCGACAACACTTGCCCCTAAGAGATTCTGAATGCGGTAGAAGTGGGAAGCAAAGAGGATGCCCCCAGCTGAACTTTACCCAAGCAGTGGCTAGCCATTCTCAACTGAGTCCTAAGTTTTCTGGCTTCACGCCCGAGATCTCCGGACAACGTCTCCACCCGAGCCGTAAGCTCTCCTCGCGGGTTTGGCAAACTAAGGCCCGATGGGGAGAGAATTTCATACTAAGCGAGTGTAAGGCCCCAAAGCAAAGAAAGTCGGGTAGACTAGAGGTGTCCAATGGGCCGTGCCGTCCGGTTTGGCAAGTGGGCCACCCATCTTTATCGTAGTACGTACGGCCGGGGCTCTTAGTTAATGTAGGTGGCCGGGCCGCACGATACGTGATACGTGTCGCGCCTTGGGCGGAAATGGCCCACAGCCACCGCGTCGCCATCGCGCCAACCCATCGGCCGCCCATAGTGTCACCCCCATCGCGCTGTACCCCATCGTGCTAGCCCATGCCAAACCATCATGCTAAATTTCATCGTGCTACCCCATCGTACAGCCATCGTGCTAGCCCATAGTGCCAGCCCATCATGCTAGCCCATCAAGCCTATTGAAAAATTATTTAAATTTGGTTACTTTTTCTTTATCAAATGTCTAAAATGCCCTCCTAACAACTATAGCAATGGCTAGTTTGAGGGGTAAAAAAGGTAACTCAACAATGGTCTTTATATATTTTATATCAAATGTCTATAATACCTCTCCTAACAATTATATAACAGCTAGTTTTAAGGGTAAATAAGTCAACAACTATTTTTTAAAATATTTGTATATCCAATACCTAAATAATTCTCCTCAACAACTATAAAACTATTAGTTTTAAAGGTAAATATGTAATTGATCTTTCATTGATTTCCTATAAATACTCCTCTATTTTAATTTTCACCAAATTTCTTATTCTCTCATCTCTCTTTGCACATTGTTTACTATTTCCTCAAGTTCTATTTCATCAATTTACAAGTGCTCAAATTCAAGAATTCAAATTACTTACTCTCCACAAGTGTGCATCAATTACAAGTTTTTTTGGGTAATCTCTACAAGTTCTAATCATCACAAGGTTGAGGTATTTATATTTAGTTTTTTTTAAATCTCTATATATTTATTTAGTATTTCTTTCTTTATTTTTCTTTTCAAAATTAAAAATGGATCCCCATTACTTAGATGTTGAAAACCTTAATTTTGGTATTGATGAATGTGAAGAATTTAATCCATTTGAATATGAGGAGAATCTCACCCCTACTAGTAACCCTCAATCCGTCCCTTCTTCTAATCTAACATGTAGGGAAAAAACTAGAGTTAGTAAACGCACTTTAGTTTGGAATCACTTTACTATAATAACAAAGAAAATTCAAAAGGAGAGGTAGAAATGTAGCACAATGCAAATATTGTAAAAATATATATAGTTTTAAAGCTAGCGGTGGCAAGGGTCACCTTAGAAGACATGCCGAACAATGTACCAAAACATGGTGCATTAGGACCCTACACCCTAAATAAGTCAAAGTGGATCTTCACACGAAACCTTTATGTATAATCAAGGAACGAGCAAGAGAAAATTTGGTAAAGTTGTAGCTAGTATGAATCTTCCCCTTGGATTTACCCAAGATCCTAGAGTGATCTAATAAGATTTACAAACCTGGCCCTTAAAAAGAATTCCTAAGACTACTATTCGTAATGATATAATAAAATTATAAAAATAAAAACAAATAATAGTTGAAGAATTAACTAATTATAATGGTGTTTTATCCGTGACTTCGATATATGGACTAGTTGCAAAGATGATCCTTACGTAATGCCAGAATATCACATTATATATTCGAATTGGGAATTACACAAAAGAGATGTAAGGCCTTATACGTCATCCTCATGACGGGCCTAACATATATGAATGTATAACAAATGTTTTAAAGAGTATGACATAGTTAATAAAAATTTTGGGTGATTACATTTGATAATGCTTCAAATAATACTAGTGCAATAGATTTATTTGTAAAAACAATTAGAACGAGTCCACAAAAAGAGATGTTTCATGTGAGATGTGTTTGTCATATAATTAATTTAATAGTTCAAGATGGTTTAAAATTAATATCTTCATTAGCCGTTTATTCGATGAGTTTAAAATTTATTTGTTGTGGTACAAGTAAAATAAAACAAGAATTTAGTGATTTATGCAAATCTCAAGGCTTGAAGCCTAAAAAATTTCATCGTGATGTCCCTCATCGTTGGAATTCTACATACCTAATGTTAAAATCTTGTCAAACATATGAAAATGTAATATCATATTTTGTCAATACTAAAATAGGTGAAATTAAAATAAGTTCAAATGATTGGGAAATAGGTTTACAATTTGTACATTTTTTAAAGGTTTTTTATGAAGCAACCAATATGTGTTCTCAATAGAGCACACTCCACATCTTGTATAGCACTTAGATATATTTGCACATAAGATTTGTTTAAAAAAGAGTAACCTTTTTTTTCCTCGAAATATGTGAAAAATATGGAAACAAAATTTGAAATATTGGAAGACTATTCCACCACTTTTTCATTAGCTGCTTGTATGGATTCAAGAGTTAAAGTCATGTGTAGAAAACATTTTAAATTACATAGCTTGTTTGGCAAGGAACCAACCACATGAACTAGAGGGTCACATATATGAACAATTAAACAATTTATATAAATATTACCAAAATAAATATGATAGTGCCTCTTCAAATGTTACAACTTCATCTACATTTGGAAATGATCCTTTTTTTATGCAATTAGCAAAGGGAAAACGACAAATTGGTCCTTCAAGTAGGTCTGATCTTTCAAAATATTTAGACACTGATTATTGTTCATACTTATCACCGAATGAAATGAAACATTTTGATATTTTGAAATGGTGGAAATCTCATGAATCCACTTTTCCCGTGCTATCTAAAATGGCACGTGATCTACTAACTCCACTCGGTGTCATCGAGTACTTAATCACTTTTCTTATTGGCAGCGAAATATACTGAAGAAGGATAAGACTGTAATTTAGATGCCTTGAAAGTTTAACATGTTTGAAGGATCGGGAAGATGCACGCTTTAGACTTCAAGAAGAGGAAGATGATTATGCAAGAACTGAGAAGTTAGATAGAAATGGATCTCAACCTCGTAACAATTTGATTTCAGATTGATGTTGACAATTAAAGATAAATAAGTTTTAGCATGAAGACAAAATTTTCAAAATTTTATGTTATATGTTTATTTTAGATTTATGAGATGTAATTTATTTTTAAAAGTGAGTCATGCATGATTGATAGTTGGGTAGGTGACAACCTAGTTGGGATGTGCTCAAACTATAGCGAGGCAATTCCTTACTTTTTGTTCTCATTATTTTTCAAGTGTAAATTGTTGAAATATTGAATAAAATAGTTTATTACTTTTATTTTTATATTCCAATATTTTAAATTTATTTGTTATTTTCATTTAAACACAAAATTAAAAAGTATATATTTATATCTTTAATAATAAAAACTAATATATATGTAATGAAAATAAAATATATTTATCTAGAAATTAATATTTTGAAAAAGGGAGCCCACTCATCATAGCCCATAGCCCATTGGCACTAATCTAATTAGCACGGCACGACATTTCCAGCACTCCAAGCACACGACAATCCATGGGCTTATGGGCCGTGGGCCGGGCCACCTATTTTTTCTCGGGGCTGGCACCCAGACGCCCAATCCCCACTAGCCCAAGACGTTCCCAAGACGTCACACGCATGGCTCGCCAAAAAACGTGTCGTGTTGGCTCGGCACGACCCATTGGACACCTCTAGGGTAGACCTCAAGCTTGAAGGTCCAGGAATATCCGACCTGATCAGCTCCGAGTAGGTGTGCAAGGAACACTTAGCCAACTCCTGCATTATGACCTTATCTTTGGGGCTGAGATCAAGTCGAACACCTGAGAGGCGCGCAAATAATGCACTGTAGATACCCAATAAGCTCACAAAGACTATACCAAAAATAAAGCGATACTCACGTAGATTCTCGGGGGTGGTCCAGGCAACCCGAACGCCCAGGGTATCATCCCTGTCAAGGGGGTCATACTCCTAATTGTGCCCTCTAACGAAGAAGTAACGTTCCTTCCAGAGTCTATAGGAGTGACTAAGGTCCGTGGATAATGAAAAGACTCAAGACGCCTAGATAGATAAAGAGTTATTCTGAGGCCTTCTTCAGTAATAACAAAGGTCTAGGAACAAAGCTATGCTGGGAACACCAAAACCCTTGTCCCTAAAGAGAACCATCAGCCCAATCAGAATACCCCAGAAATTGGGTGCAAGTTGAGAAGGACAGACATTGAAGTATTGTAAAACCCCTTTGTAGTTATTTAAGGTCATTATCAATACTTCCAAAGAAGCACACCATCTTAGGCACTCGACCACATAAGAGGTCAAATGTCTGGGACTAGGACCCGGACACCAAAAGGGAGGCCTATAACGTCCGCGAAAGTGGCCGACAAGGGTTCGACTTGCTAGGTCCCACCACAAAGCATTCCGCACCTACGGACTCGGGATATCTGATCCCGGATACGACCAATTCTCCCCTTACCCTTGTTCAAGGAAAAGGCTCCCCCCGGGGCGCGCCCTCGAAGATCAACCCACCCGAGCCACGAGGCGCCACCACCCACCCTAAACCACAAAGAACCGAGGAGTCACCTTTAATGCTAAGGAAGAAGAAATGACCCGAACCCATGGTGTAATAACAGTAGTAAGAACAAAACTCAGCTAATCTAAATTTCTAGCGACTCAGATACTCCGAAAAGACAAAAGGCGCACCCGTCCCAGGAATAGAACGAAAAAAGCTATCTCAAGCAAGACGCCAAAAAAGGACGCTACGCAGAAGGTTCAGAAGGAATACTAAGGGAAAGGGAAGTCTGAACTCACTAAAAAGCAAAGAAAAAGCTTCAGGATCAAGGAACACGGTGCGAATCTGGTCAGAGGATATCTAATAAGGAAATTAAAGAAACTAAAAGAATTGGAAGAAATGAGCACGAGAACCGAAAAGTCATGATTATCACAAGACATATGATGGCGACAAAGCCCTAACTGATCCAAATTTCGAAAGCGCACACGTGAAATCACACTGATACGAGAAACGCATGCCCTCGCCTACACACACCTGCAGACACAAGGGTCGGGGTTTGATGGGGTTCTTAAAAAATAGGCGTGGCAGCCCACCGCCAGCCTAAAGAAGAGGCAAGCCCACTGAAACACCCAAGCCCCTAGCTCTAGCCTCCAAACGAAGTCCAAATTCATCACTTCCAAAGGCCGATATAACATGGATAATCAGCCACTCAAGATCCCGTAAATAGACTAAATCTCGCCAATAAGGGAAGCAGAATAATCCCCATAATGATTCATCCTATGAATCCAACTAAATCTCACCAAAGAAGGAAAATAGGATAATTCACGATAAACAAATTATCCCCGTTAGATCAAACCTATCCTTCACCAATAAGGGAGAAGGATAATTCTCAATAAACTCAAGCCCTTCAATATCCCTATTAAATCCGATAAATAGCAAAATATCACATTCAATGGGAAAGAATCCTTACTACCATCCAATTGGGGGAAAACATACGCTATATATATATATATATATATATATATATATATATATATATATATATATATATATATATATATATATATATATATATATCGTGCCACCCTCAAAGGAAGGTACGCAAAATTCGCCCCAAGCAATTTATCTTTTCTCCCCGCGAGGAACTGACTAGTGACTGATACATCTACAAGCTCCCGCCACCCTTCTTCTTTATATCTTTGCAGAGGAGTAAACATGAGATCACTGACCACCAACAACAAAGCCTTAGTTCCACTTCAACGACCCCAGATCCTCCAAAACAATTCCGCTGAAAGCATCATCAAGAAGTTATATTTCACAAAATATCCTTGAAAAATGTTTTAAAATATTAGAAGAAATGATAATGATGTGGGACGTATGATGCTTCTCGCCTCCTCAAAGACCAAAAACATCAATAAGGTAGACTTGATATGTCATCTCCATTCGAAAAGCCAGCAATAACACCACATAACATTAGATAGGAACATATCCTGTCTAAGGGCAAAATATCTCAAATGTATCAGAAATGTCTATCCTTCAGCGATAAAAGCCCTAAAAATAAATGCCTCGGGAAAAGATAAACACCTCCCAGGTGAAGGACAAACCTTTCTTAAAATGAGAAAATTATGATGATATCCTCTTTTTTCCAGAAGAAAAAACAAAAAAACACTATCATAAATACTTCATCATTTATCTTGTCTGACATGGAAAGAAAGTATTCAGGTGACGCCCCAATTTTCTAAACCCATTGACAACCTCACAACCCACTGAAACCTATGGATATCGGTGCCCCGATGTCACACTCCACATGCCCCAGATATCGAGACTTATTCCTCGTATAAATTTTTTCTTTACAAATAACCCATTTCCTTAAAAATCTACAAGAGCTCGATGTACAAACTCCTTATAGCACTTTATATGCCAAAATATATTAAAACTAGATTATTCTAATATATTTTACAAAATGCTTCTCAAGGCCACAACTTGGCCTTTTTAGTACTCACGGTCTCGAAGGAGCGTCATCTTCTCGTGTACCTGAAAGGGGGATCCCACGACGGGGTGAGCAATGCCCAATAGTTGAATTCTCCTACGAGGGCTACTCCTAACCTAAAATGCACATGCAATGGCACATCACAACATCCACATTCCATACAATTTACAAAGCACACATGGAATGATTTGTATCATGCATGAAATGTTTCCATGCCCATACCCCGAGTCACTCCCGACTTCACATGCCTATACCAGCATGGCAATCGGCCACCCCAGAATACCACGACACCCATATACCAAGCCTTTGTTCCGCCACCAACACCCAATGCAATTTGCCAATGGGTAGCCAATCCCGAAATAATCCCGAATTCTAATACTCAACTCTGTGTCTGGGCGATAAACACGACCGCGTCATTTGCGCAAATTAACTTTTCGACTTACACCGCGGTCCCATACACCCAATACGTAACTTTTCGATAGCACTGCAGGTCTCTCACACCCATACATGACCTTTCTGATATTACCACAGGTCTCCTACACTCAAATTCTAGGGCTTTTCATTCGAGGATTAATCTACCCTTCGCTTTCGCCCAACACACATTAATTACCTTTCATTTTATGATTTGAACTATGAGTCTTTATTGGACGTAGTCCCAAAGACAAACTCAACCCACATTCACCAAGAGTGGTGAACAACCATATCGTGCACCCACACCCGACTCTACGCGATGTCACCATTGATTCGTGCCACAGTAGGGTGATCGGAATCAACAATATTTTGTTTCCTATGTTCCTCCTACTGCCATAGTCAAGCTACCGCAAAGATACGGCTTCAGTGGTCGAACACGGATGGGTTTTCATCCCAATGATTCGTGATCAAGATGGAAAATGGCAGACTTTTTGTTTGATTTTGGATTCGTTAAAATGCTGGAGGCTGTTTGCCACCGGGTTAACCCGTAATAATGCAAATGAAAGTGTGAAATGGTAACCTCAAGGCTCGGGTCACTAGCTTGATAATGGGCCAAAGTGTCCCCTGCCATATGAGGCATTGTGTGGCAAATGACATATAGTCAAAGCCAAAACCGATCTTTGTTTAGCTATAAACCTAGCCTCAACCACTCCTATTTGAGTCAAACCAAATACTAAGCATTCAAAGTCCTATCTCATTTGAAACCCTAGCATTTAACCTCATTTCAATGGCTCGTAAATGCCATCTAAAGAATTTCAGTGCATCTACCATTAAGAATGCACTCAACCCTAAAGCATGGCAAGTATTGACCAAAGGAAAGACATTAAATGGCCTAAATTCTAGTTCGGGAAAGTTCGAACCATAAATGCAAAGCACTGTAACATTTAAAGCATGAGGACAACCCAGCCAGCTCCAAACCAGCTAGCAACCCTCTTCAAGGCTACAGGAGGCTTACCAAGCATCCCTTGAGTTGTCATCCTCATAAGGTGTTTGGCAGCCGAGAAATGAGAGAAAGAGGAGAGAAGAGAGCAAAGTAAACCTAAAATGAAAAGTCATGAAACTCAGATATCGGAAAAGTTACTTAGGGTTACAGTTGTAGGGCTTATATAGCCAAAACCCAAAGTGTGAAAAAATACAAAAATGCCTAAAATATGAAATTACATAAGGGACAAATGGTAATTTACCAAAACGTATCGCTTGGAATCAAAAAATACCAAAACACAAAATGAGCACTTCGCTATGCAAAGAAATTCAAGAGGTTAATGGAATTCGCTACTAGCTTAAATTCCACAGAGATAGCTTAAATCTGAGAATTTTCGCAGAACAAGAATTTCGCTAGCTAGCTTAATTTCTTTGCTTAGCCTAGCGAAATTTCACATAGCGAAAATTTCTTAGATTGCGAATTCTGCTTATGATTGCGAAATTTTCGCAGAATCCCGCGAAATTTTCGCAATCAGCAGCGAAAATTCCCCGCTTGCTCCTTCTTGCTAATGCACGCTCGCACTTTTATTCATCACTTCGCTTCAATCTTTCAACCCATCTTGACATTTCATCGCCTCGCCTTGGTGAAATTACCGAGATTCTCGTGATTCAAGACCAATAAGAAGCCAAGCTTACGACTACAAAGTTCTCAAGACCCGCAAAACTATCCAAACAATCTCAAAACAAATCGTAAGCACTAAGGGACATGCATTACGACAATTGGCTTAATTCATATGATTGCGCAAAAAAGCACTCAAAACCTATTTGAATAGGGCTCAAATAAAGACTTCGGGGCAATCTAATCACACCCCAATCGACATCGCTAGTCCCTTAGCAATGCTAAAACAATAAAGGTAATGATGTCAGGTTTTTACAAAAGTGTGTAAGGTTCAAAAAGTGTATGTACAAATAGTTTACCTTTAAATGAACAATTTACAACTCGTCGAATAATCGACATGAAAGAACAAACCATATAAGAACTAGTTTTAGGTCAACATCGATCCAAGGAAATCAACCCGAACTTCCACCAAAATCTAATTGTTCCCTAAGGTAACCAACAGCCAATAAATCAGAAAGAGTTCCCTCCCTCCAACCTGCCATCGCTTATGGCCTTAAACTGTTGACCAACTGCAAATAGACTAGCTACAATTTTATTTCTTCCTTGATTGCAAATGCAGTAATGCTAAAAAAACTCGACTTCACCAAAGTCCGTAACTGGGTCCACCGATGACTCCCAACCAATTAAGGCTTGTGGCATCGTCAAAGGATCAACTCGACCACAAACCCCATGCAGCTTCACCTGACCCGAATGACTTCAAGAATTAAGCACCTACAACACGCTAAACTCTACCCATCCACCCGTGTAGCTAACACTAAGTCGATGACTCCCAACCAATTAAGGTTTAGGGCATCGGGTTTTAAAGGCTTTCGCCATATACCCTCGGACCGTGTCTCTGCTCTCAAGGCAAAGCTACGCTTTTATTTCTTTTCTTCTTTTCTTTTTCTTTTTCCTCGAAGACTACATCGGGTCTTCATACATGTGGGTAACACAAACCTATTATGGGTCGTCACTGTGTTTAAGGCCTGCTTTTGCAAAGTGGAAAGAGGTGCATAGCTTCACAACCTATTGGTACAACTGGAGCGCAATGGTGAATTAGCTAGAGGGGGAATGTTCAAGGTTGAATATACTGGGATTTCAATTGACCAAAAACGAAATCATGCATGGAATTGTTCTATCATTAAGGTAACATATAGGGCTTCAATTTCTCAACTAAAGGCAAGAGTAGATACACAAAATGAAGACACAAAAGTAATTTGCAAAAGTGTAGAAAACTGTAAATAATGCTATAAAGCTTTTGATATAACCAAAATGGCTAATACATGCTTAATATAGCTAAACATAACAAAGTATCACCGCCTACTATCACAATACATGAACCCTATATAAAATGAGTAAAGCGCTGATAAAGTCAAAACTCGTACAAAAACACGATAGAAGACACTTAACTCTAACTCTTCCTCCCGTACCAAAGCATGTATTACGTCATGTGGATAGAAAGCGAGACGTATGTGACCACCTCACTCTCCTGGGGGTGGCGGATCCGGGTCACACTGGCCGCGCATGTCTAAGGAGGTCGTGGGGTCATCTCGATGTAGGCACAGCGGAGACCGAGGTGACTCCATGATCCGAAGGAGCATGGTATGACAATTCTAAAGTGGTCTTACCGCCAATCTCCGGTCCACCGATGCCTGCGGTACTAGCCAATGAACAGACAAAGATCCATAACACTCGCTAAATTCCTCGAACCGACATGAACATGCTCCGAGAATGCCGGGCAACAGATATGACTCGGCCAGAGGCTACCGTGGGTCAATAAGGAGGCGGGAGGAGGAGAGGAGGAGACAACTGCACCGGGCTCCTCTCCACCCTAGCTCTACTCGTGAATGTGGATCATCTCCTCGGGTCCTCCGCTACCTCATCCGTACCTCCTCCCGGTCCCGCCGCCGGAGGAGAAAGAGATCTAAGATGACCAAAGACGCTCCCATAGACAGACTCGAGGGCATCCGATCCTCCTCTCGATACAGGTTCTCCGAATCCCAAATGCTCCAGACCCGTCTGCAGAGGTCGTGGCATCAACAAGGGTAGACCTCGCCGAGCCAGTCTCATAAGTGGACCTTATCCTCAAAATTCAAACAGTGGCGATCATAACTACCGAGGGACTGAACCGTAATCCTCCGAGATCCGCATAGCCCCAGTATGGCCCCGCTACCGAACGTAAGGTCGCTAGCCGAGAACAAGCACCGAGCAGTGGTCCACCGGCATCCGAGGCGGAGCCGCCCAGCACCGGTCCCGGGCCAGAGGTATCTCGAGCGAGACAAATGACCATCTCCTCTGCGGACTTACCGTGGCCAACCTACATCCTCGGGACCGCTACCACGCGCCTAGCACCGGGAATGTCCGAGGCTCGGAGTACTCCTGGTCGATCGTCAATAGTGAATCGAGCCTAGCCGACGGTGACTCCCCGGGGAAGTCATGGAGTGGTAGAACTGAAGCACCACCCGGGGATAGTAGAACTGCCGCGGTGTCATGTACGGCAGCAGGGAGTACTGTGTGATCAATCTCATGGAGTCCCGGGAATCGGTCACCGTCAAGGTCGGGCACGTCGTAAATGACTCTCCATGAAAATCCTCGCGCCAAGAATCCACGTTCCCCAGACGGTCCCAAAGAAACAACGCCGCCCCGATCCTCGAGGCAGCGATAGGATGGGGCGACGAGCCTCTCCGCCGGGGAAGGCGACGGGCCGAGGCCTGGGATGATGAGGACCCGGCCCGATGTCCGGCCCGCCGGGAGGGCCGGGCCCTCCCGATCGTCTCCGAGGCACCGGGGAAGCGGGCCCGAGGTCCCATCCCGTCTGATACCTCCCGAACTCCCACGGCCCTCCGGACTATACCGTAGCCTGGGAGCCCGGCTCCTCCCGCTCCGAGCGCTAAATCTAACCCCAGCCCGAGGCTGACCCACCCCTGCACGTACCATATCCGTCTCAGAGTCGAGTCGCAGGCTCTAACTCTACTGGAGCGCCGCACCGTGGGCTCACACTCCGATCGGGACCGTGGCTCCTACCAACCACAAGAAGCCACTCTGGCCAGCTGTGGCACCCAAGCAGCGAGTCCTGGGCAAAGGCAGCCGCTGGGAACTGGCCAAGACTCAAGCAAAAATGGGACGCTAGGAGCTCCGACGCGCTGAACTAGGGCTCGATCGGGATGGCAAACATAGGCTCAGCTACACACGCGCGGCCGGGTGGCTACAGCGTAACACCGCAATGGAGACTCCTGCGATTAGTATGTGGCGATCGCACTGTGCCCCAGCGCACAATACGCGACGGAGATGGCAACAAATAGGAGGCTCGCTGGGGCTCATACCGTGGCTCATGGGGAGGGCTTTGAAATGTGACTGAAGCCCCCTCCCTTCTCCTTTTATAAAGCCGTGAGGTAGCCGAAGAGCCTCTGGGCCAATTTCGCTATAATAGCGAAATCCTGCCAAAAACTAGACTCACCTACAAAATAAAAAAAACAAAATTTGATTTAGGCAAATTAAGAACAAAGAATCAATAATATTTATTATTTTTAACAAAGACCTAAGAATAATAAAACTAAAAATAAATAAAATTTAAAATTAGGCTACTAAAAAGGAAAGGTGCTAAAACGGAAGTTACTAAAAATAGTCTAATATGAAAATTAAACAATTTAAAGCAAAACTGAAAATTTTGAAATGTAATTTGGTTCCAAAGAGACACCAAACCAGCTCACCCTCACCGATGATTTCCATGGAGGGTAAAGGAGGAGGAGCTCCTTAACCCAAGCAAAGGCCTCAGGCCGCAGCCTTCATGCCTGGTCCATTCTGTTGGATTTTCTTCTCACTCCTGGATTTCTGGCTGACCAATTGCCTCAGCTGGTGACCGATGACAACTCCCAATCAACCGGCTTTCATCTCGTTAGCCAATTCTGCAATTCTACGGACCTTTGGCCTCCCCGCATTCGACCAATTGAGCGCATCATCGCCTTCCTTATCACCTTAATCGGCTCAGGCTTGGGTGACTCAAGTGAAAATGCTGAGCTCTATCGTCATGTCACAAATGTGAGCTGCATCACCCATTTCTGCAATTGATGATTGCATCAAGGGCCAAAATAAATTTTCCTGTGATAATCGGTACATGATTGGGCCCACTTGCTATTGGCTCGGTATCAAGCACTACAAAGTCTACTGGGTAGTAGAATTTGTCTACCTTCACCAACACATCCTCAACTATTCCCTTAGGAATCTTCACTGATCTATTAGCCAATGACAAAGTGATGTTGGTAGGTTTTAGCTCCCCTAAACCTAACTGCTTATACACTGAGTATGGCAAAGAGGTTTACACCGCCCCCAAATTCAGCAAAGGTTGTCTATGCAATTCCTCCAATGTTGATTGAAATTGTAGGGATCCCGGATCCTTGTATTTGAGCTGCAGGGTCTGGCTCGATTATGGCAATCGATCCCTGCAGTATCTTCATGCACCCAAACTCACTAGCACAGTCCAACTTAGAGTCGGACCTGTTAATCAAGCCACAAAGTGGAACATCACTCACTGTCCTGAGACTCCAACTCCCGGTTTGTTCGGATTTTTCACCCGGTGTCGGAAACAGGAGGTATTTCCACCAATATCACTCCACGATCACCCGTATCCCACTTCCCACGTCTTCGTCGCGACATCACTTATTTCCCCCGTAGGATTATAGTTTCACCATCCATCCTCGAATCGCTAGATGAACCTACCTCACTAATTTCGATTTGGCAATGCTCGGGGAAGTGGAACCTCCTCTCTCCCCGTATCTCCAAGAAATTGATTCGTGATTGAATACCGCAGTTGTCAATTTTCTGATTAAGATTGCTCTGCTCATCTACTTTATTTAAGCAAATTTCTACAAAAGTATCAATTTTGTGCCAATTGTACATTTATCCCCTTTTGCTCCTCCACAAAATTGCCGACCACCTTGCTTAAGTTCAAGATGGCTTCAGTTCAACCTGAAAGAGGATGGTGGTGGCTGTGGTTGAGATGAGGAACCAAACTGTTGTTTGGCACCAGGGGGCACATAGGCAGGGGGATTGGGTTTCCAGGAGAGGTTTGGGTTATTCTTCCAATTGGAATTGTAGGTATTACCGTATGGGGCATTAGGGTTGTGGATTTGTAGTATCAATCTACAAGATTTGCATATTCTAACATCAAATCCTTCACCGAGGCATCGATAATGTTCTTCCGGGTGGGGCGCTGATTCGCGCTACTAAGAGGGTGAGCGGAATCAACAAAATTTGTTTCCTGAGAGTTCTCCTACTCATTAGTCAAGCTTACCGCAAAGATATGGGTCAGGTCGACACGGATGGGTTTTCATCCTAGGAATGATTTGCACGTTGTCGGGGTAAGCACTTTTTATTTGGATTTTGGATTTTAGTTGAAATAAAGGTGAGTTGTTTGACTGGTGATTAATTGTAAAACTAAAAGTGAAGTGAGAAAGGTAACTTTGAAGGTTTAGTCACTAGCTTCTGACAACATGGGGTAACAAGTGTCCTTCTGCTTTATCCGCATTATGACAAGCAACCTATAGTCCAAGCTATACCGGATCTTTGTTTAACTAGAAAACCTAACTCCTAGAATCACTCCTATTCGAGTCAACACAGTAATATGCATCTACAGCTCCTTTTCTGCCTTGAAACCCTAACATTCAACTTCATTTCAGTGGCTCGTAAAGGCCATCTAAAGAACAACAATACATCTAGCAATAAGTATGCACTGTATCATAAAGCATGGTAAGTATTGGCCAAAGCAATAACATTAAATGATATTCAACCCTAGTTTGAGAAGATGGGGAACCATAAATACGCACTGTGAGCATTTTAACACATGAGGACAACCCGCAACTCCGCCCATACAACTAAGCTAGCTACCTTCCTCAGTTAAGAGGCTTAGCCAAGCATCTTCAGTCACATCCTCAAGAGGGTTGTTTGGTAACTAGAAAATGAGAAAAGGAGAGAGAAGAGAAAAAACAAACCACTAATTGAAGAGCTGGGAGATATTTACATAAAATGAAAATGTGCCAAAAAGATTACTTAGGATTACAATTTGGGGGGGCTTATATAGGCCACCTTGATGAAAAATAAAGAAAGCCTAACATATTGGCTATCTGAGGACAAGGAGGTAATACACCAAAATGAAGTCGGTTGGCATTAATTACAAAAATATGACAGGGCAGGAGATTTTGCTATGCAAAAAAATTTCGCTAGCCTAGCGAAATTTCGCTAAAGTGGACGAGAGATAAGCAAGAAATCCCAAAAAATTTCGCTATGCACGATCAATTTGCTATGTGAGAATTTCGCTAGCTAGAGAAATATTTTAGAGATAAGCGAGTAAGAATTTCGCTAGGCACGTGATTTTAGCTACATAAGCGAAATTGCCTTTAGCAAAATTCGCAATTTAAGCTAGGATTACGAAATTTTCGCTATGATTGCGAAATTTTAATCCCCGAGAGAAATTTCATGGGTTGCACGTTCTTGTGCATACCTACTTTGCATCCTTCCTTCATCACTTTGCCTTCATTTCTTTACTGAATTTTGATATGTTTGATGGCTAAAAAATGGTTTCAATCTTCATGGTTCAGCACATATCTCGATATCAAATGGCCATTGCATACAAAAACCTGCAAAATAACCAAAAATAACCTCGAAATGGCATAAGTGATACTAAGTAGACCTAAACACCTCAATTGGCTTAATTGGTATGATTAGTGCGCAAAAAGCACTCAAAACCTATCTCGAATAGGGCTCAAAATAGCACTTTTTGGGTACTAATCACACCCCCAAAAACGTTGCTAGTCCCTTAGCGATGCAAAAGCGATAAGGACATGCATGCGATGATTTTTCAAAAAAGTTTATGGTTAAAAAGTATATTTACAAATAAACGGCCTTTAAAAATGAAAAATTGGCACCAAGTTTAGCTTAGAAGCATGAGAGAGCATAAACCATACAAGAACAATTTTTAAGCCAACACCGGATCCATGATTCTCAACCTGAATTTCCACCAAAGTCTAATGATTTCTAAATATAACGGTCGAGAATTGTCAGTTTGCAAATTATTCCACTCCCCCGAAGCCTAGCTACGGCATGGCCTTACATTGAACAACCTATACTTAGGAAAAGCTACACTTTTCTTTCTTTGTTCAACTTCATTGTAGGGTGCAATGCTTAAGCAGAGCTTCACCAAAGTCGATTAGTAACGGGGGTCCTGGAGTGACTCCCGACGATTCAGAGTTTAGGGCATCAAGCGAAAAGGATCACTTAACCACAAACTCTCACAGGGCTTCACCACAGGACTCAGAATGACTTGAAATTAAGCACCACACAAAGCTAAACTCTACCCATCCACCGGGTGTAACGGAGCATAAGTGGAGTGACTCCCGACAGTGGAGCTTGGGGCATATTAGACGAGAGCTTTCACCATATACCCCTCGGATAGTGCTTTCCGGGTTTCAAGGCCCGAGAAAGTGTCCTGACTTTATTTTCTTTTTCTTCTTTTCTTTTCTTTTTTGCTTTTTTCTTTTTCTTTTCCTTTGGGAAGACTACATTTGGTCTTCAAATGTGGGTAACACAACCTATCTGAGTTGCTAACATGCTTTCAAGGCAGAGCTATGCAAAGTGAAAGGGGCAAATAATTTGGCGACCTATTGAGTACTGATCGTGTGCGGTGTGTGAATTATTAAGGGTGGAATGTTCAAGGTTGAGCATGAAGGAACTTCAACCGACCAAAAATTTCTTCAAACATGGAATTGTTCTAGCATTAAGGCAACATGCAAGGTTTCTATTTTTTCAATTAAAGGCAATTCAATTGTCCAAGTGAAGCAATTCAATTGTTCAATTGAGAACAAAAGCGATTTAAACAAAGTGGGGGCACACCGCAAAAAAAAATGATACGCAAGCGTATATATATATATCTTGAATAGCTTTGATATAGCAGAAGTGGCTAGTACATGAATCTGTTAAACATCTGAAAAGTATCCTTTGCCTACTATGGCTATTACATGAATCTAAACAAAATTGTAGTGGCCAGTTGATAAAGTGGTAACTATACAAAACATAAAAAGAAACCTAACCACCTGTTCTTGTGGTGGTGGTGGTCTAATAGCTCTTTGCTTCTTTGCCGACACATCGAAGAATTGCTGCGGCGTGGACTCATCTACGATCGGGAACATCTTGAATACCCGAATGTCATATTCTGGCTGCGGCGTGGAGTGTGATGACCTAGAGTGTACCATTTCGAGCCAACCTGCAGTCTGTCTTTTTAGTATTGTGACGAAAAGTATATAGCATCCATCACACACTTTATCTCGCGAGTTGGCATGAGCGTGCTCGGGCGAATCTTTGTGGGGTGAATGATGGGCGGGAGTATCGTGTGGTGTGGAGTAGCATGTGGAGGGGAGGAGATGGAGGGGACATACGCGGAGCTGGACTCCTCTCACCTCGGAGCTCGGGGGCTCAGCCCCATGCACGTCTACATTAAGGAGTCCTCTGCCACTTTGTCCAGAGTACCTCCTCTGAGTCTCTTTGCTGGAGAAAAGATATAAGGCATGATCATCGCTCTCGTCGACAAGACCGGGCGTAGAGTCCTCCTCTCAATCGGGGCTCCTGCAGGAAGCCCAAGTGCTTTCGAGGACTGGCATAATAGTCTCGGCATCGGCGGTGGAAGACTCTCATTTCGAGACATGCCCTTGATGGACCTTCTCATCGAGTGTAATAGGGAGGTCATCACCATTTCCGAGAGGGAGCGAACGAGAATCCTGCGAGATCAGATATAGAGCCTCCCGGGATGGCCTCACATTTGTGCGTAGTGCTGCAGCGGAAAGAGGCTGGTCCTGAACAGGTGATCGACCAGGAGCATCTGAGGCGGGAGCTGCCTCCGGAATAATATGGGTCCAGCAGTGGTGTCTCGAGCAAGACTGCGGACCATCTCTCGGTGTGTCGGGTGAGACCAGTCTCGATAACCCTCTGAATTGGCCTGCGGTATCTGCAGGCCTTATTCTTTGAGAATTTCCATTTGCTTTCTGCTCCGGCGTCGTCGATAAGTGAAGCAGAACTCGAGCGGACTAGGCGCTCGGGATGTCATCGAATGGTAGGCTGAGTCACCCGGGGTAATAAATCTTGCCTCGGCCTCATAAATGGTAGCAGGGAGTAGTGCTCGTCGGTCGCATCAGTCTGAATAAGGATCATAGCAGTCAAGGCGTCGTAATGACTCCCAGTGGAAGTCTCGAATGAAGCGCGACGTTCCTCGAATAGGGTGCGACGAATAACGAGCCTCGATCCACGGAGGTGGCGATAGCGAGGCCCGAAGAGGTCGCCTCGGTGATGGCGGAGGTGACTGCGGAGGTCTGGATGAGGATGACTCGCCCGGGCCTGATGTGCGGGTGGCAGGAAGGCGAATCCCCCAGATCTTGAGGCCGGTGTGAGGGCCGGGGTCCCCATCCAGATGCGGTATCGTCCCGAATCCACGAGGCTCCTCGAAGCCTCGGGGGGCGGGATGTGCGGGGCCTGCTCCTCTCGCTGCAGTGTACTAAATCCTGACCTTAGTGGCTGAAGGCGGGACCCACCTGCAGTGCGAACCATGGCGTACTCCAAATAAGACAACTGGAAGGGACTCAGTTGATGAAAATGAAACCGAGTGCCTTGCCAAAGGCGATGCGGGGCTCAGCTGGCGACGGCCAGGTCACAGACGGGTAGGCGAACCGGGGCTCCGGGGACCGGGAGCCTGCCGGATGCGTGCGTGGAAGGCGGCGGCTGCGGTGTGGCTCGGGGGTGTGTGCGGTGCTCGGGGCGGTGGCAATGGGGGTGCGGTGGGCGGCGGCGGTGGTAGAAGTGGCAATGACTCGGGGCTCGAAGCACGGGGAGTGGTTGGGGTGCAGTGTGGTGGAGGCTCGAGGTGACTCGGAACCGCTATGGGAGGGAGAATATGAGTGACTAAATGTGACCTCCCTCTTTTTTATAGATCGAAGAGGGCGTAGGAAGGTCCACTTCCGCACAATTTTTCGCTATAGCGAGTTTGGGCCAAACACCTTCACCACTGCTTGAATCGAATTTCAGGTGGTTAATTATTAATAATGTAAGAAAATAAAAGATTATTATAATAAAAATTATTATATAAAACTATAATTAAAATTTAATATAAAATATTATAATATATAAACAAAGTTACTAAATATGGAAAACTGCTAAGTTAAGAAACTTTCTAAAAATAACCGAAATTATTAAAATTGACTAAATTAAAACAAAAAGTAAAAATTGTTGAGCTGTAATTTGGTTTGTGAGAACACCAAATCAGCTCAATTTTACCAAATTGCTCAAGGAGGGTCGAGAAGGATGTCCTCAACCCCTGCGTGCTGTCACATTTGCTGAAGTCGAATTCCCATGGTTGATTTGCTCCTCAACGATTGAATTTAAGTGAGCAATTGCCCTGTGACAGCTCTTGATAGTAATGCCAAAACCTCTTCTTCACCTTTGCTGGCTATTCACTTTTGAAATTCCTAGACACTTTCGGCCTCCACGCATGATGACCCGGTGAACCAACTTCATCAGTCATTTGATTTTCATCTTCTGGCAGCTTGTGTTTGTTGTTCAAATGGAATATGTTCAGCTCCAAGGTCATGTTGCCAAATGTAAGTTGCATGACTGATGAATACACATTTGAGTGATAATT
Organism: Tetrastigma voinierianum; assembly: GCA_016808115.1. Taxonomy (NCBI): domain Eukaryota; kingdom Viridiplantae; phylum Streptophyta; class Magnoliopsida; order Vitales; family Vitaceae; genus Tetrastigma; species Tetrastigma voinierianum. Next base: position 49,585 of record JAEQBH010001389.1, read on the forward strand.
ATAATAGAATTAAGCACATCTAAATCACAATTTACCCACATTTGGCAAAAGAACAGGTACTTCTAATTTCTTCTATGTTTTCAGGCTTGTGCAGGTCTTTCAGGTTTAAAACGTAAGTGCACAAGGATGTTTGCCCGGGAAGCCAATATGAAGCAATGTGGATGTGGGTGGCTTGATTGGCGAAGTCTCGGGAACTCGACCAAAGCAAGGGAAAGCACCCGGTGGACATCTTGTACCGGTACAACTTAAGTTACTGCCGGTCTGACTTGCTGAAAAATTGGCGGTAACATATTGTCTGATGCCCAACAAGTTCTCTTAGGTGCGAACTGGCTGAAAATCAGCAGTGGATGAAATTGTCTCGGTCTGACTTAAAGTTCTCTGGGTCTGTGCATGGAACTTACGGGATTTGTCCGACAATTCGATCCGTCTGTGAGGGTGCACTTTAGTCACTTGAACCAAAATGGGAGAAAATCACATTGGAGGTGGCTATAAAGGAGGAGGACACAAGTAATAGGGGCTCTGGACTTAGGGTTAAGGTTTTGATGAATAGAGTTTTTCTCCATTTTTTAGGTGGTACCTTGTAGATCCGAATTGATTTCCATTCTTTTAGAAGTTTTGGATTCGAGTTTGTAATCTTTCGACATAAATATTCATTCTGCTTTAAATCTTAGCATTCCATATTCTTCATTCTCGAGTTTTACAAGTTAATTAGATTTCTTCAAGTCGCATTTTTATATGATTAATTGCTCCTCGGCTTTAATTGTTCATATAAATTTTATGGGTTCCTAAGCCCATTGCTGGGATCCCTACGAGGAAACTCATCGATCAAGGTAAAATCCTCAATTCCTCTTTGATCTTCCAATGGATTGTGTGATATTAATCACTTGTGCGGATTGTAAATCTTAGTTGGGCATATTCTTGACAACGTGTTAAAGAGATATCCTCGGTACACGTTGTGCGATCATGAATCTGGTAAAGTGCATGATAATTGAGAACAAGTGTTTAGTATTATTCGATCATCTTTATTTTCAAGAGCACTTAAAGATAAATCCCACCACTTCAAAAAAGACCATTTATCAATGATTCCTAGATGAGTTTATAAAATAAGAGGTGAGACTTACGATCGGAAATTAGTGGAACCACTAAAAAAATCGACATTTGTCTTTCCCATTTTAAAACATTCAAACCAATGACCATTCGATCTACTTGACACAACATTACAATTTCAGTTTAAGTCATGCTTTTAGTGGAGAATAGCTCTGATGATCGGCCCGAATCGGACCACTCCTGTGGAGATGGCACATGGATTCCACGGTATTACAATGCTAGGCGACCATAATTCCTCGGCAGGAATAGAATTAGGCATACTAATCGGGGCGAAGCATTTTGGCGGATTCTTAAGTGATTGTGACTAACCAAGTTGATCTGAAGAGAGCTAGAGGTAATTTGCAATTGCATTGCAAATCCGGTACGTTCTCCATTTATCTTTTTATTTTGTTTTGTTTTAGTTAGAAATCTCAGTAGGTGTTTCTTGGACAGAGTAAGTGTAGTGCATGTCAATTTGGGCTGTAGAAACACCGACTAGTCGGCTTGTATCCCAAACCACTGAGAAATCCATTATAAGCCAAGTGTTAAATGGATAATCACAGAAATCAAACAAGACTCTATGAGCCCTCCACAGCATGAGAGGCGATACTTTACGCTCGATAAACCCGGTGCTAGGAGGTGGAAATGGTAATCTTGACAAAAAAAATCGGTATAGAGTTCCCACGCTCCTTTGCCCTGATGTAGAAAGAACGTAATGCCACAACCTCGGGACCCTGACCAGTTCTATGTCGCCTTTGATGAGGCTTGATCAATTCCCGATGAAGTCGGAAATGATCCGTCTCCTACACAATATACCAAGGGTTTGAATCCCGAGAACCCTTGCTCATTCATGAGTGACTTTGAGGATGTACGGTGCATTTGTTCCTCTCCACCCGAGTTCACCTCTCCACATAATCTGTTTGGTCTTATTTCCTTTTTCTTTAAAGGAGAAAGACAAAATCTGGTTCCATTCCCTTACCTAATTCGATCTTTACATGGGAAAACATGCAGAATGAATTCCTCGATAGTTTTCCCTCCTGCTGATACTAAATGCCCTCCATCACGAGCAATTCGAACTTTTACGAAAAGCGAGTGAACCAGCCAGCGGTATGGGAAAGATATAAGGATCTATCATTGCTATCCCTCATCATAGGTTAGATGTTGGACAAATTTGTCATACTTCCATCAGGATTGTCTTTAAGTAATAAGCAATACATCGAATGATGTGTGCGGGAGAATTTTATGAAAGAGTGCTAGGGAGGCAATTCAACTTTTGACACTATAGCAGGAATGCAGAACTTGGGGAGACTAACCTCTTTGAACTCTTTACAAAGTGCAGCCATCCAGCGGTGGCGGAATCACCACCTAAGAGAGAATGATGAGTTATGACGAAATTGCCAATTTAACGAGGAAATTAGAGGCCATAGAGATGAAAAAGTGAATGAGAATTAGCAGTGTGCCTCAGCTACCCTCAATGCAAATGGACCTGAAGTAGAAGGCCATGCTTTATATGCGATGATCCTACACACTGCGACCATTAACTGCCCCAATCTTCCTCAAGTTAAGGGAGCCATTAAAATTGAGCAAACCCAGCGCCCTTAACTACCAAAGGAAACCTCCCGCTCCCATACTGCAGGAAACTTACAGCCACAGGTGGGGTAAGCATCTAATTTGCAAGTGGAGAAATGAGGGAGGACCACATAATCACCTTAAATGACAAGGCCCTCACTATACAAACCAAGGTTTTCAAATTCCATTCCTCCATTTAGAATCAAGGCCCCGAGGATTTCGGAAACTCTAATCAAGGTCATCATCCAGAACCAAGAATCAAAACTCACTGACCTTACCAACCTCCACATAAGAAATGGAAGATATAGTTTGCAGTTTGGCCATGAGCTGACAATCCATGAGCAACAGAACTCCGAGGCTGCTGCAGACCAGTGTGAGATCAGGATAACTAAGTTAGCGCAAGTATAGGTAGCACTGACATGAGAAATAAGTCAAGCCATCGAAACCACGAGTCAAAGATTATTGGGTTGGAGTTCAAGTGAGGGTGCCTTTGAGCCTTGTAAAAATTTAGTAAACACCCTTAGTGTCTGGAGTAGTTGACAAAACTATTAAGGAACCATACGAGTAAAAGCTTGAGTGAATTGGTAGGAGGATGAAGAATCGGACACACCTCATGTCCCTAGTACAAAGATCTGATGATCACTTGAGAGGAAACCGAGTCCACCCATATCCCTCCGGCTCCGTACCCGTAGATTAGAGCACCGAGAAAATGAATAACCATTCGGAGATTTATGGTATTCCAGGCAAGTGGCCCGAACATTCCCTTGTTAGATGCCATTAAGCAATCCCGTCATATGCAATTTACGGATTTATGCACGTGAAAAGACTAGGTGTCCAACAAGGCATTCATGGCCCGAGAGCAGTCTACTTCTGGTCGGAACAACTTGCCTCGAATACAAAGACCCGGGGGAAGTCTGCTATTTTACGCAGTAGTAGGAAGTGGGTGGGGCATGCTTAGTGGACTTAGGAGCGAGTGTTAATTTGCTGCCTTACTCAGTATACGTGGACCTAGGGTTAGGAGAATTAGAGTCGACCAATATCACCCTTCAATTAGCTGACCGTAGTGTAAAAATTCCTAAGGGAATAGTGAAGGATGTCTTGGTCCAAGTGGACAAATTTTATTTCCCGGTCGATTTTGTGGTGCTTGACACTCAACCTGTGGTGAACCAAGGAACTCAGTTCCCAGTAATTCTTGGTCGACCATTCTTGGCAACTGCTAATGCCATCATACATTGTAGGGAGGCCTTTGTAGGGGCCTAATAGCCTTTAGTTTAGGCTTATATTTGTTAATCTGAATATTTTCAATATACTCAAAGGACTGGGGGATGAAGAGATGGTGAAATTAACATGGTTGATTCAGTGAATGCAATACTGGATAATGTCTCACATGAGTGATCCTCAAATTAATGTTTAATTATTGATTGGGATGAGGAAGTGACCACATTAGATTGAGTTTCTACACTCTATAATTGAGCATAATGATGTATTGAATTAATGAATTGGGCACCTAGATTTGAACCATTGCCCTTAGAATGAGGAATGACATTGCCTTCGAGGAGAGGCCACCTGGCTTGAGGCTAAAACCCTACGGCACATCTGAATGGCCATTCTTAGGAGGAGGACACTTTTCAGTCAATCATATCTTCCTCCTTAGACATTACTCAGAAACTCCTTTTGGAAATATTGAAAACCCACGGGGCGCTTTAGAATTTGGACAATTCGCGGATATTAAAGGTATTAACATGATCTGCACACATAGAATTCATAAGAAGAGGATGTTAAACCTTCTGAGTACCTTCCCTGACGATTAAACCCCAATAATGAAAGAGGTGGTGAAAAAGGAAGTTTTAAAGCTTTTGGATATGGGGTTATCTGCCTATTGCTTGGGATGTAAATTGGGTTAGTCCAACTGGTAGTTCCTGAGTCGAAAGTCACGATGATTTACGATGAAAATAATGAGCTCATTCCTACTCGTGTCACCTCAGGATGGAGGGTGTGCATAGATTATAGGAAACTTAATGCGGGTACTAGGAAGACCATTTTCCTCTTAGTTTGTGTAGATCCATTAGAAGGATTCGCGGGCACTATTGTTTCCTTGATGGGTACTCGAAATTTCACAATCAAATTGAGATAGCATTAGTCGAGAAAAACTACATTACTTGCCCTTTTGGTACCTTCATGTGTACAGGAAAATGCAGCACTAGTTGTGCAATTCACCGGAACTTTCAACGATGCATGATGGGGTTTTTCAGTGACATGATAGAAATCATATTGGAGATTTTATGGATGGTTCTCGAGTTTTGGTGACTACGTTCGAAATTTTTATTTAGAAAACTTCACGTGAGTTTTGGAGAGGGTGTCAAGAGAAAAATCTTGTGTTAAGTGGAATGTCACTTCATGGTAACCTGAGGAATTGTTTGACCACATTGTATCAAGATGGAATCGAAGTTGATATAAGGCCAAAGTGGAACTAATTAGCACTCTTCTAAGTGTGTTTAGAGACATAAGGTCATTCTTGGGCCATCTTGGTTTTTTATGAAGGTTTATAAAAAGATTTTGAGTGTTGCTTAGGCCCTTGTACTTTGCTTGCTAAGGATGTCCCTTTCCTGGTCACAAGCTTGTGACCTTTGCTTTTGCCTTCCAACATGCTAGTGTCACCGCAATCATGCGGTCTCTAATTGAGACCTCCCATTTGAGATCATGTGCAATGCTAGTGATTATGCCATAGGAGCGTGTGTTAGGACGGAGGGGAGGACAAAGAACTTTGTCATTTACTATACCAGTAGACACTAGAATTTCTACGCCGAGGCCAACTACACAACCACCAGAAGAAAGAGTTTCTGAGCTGTTGTGCTGCTCACAGAAAATTTAGGTCATATATTGTTTGATTTGTAACCATCTTTACGAGATCATGCGACCTTGAAGTACTTGCTCTCTAGCGGGATCACGAAACCAAGGTTAACTAGGTGGATTTTACTCTTGTCAGGGAATTCAACATTCATTAAAACAAAAGGGTTGAGAATGTGGTTCTGACCACTTATCTCGATTAGTTCGAATCCAGCCCAGGGCACCCCTGGTGATAATTTTCCGGATGAGCAACTCTTTGCTCTTTGTTCATTACCATGGTATCTTGCGACATTTAATGAACTACCTATGTGGCCAAATTCGGCTCAATGGACTTCTCAACGAAAGAAAATCATGTGAGATGTTAAGAAATACTATTTTGGTGATCGCCTCTATTTAAATCTTTGTCGGATCAAATGTGAGGAGATGTGTACCCACTGATGAGCAAGTGAGGATTTTAACTTCTTGCCACTCTGAAGCCTGTGGAGGACATTTCTCCGCCCGAAAAACAGCAGACAAGATTTTACTATTAAGTTTGTGGCCCACTCTATTTAAGATTGTTTGATTTATGCGGGAACTTGTGCTCAATACCGAAGCTAGGAGGGGTCTCAAAGCGAGCATGATGCCTCTTTGATTCTAATCATTGAGCTTTTCTTTGTTGGGCCTTCGACTTCGTGGGGCCTTTTCCCCCTTCTTGTGGCTATCAACATGTTTGTATCTGTTGACTACGTGTCTAAGTGGGTTGAGGCAATTCAACGAGAACCATTATTATAGTGTTTTGAAATTTATAGGGAACATATTTTCTGTTTGGAACCCTCGTCTAGGAGTGATTATTTATTAGTGATGGGGGACTCCATTTTTCTGTCGATCTTTTGAAAGTACCATTAAAAAATATGAGTCACCATGTGTATCCACTGACTTGCACCACGGATTGATGGTCGGTGAGATTGTGATGAAGTAAACACATTTAAGAAAAATGGTTTAGGGTAGAAAAGATTGATTATGTCTACTACAGGTACTCTTTGGGCATACCGTGCGCTAAAACTGTTCTTGGTATGTCTCACATATGGGCTGGTTATGGCCAGGCTTGCCATTTGCGATAGAGATGGAACACCCAGGGCTTCTTGGGCTATTCGAACTTTTTAATTACGATCTAACTCAAGCGGGTGCGGCGATTGTGGGTTAATGTTTTGAAGAAGTGGGAGAGAATCGTAAGCTCAGAATTTACAGAGAAGCGGCTCAAGTTATTCCATGACAAATCTGGAGCTTTAGAACTGATCAAATCTTCTTCATGGTTCAAGATTTATCTATTTGCTACGGAAAGCTCGGCTCTGGTTGGTGTGCTGTGTTGAAGGTGGTTTATCCCATCTGAAGTAGTGGGGTAGAATCAGACATTGAGTATCTTCAAGGTTAATGGCGTGCCAGGCCATTCCTTGGCGTTTCTCTTTCCCTCACGAGCATCGTAGGTTTAATTTGGGCCAGCTCTGCCAAGGCCTCTTCCAAGTAACCTCATTCTCATTAATAGTGGTTTGCTTTTATTTTTGTTCTTGCTTTATTTTTATTGTTTACTTCTTTGCTTTATTTGTTTTCTTTTCAATAGCAGAAAATAAAAATCATGGGGCTCTTGTTTTACGTGTCCTCGATTAATTTGAGGTGCACTTAGTTCAAAGCATTGGGGACAATGCTGTTTCTGTTATTAGGGTGAGTGTACCTTACAGTTGGAGCGTAACTCTGTGGCTCGTTATATATTGATCGGGTCAAATTTTTCAAAATTTGCTTCTTTTAGTATTATGTTTTACACATAGTATGCCGCATGATCTCACTTGCACTCTATCTATCTGCTCCCTTTATGCGTAAATACTTATTTCACTTTTAACATGTGAGTTACGCTGTGGATTGTTCCCTTGCATTCTCACCTACCTTACTCCTCACCTGAGCTCCCGGGACTTCACGGTCGAAATTTCTCCGATCATGCTTTTGTTTGCTTCCATTTATTGCATCCAGTTTAGCTGGTCATGTTAACTTCATGCATCATAGTCTTTATGGAACATCTTGCATAATTGGAAAATGATTATGACCATTATTTCCTTACGCCTGCTTGTGATTGTAGTATCATCTTACCCATTTGAGCTTAAAATTGTCAAGTTATTGAACCTAGGAATCGAATGTATGGAACAGCAGTGGTTCTCATGGAGAGTTTAATTTATCCCAGAATGGATTACGATTACTAAGTCTGAATCACGATCCAATTGTGGGATTTGAACAAGAAAAGGTAGGCATGCGAGGCTTTGGGATGAAGAGCGGTTAGACTTAAAGTCGAAAGATGTATAAATGGCACCCTTTGTTCAAAAGTGAAAATATATATATATTTAAAAAAAAAAAGAAAATCAGTTTTGAAAACAAGTTGTACGGTACAACAAGGATTCCTACCGGTACAACTTTTGCTCGGCAAGATGGTGGCAAGGAATTGTACGGTACAGCTTAAACTAATACCCGATGGCCGGTCGAATTAAGCGAGCTTTTAAGCGAAGATTTGGCCTTTTCATTTCCATATGTTTTGCCATCCACCAAAGAGAGCCACAGCCGTTTGCCTCCTCTGCAAGCATTCCCATTAATTACTTTTGCAGGGGTTTTCCGGTTTCAGTTCGGATTAGTTTACTGTGATTGAAGTGTTGAGCGTGGTAAACTGCAACTCTACTAACGTGTTGAGTTTCTCGGCTACACATGGATCTTTTTGGTTGGATTTGGTTGATATTATTCTGTGATTGCTGGGTGGGAGGTTATGTTGTCCATATGGGCGAGAGAGCGTTATCGTTCATGCCTGAGGCAGACCTAGTCTTTGTTAAAGTGAGGGTTTTGGGACATGATGATTTATATCTGGGCCGTTATTGCCATCATTGCCATTTCCATGGCACGTTCGAAATCTCTCTGCAAGGGAAGGAAGCCTGGTCCTCTATGGAACAAGCGTGAAAAAAAGAGAAAAGCACGTCTCCCTGCCCGGTGAAAAAGAAAAAAACAGTTATCTCTTGAAGAAGTGAAATTACCTCGGACGGTGTTGATGAAGAAATAGAGGCTATGTTGATGAGGACTGCGAGGTGAGCACGAAATGGACCAGACGATGGCAAATAGGTTTCCAATGCGAAGGGCGTTAATGACTGGAAACATTCTTATATTCTCATCCGTCGGAAATTATCCGGGAGCAAGAATATGCGCCAGTGCCTGAGATCGATGTTACCTTGGTAGTTCGAGTTCCCACCAACGGAAGGAAAATCAAGCGGGTTGACCTTTGTGTTGGAAACTACGTGATGGGAAGCGACTGTGTCCTCCTGACTCGATGGCACATGCCTTGCACTATTACGCCCTGGCGGCGGATCGACCATATCCACCGGGCTATTCTTGACCGATGCGGTCGTTCACGAGGCCGTATGCACGATCCTGTACCCATGGTAGATTTATGCTGAAAAAGAATTCGTTCTGAAGACAAAAGCCGAATCACATACTGATGAACAAGATCATTCACAATCGGATTTGGCGAAGGGCTGGTGATCTCTAGTCGAAGCAGTTCGGTTGTTATGCGAGGTTATAGTAGGAAGGCGATTGACTGTAGTCATATGGTCTTGTGATGAGGAGTTCTTAACATTCGCGAGCAAGCGGCATATTCCGTTTCCCTCACTTGTGACTAGTATTGTAGAAGAGGGGATGAGAAGGCAGTTAAAGAAAGGGTGATACAAGCGGAGCGGATCACGAATAAGGCGAGGCGGGCGAAGCGGCATCCATTAAGACCCGGCCCCTCGATGCCTTGATACCTCCTCCACAGGCCACTTCATCCACGGCCCAGCTACCTCGAGCACATCGCCTTTGAAGAGGATGGAGCGGCAGATCAAGGGGTGGTTCAAGTGCATTCTGGAAGCGACCGGTTTGGACCGAGCGTCTCTCAGAGCTTGAGGCCATCTTTCGGGGAGAGCCGGCGATGGCGGATGCTCGCCTCAGTTAGAGGAGAATCAGAAATTAGATGAGGCCCCGTGTGGACGAGGGCTAGCATTCTCTCTTGATGAGGATGAGGACGCGATCTTTTTATAGTTGTGTTAGGCTAGACTAAGGTGGGTATTGGCAATCGGGTAGTAGACCTTAGCCATGTTATGCCAACACAGTTTTAATCTTTGCCTTTTCTTTCATTCGCCCACGGTCATTCCACAAACTTTTAAGGCCTCTTTGATTCTACTTATGTTTCTTTGTTCCTTTTGACATTATGCATGATGGTTCGTGTTCTATGTTATATGATTGCTTACCTGTATCTTTTTGATTCCTTTGCTTGCATGACTACCTTACATTAAAATCCTGCCCTTATTTGGAATAACCAATTTGTATTACTTATAATGTTCATTGTGTAGAATGTGGTTAGGTCACAATTGAGTCATCGTAGTACATACTAAGTGGGTGAAATGTTCTATTCCACTTGTTGCTATTTTGAGATTCTTGCAAACTTGACTATACCGGCGCCTTGTTGGGGGAATTCACCTAGTGGGTAGTTCGATCTAAATCTTGCTAAGGCTAGCAAGATGCAGGTTGGGGGGTGTGATGAATACACATTTGAGTGATAATTATAATAGAATTAAGCACATCTAAATCACAATTTACCCACATTTGGCAAAAGAACAGGTACTTCTAATTTCTTCTATGTTTTCAGGCTTGTGCAGGTCTTTCAGGTTTAAAGCATGCAGTCACTGGAGATATTTACTTGGGAAGCGATATGAGCAATGTGGATGTGGGTGAGCAATTGGCCAATCTCGGGAACTCAATGAACAAACTTTTGATGGACATCTTATGCAGAGTACAACAAAAGTTCCCCGGTGCTTCTTTAAAAAAATTAGCGATAAAGCATATTATGCAGGTACAACTTAAAGTTCTCTGGGAATTTACAACTTCTTTGGAAAAATCAGCGAGTAGTGAAATTGTCTGGAGTCTGACTTAAGAGTTCCTCTGAGTCTGTTGCTATGGAACTTCTGAGTTCTCAACAATTCGATGCGTCTGTGAGGGGCACTTTAGATCAGCAGACAAAATGGGAGAAATCACATTGGAGGTGGCTATAAAAGGAGGAGGGACACAAGTAATAGGGCTCTTCTAGGTTTAGGTTTGATGATAGAGTTTTCTCCGTTTTTGGAGTGGTGCCTTGTAGATCAGAATTCAGTTTCATTCTTTTGAAGTTTTGGTTAAGTTTGCAATCTTTCAGCATAAATTCATTCTGCTTTAAATCTTAGCATTCCATATTCTTCATTCTCAGTTTTACAAGTTAATTCTGATTTCTTCAAGGTACTGTTTTTATGATTAATTGTTCCTCAACTTTAATTGTTCATATAAATTTTATGGAGTTCTAAACCCCGACTGCTGGGATCCTACGGGGGAAACTCACCCCGATCAAGGTAAAGTCCCTCAATTCCTCTTTGATCTTCAATGGATTGTGTGATATTAATCACTTGTCTTGAAAGTTGTAAGTATGAGTTGGGCATATTCTTGACAACGTGTTGAGATATCCTCGGTACACGTTGTGACGATCATCGAATGCAGTGAGATGCATGTGTGAGAACAAAGTGTTTGATGATATTAGTCATCTTTATTTTCCAAGAGCCTTAGATAAATCCTCCATCAAGACCATTCTCAATGGTTCCTAGATGAGTTTATAAAATAAGAGAATTAGGACCACACGATCGAAGTAGTGGAACACAAAAAAATTAGCCTGTCTTTCCATTTTAAAACATTCCAAACCAATCAACCATTCAGTCTACCAACACAACATTACAATTTTCGTTTAAGTCATGCTTTTAGTGGAGAATAGCTCTATTGATCAGCCGTCGGACCACACATGGAGATGACTGTGGATTCCCACATTACAATCTTGAAGCGACCATAATTCCTACGCTTGGGAATAGAATTAGGCATACTAATCAGGACGAAGCAATGACTCCATTCCGGCAATTGATGATTGCATTGGCAGTGGCCAGAAATGGTCTTCCTAGGATAATTGGCACATGATTGGGTTCATTTGCAATTGGCTCGGTGTCGAGCACTACAAAATCTACTGGGTAGTAGAATTTGTCTATTTTCACTAAGACATCCCCGAACTATCCCTTAGGGATCTTCAGAATCCTATCGGCCAATGATGTAATGTTGGTAGGTTTAAGTTCACGAAACCTACTTTGCTTGTACCTGAGAATCTGACGATGGGTTTACAACGGCTCCTAGTCAGTAATGATTTGTCTATGTCTGAAATCCACCCATTTGCACAAATTGTGGGAGATCCTGGATCCTTGTATTTGACGGATTCTTGCTTTGGTGCAACTGCCAAAAGCTTGTTGATTAAAAATACCTTTTCTCAATACTTGATCCTTCTTGATTGTCTGAAGTCCTTTAAAAACTTTGCATGAGCGGGGACTTGTTTGATGATGTCCAAAGAGTATGTTGACTTTTACTGCCTTGGGACTTCTAGGATGCAACTGGCGAGATGCCTTTTTCTTACTTCTAAAGTGCTGTGGAAATGGGGTGGCATGTTGTGACTCATTGAGTCCTCCTTCGGGAGAATATGATCAGGCCTGAATTCTTCTCCCTTCTGGATTCTTCGACGGAGGCTTTGGCATGGAGCTGTGATCAGCCTCTTTTCCACTCCTTAGAATTTGATTATAGCACCTCATCGATCCTGAATTGGATGACCACCTCATATAATTCCTTAGGGTTTGGCAGTGTTTGAGAAGGGAACCTTCCTCTCTCCTGTACCTCCAGAATTTTGTTGATCTTTGTGATTGAATACTACAAGTTGTCTATTTTCTGATTAAGATTGCTCTCAAGCCCATCTATTCTCTTGTTCAGTGTGCTCTCTACAGTATCAATCCTTTGTGCCAATTGTGCATTGATCCTTTTGTTCTTCCACAAAGTTACCCACCACCTTACTCAAAATTTAAATGGCTTGTTCACGAGAATGGGGATGGAGTGGTTGTGGTTCGGAAGGTGGAACCAAAGCGTAGTTTGGCACAGGGGCTATAGGTAGGGGATTAGGTTTTCGAGGAGGTTGGGTGATTCCTCAATTGGAATTGGTGGCCTATATGGGGCAGCGTGGGTTGTGGAGGCTTATATTGTCCTCTGATGTGTTGCACATTAAATAAATCCAGCCTTCAGAAGGGGCCATAGGATATTATTCTTCTAGAGTGGACGAGGGTGAAATTGGTGCATGTGGTTTGTGCGGGATTTTGATCCCGCGCATGCACTTCATGGAGCCTTTTCATGACTCCTCCACCTTCCTAGCTGGGTTGAAATTCTAGCTTTCATTTCTATATCCTCGTGATTGCATACATCCTCCTAGGGTTGGCTAAGGCCTTATTCTTTCCATTTCTCTCGGGTTTGGTTCATCCAGGCCCTTAAAAGTTCACCATAATTTAAAAAAATCCATGGCCATTGGGATGCTTACTTAGAAAATCTCCCCACACATGGTCTCGATAAGCGTTTATGGGCGGGAGACATACCACCATAGAAATGGTTTACCAGCATCCATGTGTCGAAACCATGATGTGGACAAGCACCGGGAGGCCTCCATGAATCTCTCCCCAAAGATCAGAACCTCTCACTATCTGAGTCGCAAAGGTGTAAATTTGCCCTTCAAAATTGTTGGTCTTATGAGCAATCAAGAACTTCTTCAAAATTCGCCCGCAGCCTCTCCCGCTTCATGGTTCTGGCCTCAAAGGAAGTTAAGCCACCCGCTTTATCTCAGTGGTCAATGGAAAGGGCCACTTTAGCAAATCCATGTCAATCATACTTCCTTAAAGGTAGTGCAAACTTCTCAAAATCCCTTATATGTGTGTATGGATTTTCATTTTCCATACCACATGCGGGGAGTAGTGGGTACTAGCGTAGGGCCTCACCGCTACATCTTCAAACAGAGGTACGGTTTATTTAGCCGGCACTAACTCTGTGGAGGGTGGATGTGTCCCTCACTCCACCTATATGCGCTTGATCTATCGGGGACCTTTTGTCGACTGGGCCGTTTTTCCGTGCAGGATCCATGTTTTCACTATGTATACTGACTGGTGTACTGATCCTTTGTAATCTACCTGTTATTCCTCTGTCCCAGTACTGCATACACAACTGTTACACAAACTGAGACACAACAAAGAGCACAAACCAACTTGCAAAAAGGTTAGGGTTAGTTAAAATAAAAACTGACTGTATGAAAACAAAACAAAAACAGTGCAGTTACTGCAAAGTGATGAAAACTTGCAGTTACAGCAACTGGGATTCAAAAAGGATTAAAAAGGTCACCTTCACTTGTAATGAGGATTAGCGGGCACACTTCCAACTTATCAATCGCATTGGGCACCATCCTCGGCTAACCCGCCATTTGATTCATGCCACGGCAGGTGAGCGGAATCAACAAAATTTGTTTCCTATATTCTACCGCCGTGAGTCAAGCTACCGCAAAGATAGTGGCTCCAGGGCCCAACACTGGGATGGGTTTTCATCCTAGAATGATTTTCAGACGTTATTGAAAAGGCGAGGCTTTTTATTCGATTCGGATTTTGCTTAAAACAAAGGTGAGTCATTTTGACTGGTGATTAATTGTAAAACCGAAAAGTGAAGTGAGAAAAGGTAACTTTGAAGGTTTAGGTCACTAGCTTGACAACACGGGGGTAACAAGGTCTTCAAGTTTTATCCTCGCATTATGACAAGCAACCTATAGTCCAAGCCATAACTGGACATCTTTGTTTAACCTAGAAAACCTAACCCTAGAATCACTCCTATTTGAGCTCAACACGTAATATGCATCACAAATCTTTCACTTGAAACCCCACATTCAACTTCATTTCGGCTCAGAAGGCCATCTAAAGAACAACAAAGACATCTAAAGAATAAGTAATGCAGACTGTATCCTAAAGCATGGTAAGTATCGGGCCAAAGCACGACATTAAAATGATATTCAACCCTAGTTCGAGAAGACGGAACCATAAATAATGTAAGACTGTAGCATTTAACAGAGGATAACTCCCCGTAACTACCCCCACAACCAAGCTAGCTTACCTTCCTCTTCAAAGCTAAGAGGCTTACTAAGCATCTCGAGTCAGCCATCCCCAAGAAGGTCAAGCTGGGTAGCCTAGAAAATGAGAGAAAGAGTGAGAGAGAAGAGAGAAAACAAACCCTAATTGCCGTAAAGGAGATATTTACATAAATGAAAATGTGCCAAAAGATCGCAGTGGTTACAATTGGGGGGCGAGATTGTTTCACCCAATGTATGAAAATACAAGAAAGCCTACCATATCAAGCAATACAAGGGACAAGGAGGCTACACTAAAATGAAGCCTACTGCACATCATAAAAATATGACAGGGCAAGAGATTTCGCTATGCAGAAAATTTCGCTAGGTAGCGAAAATTTCTCTAGCTTAGCGAAATTTCGCTAAATTCTAGCGAAATTCGACAGATAATAAATCCCAAAATTTTGCTATGCATACTAATTTCGCTACTTGTACAAATTTCGCTAGCCTAGCTTAAATATTTTAGAGAGGATAGCGAAATTAAAGAATTCCTCGCTAGGGCACAAAGGATTTTCACAAGATAGTGAAACTTAGCCTAGTTAAATTTCACCCCGCTAGATCGCTAAATTTTCGCAATCCCAAATCTAAATTTCCCGGGTCAGCTTCGTTTCTTCATCGCATTTCATCGATCCTTCCTTCATCACTTTGCCTTCATTTCTTCACTAAATTTTGATATGTTTGATGGCTAAAAAATGGTTTCAATCTTCATGGTCTAAAGATCTCGGAGCATCAAATGGCCATTGCATACAAAAAACAAATAACCAAAAATAACCTCGAAATGGCATAAGTGATACTAAGTAGACCTAAACACCCTAATCAGCTTAATCGTATGATTACGCAAGAAAAGCACTCAAAACCTATCTTGAATAGGGCTCAAAATAGCACTTTTTGGGTACTAATCAGCAGTGGGTTGGAAATTGATGCCTGGATTAGCCTATGCAGGATTTTCAGTCACTGCCTGCACTTCATGGAGCCTTTTTCCTTCCAATTCTTCCATCTTCCTAGCTAGGGTCGAGCATTCTCGCTTTCATTTCATATCCCTGAAGTGCATAAATGCCTCCCCTCAGGGTCAAGGCTTCATTCTTCAAATTCGATCTCTAGCTTCATCCTAAGCCTCCTGGTTTCAAACACATAATTCAAGAAATCCATGGCTTCATCCTGATTTTTGCTCAAAATCATCTCCACACATGGTTTCCTAGCAATGCTTCATGGCGTGACATACCATTATAGAAATGATTCACTAGCATCCATGTATCAAAACCATGGGGCGGGACATGCATCAACATGTATCCATGAACCTCTCCTAACACCGATAAAATTTCTATCATTACAGGTCGAGTAAGTGCAGATCCGCCTTCAAACCTGCTAATCTTGGTTGGGTAATCAAGAATCCCTTCAAAAACTCACCAAGTCTCGCCCAATTTCTAATCGCTGCCCCGTGAATCGGTCACATTTTGGCTTTGTCCTCGAGGGCCAACGAATGCCTTCAACTTCAACAATTCCATACCTGCCATACCCTTAAAAGTTATGCATACTTCCTCAAAACTCGCATGTGTGAATATGGATTTTCATTCTCCATACCATGAAATACGTGAAGCAGTAAAGACTAGGTTGGGTCTCACTCGCCACATCCTCGCAGGAGGTATGGCAGAAGGAGCACTAACTTCTAGGAGGGTGTATGTGGATCCCTTATCAATTGCATGTTGTCGGATTCATAGGGGTGCTTGTTAACTCATTGCCTCGTAGAGGATCCATTTTGTCATCAGGCACACCGATTTCACAACCTTGCTCAACTAGTGCACTCACTCTGCACCCACCCGATATCCTCTCGTCCCAATATCCTCTCGTCCCAAAGGTCGCATAAACACCTGTTACACAAAATGGAACAAAATAAAGAACACAAACAAAGCTTGCAAAGAAAGGTCACGTTAGCCGAACAAAATCGACCGTAAATAGTCAAAGGGCAAAGAATCGCTGGGCTTAAGAAAACTTGGCAGCTTCCTCGCACTTAATTCAAAAAAGGATCGAAGGTCACCAAAGACTTGTAATGTGGATTAAGGCACACATCAACTCATCATAATGAAGTTTAGCACCATCACGCAAGAATCACGGTATTTGATTCGCGGCCATACGCAGGCGGATCGGAATCAACAATATTTTGTTTCCTATGTTCCTCCTACTGCCGTAGTCAAGCTACCGTAGCATACGTCTATGGTCGAACACTGGACGGGTTTTCATCCTACGAATGATTCGAGATCGTCATGGAAAATGGTGAGACTTTTTGTTTGGATTTTTGGATTTAGTTAAAACAAAGGAGGTTGTTTGTTCACCGTTAATCGTAATAGCGTAAAATGAAAGTGTGAAATGGTAACCTTGAAGGCTGGTCACTAGCTTGATAACATGGGCTATTAAAGTGTCCTGTTATATCTCTGCACAGGCAATGACATATAGTCAAAGCCAAACCGGATCTTGTTTAGCTATAAAACCTAGCCCTATAACTACTCCTATTTGAGTCAAACCAAATATTAAGCATTCAAAGTCCCATTCGCCTTGAAAACCCGAGCATTTAACCTCATTTCATGGCTCGTGAATTCCATCTAGCACTCAGCTGGCATCTAACACAAGAATTTAATCGAACCCTAAAGCATGGCAAGTATTGACCAAAGGAAAGACATTAAATGGCCTGAGATCCTCAGTTTGGAAAGTTTGAACCATAAATGCAAGACTGTAATATTTAAAGCATGAGGACAACCCGCGCAGCCCCCAAACTGCTTTCTTTCAGCAACCTCCTCTTCAAGGCTATGAGGTTTCCTTGAGTTGTCATCCTCAAGGGGTGTGTGTTTGGCAGCCGAGAGGCAATGAGAGAAAGAGGAGAGAGAAGAGAGCAAAGTAAAACTCTAAAATGAAAAGCCGCGAGAAACTCAGATAATGGAAAAGTTACTTAGGTTACAGTTGTAGGGCTTATATAGCCAAAAACCTAAAGTGTGAAAATACAAAAATGTCAAAATATGAAATTACATAAAGGACAAAATGGTATCTACTGTAAAAACGTGATCGCTTGGAATCAAAAATACCAAACACAGTCGAGCACTCAATTATGCGTACAAATCTCATTAGCATAGAGAAAATTCATATGTTAGCCGTAAATTTCGCTAGCCTAGCGAAATTCCACAGAGATAGCGAAATTGAGAATTTTCGCTAGGAACAGTAAATTTCGCTAGCTAGCGAAATTTCGCTAGCCTAGCGAAATTTCGCTATGATTGCGAAAATTAATCCTCATAAATCTCGCAATCATAATAAAATTCGGCTTGTTCCTTTCTCACGTGACGCTTCCCCGCATTTTTATTCACTCGCTTCTTCAATCTTTCAACCCATCTTGACATTTCATCGCCTCGCCTGGTGAAATTACCAGATTCTCATTCAAAGACCAATAAGAAGCCAAGCTTGCCGACCGGTTCCCAAGACTCGCAAAACTATCCAAAATAAATCTCAAACAAATCAAGCACTAAGGGACATGCATGATTAATTGGCGACTATATGATTAGTGCGCAAAAAGCACTCAAAACCTATCTTGAATAGGGCTCAAAATAGCACTTTTTAGGCACTAATCAACCATGCACATGAATGCAATGATGTCAATTCATATATCCAATTCCGATGGCTCACAACAATTATATTTCATATAATTCAAACATACATGGACATCACAAGTCACTAACACTCGGGTAATGATACACATAAATCCCTATGCCTAGTGGTGACACAATTTGTCCACGACTAGCCTCCAACGAGCCATGTAATGCCTCACTCATGCACAACTATGTGTCATTCATTTGTCAATCAATGACACATAAACAACTCAATCTTATTATTTAACTACCAAGCAATAACATGCAAACAATCTCTCATGGACCATCTTGGTCCAACCAAGAATCCCGGGATCGCTTTAAATGGGGCCCCAAACTAGTCTGTGGGCCAGCCCATGGCAAATTTCATCAAGCATCGGTTCCACTTTTGTGGGACCGAAATCCATGGCCCTTCCTGGTCTCACAACACCTAAAACCATTTTCATGGCTTTTTAGACAAAGAATATCCAAGGAGAAGAAGACCCCTACCTCCCGGAGTTTCGAAACTTCACAATCCCGGTACCCACGCATAGCCCTTGCAGTGGGGGTCAACTTTGCCTCGTCACGGATTCGACGAACCGATCATTGAAAATCTAAAGCAGAAGTGGTATTTCTCTAAAACTCTCTTCCTCTTCCCTCTCTCCTCTCTCCGTTTTCTCTCCCCCTCCCAATTGGTTGGTCAAGCATGGGTCAAGAGAATTGTCTTCTCTCTCTTACCACTTGTCCATTTCCAAGTGGCTCTTTAGATTACACCCCATCCACTTATCCTTAATAGTGGATTTCCTTCCACTCATGAGACGCCACATACATGGGCCCCACTTGAGCTCTCATTGTTTGACTCATCCTACACTTGAAACGTGGCTCAATGTGAGCCACTCAACGCATGCCAAGTGTCATGTACTACTCTCGATGCCTCAAAAAACGTGAAATTACGACCGCCCCTGACCGACTAAATTCGACGCGGTAGTTAGGATTCTATGAGAGACAAATCCAACTATGAAGTCCAATTGGCTATCCGAGATCTAGAAAATTCTGGATTTTGACCAAATTACTGCCTAATTCTTCTCGTAAATCTTAATCTTCCGGTTTCACAACTGACTTTCTCCTAATTTATCTATAATAACTCTAATGGTAATGGGTTAATAAACCTCACTGAGTCTATCTACCTAAGAATAATAATCACAAAAAAGACCGATCATTTTTTTGTTCAAGATGCCATGGATTTCGGTTTTGTTGACTGGATCTATTTAAGCCCTAATTGTGATGAAATACTTAATGACACCATCATAATTTAATTATGTAACATGACATTTCATCAAAGTTTCTACATAAAATTTTTTACCATCAGTCCAAAATATAATGAAGACAATAGAATATGCATCAAAGCCTATCATCTCATCACAATAAATAGTAGTGAAGAATCAAGGTTTCAAATAAATGATTCTAAACCCAAAAAACAGGGATATTATAACATACAATGGACAAAGACAAGGAGTGTGATGCCCTAAAACCCGGGGGTCCCGTTGACAACCCGTCAACCCATAGAATTCCTGTGGATTTCGAGTAACCCGATACCATACTATTGTATCCCATTTATCGGGATCCATATTTTCACAAAAATCGGGCAGAGTCTCATTTGTTCGAAGAGCTCTACCCAATATACAACCTGTACAACAATATATCCATGACCCATCCAGGGTCTCAATAGAAGTGGTAATGACCACACAGGGTCCATATGTTCATATCCCTAATATACAACTATATCACAATAGTCCATAAGAGTTTATTACAACACTCTTATACAGAACATATAGATACATGTCAAAACAACTACAAAGCCACAATTCGGCTTTCTTCACACCAGCCCCATCGAAAGGCCGCCCCCACACTTCTCCGCCCCATCAAATGTAATCCCAATTACCTGAGTGAGCTCAGTAGAGAGCAACCCCTACGTAGGCTACCCCCACCAAAAATACATGCAGCGGTCACAATACAAAAACAAAACACATTCCAATCAAGATTATGCAACCTATAATGGAATTCTACATGCCATGAATGAGATGCGACTCACCATGTACCATGTATTGAGTCCTCACAGACTCTATCAAACCCGAGTCCCAACCGACTCCTATCACACCATGCCGAAACCCATGAGTGATAAAATCCATCATTCTTGGATTACATCCAATGATCATTTTACAAAACAAATTTTATTTGTTTTCAAACCAAAAGCTTTTTGGATGTTCACCTTAATGATAAATTGTTTTCAAAAAACCATGTATCTTTTATGGGTAGCGAATTTTTCTGGGGTCCCACCGTAGGCTTCACAAACCTTCCCACATTTTACGGGCTTTCACCAATGGATCCATATGTGTAACCAAAAAGATAACAGAGCTTTCACCCTACACATGATTTCGTTTTCCATTTTCAAACTGTGTGACTCAATTTAGACGTTGTCCCATTTTCCGAGCCCACACAATCAACACCAAATGTAGTGTTAATTTACAACCATGCAAACCGTGGAACTCTATTTGACATCGTCTGGTACTCGAGTTCACTTACCCATTCACCAAGAATGGTGAATGACAACAACTATGTGCACACACACCCATTTCATGCGATGGCCCCGCATATGAAATGCAATTATGCCATTTCACACATTCAAGTAAAAACATACACATCTTTACTCAAATGTCTACATCCCAAGGATGAAAATGTGACTCACCCTGTCCCATGTCCCGAGTCCTCACCGACTCCCTCACACATGCATATGCCAAGTGAGAAAACCGTCATTTATATTCTATCAATGACCATTTTTCAAGACAAAAGCTTTTTGTTTTATAAGTCAAAATTCATTGGACAAACTCCGATATTCACTTGTTTTTACCAAGTCCCGTGTGTTTTTGTGGGTAGCGAATTTTCGAGGTCTCACCGTAGGCTTCGCACGCCTTTCGACACTTTCGCGAACTTTTATCGTTTGATACATATGTCTAACCAAGAATACTGGGTTTTTCACCCGATGGGATATCTATCCCTTCTTGCTATACTCAACACACGTAATTTTCATTTCCTTTTTCCTTTTATGCAACCATGAGACTCATTTTGGAAGTTGTCCCATTTTACCAAGCCCACCATTGAACACCAAACATAGTGTCGATCTACCATGTACTCATGACATACCATCGAACACCAAACATAGTGTCGATCTCTACCATGCACTCACACCCATGTCATGCGATGTCCCATGCATAAATGCAATGCAAGATGTCATTGCATGTTATATCATGTCACATGCACAATGAATGCTACATGGACACTCTACTCATGTATATCACCAATGCATCATGGACAATTATATCTATGTGCATATAATTTCCATACATCATTTTATTCATGTCAACCTCTCGTGCAAAAATATCTCAACATTCACATTCAACATGTCATTCTATGATCAAGAAATGACAAACACAAGCAAGCCATGTAATGGCCATTGCACAAAACAATTCATCTCAAGTCAACATTTTAGAGCACAAACATTGACACCCAAACACGTCACTCTTAGTCAAGCAATGACACTTCTGACTCAAGACTAGTCACAGGGCATAGAGATGCCCACAAAACATTCCACACAACAAGCCATCATAGCCCACAGAATAGTTCCTAACTTAGTTCATAAACTAGTCCCAAAATCTAGACATAAACCATTAAACAGCCTAAGCTGTAGCAGTCCATAACTTGAGTTATAGAGGTCCGATTTGGGTGATTCAAAATCCTAAAATCAATTTCTTAGATAGAGCTACAATTTCCTTCAAGGATACTAGTCTAAATTCTCACTTTTTCCCAACCGAAAATCAATCCCAAAAATCCGGGATGTGAGGTTCGGCCAAAACAGGCGTACTCAGAGTAGTCCTAAAATGACCATAACTTGAGTTATAGAGGTCTAATTTGGGTGATTCAAAAACCTAACATCAAGTTCTCAAATAGGGCTACAATTTCCTTGAAGGATACTAGTCCAAATTCTACCTTTTTCTAACCAAAAATCAGCCCCAAAAATTGATCATATAGGATAAATATAGGGCACTATTCCCATAACTCATTATTTTGCTAAACAGCCCCTAGAATGGAAAATAAACCAAAGTAGGAAGAATCTACCTCTTGGAGCATAGAAGAAACTCTAGGAAGTCCCGTGGACACTTCCTAAACCCGAAACCTTGATTTCCGAACTCACTTGAACCCTACGAAATCCCGTGTTTCTGGAAGACTCCACGCCGTGTTCTTGTCGAGTAGATGAACTTTCGTTTCCAGTTCGACGTAAATTCCAATTGACGGAACTCCGTAAATCGAAAAGATAAGTTTTGATTTTTTTTTCTTTTTCCTTTTTTTTTCTCTCTGTCTCTCTCACGTTCGAACAACCAGAAAGAAAGTGATTTTTTTCCTTTTGTTTTTCCCTCATTTCACCCTTTTTAACATATCTTTAAGTTTTAATTGTTCGTCCACGTCAGTACATGTGTCACTAATTCTCGTTTGGAGCTCGCTTTTGCCCTGAAAGATTTATTTCGTCCCGGTTTAAGTTCAAATTATTTTAAAATGAACTTTACTAATTCATTTTTCACTTTTTTTTCTCAAAAATCTAGTTTTTAGGTTCCAACGGACACCCGATGCCCTAAAAATCGAAAAAATTCGACAGCCTCGAAATTCAACGAAAATTTTATGGGTAACTAGATTTTGCGAGACAAATCCAACAATGAAGTCCGTTTCATCATCCGAGATCTAGAAAAATTTTCAGACTTCCCTGAACCATTTCAGCAATTTTACTGTTTTTGACATTTTTCCCGGGTTTTACAAAGAGAGCATTGGGAATAAAGGCAGTGCTTAGAAGAATGGAAAATCTGAGGAAAAAGAATTGCTCAACCAACATGCACAAACAATCGATGATAGTCCTAAAGCGATGGAAAATGAGACAAAGAATGATAAATAAAAAATCAATAAGCTAACCAAATATTATCACAAAGAAGTCGATGACAAAAAAATGAAGCTACAAGGTTCATTAAAAATACAAAAAGTGATGATGAAGGTTGGATAACTCTTGGAAAGAAAATGTAATCACAGCTTTCTAAGTAGCCTGACAAGACATGTATGCTACTATAAATGTAAATAATAAAGTGATCTGATAATAAATGTCCATCACTATAATTATAATAACATATGGAAAAAAGAAACAATGACATCAAGGATGAAGTTGAAGCTGACAGTTGAACCAAATTCAAAGCAATTGGAAAAACATGAAGAAGAAGACAAAAGACAGGGAATCAAAGAAGACACTTGTCTTTACAAATGACAGTTGGAAAAGACATAAAGAAAGAGTTGCACGTCTCAACAAAAAATAAGACAGAAAAGAATGACAGCTGTATGGCCACAAGCAAAAGAAGAATGACACATTTCTCAAAAGATAAGAGAACTTTAAAACAGAGGAAGCTCCTCTATAAATCGAGAATGTTTCTCGCTGAGGAGCATCGAAGAAAATCAATATCCATCTTTGTATCTATATTCTGTACGGAGCTCCTAAGCTTTCCTTGTAGAAGCTTATATGTAAGATAAGAGAGTGCTTTATGAAATAAAAAGTTTGAAGTTTCAAATAACTTTCCGCATCAATCTATATACCAGTGTCTTTGATAATCGACTTGTCCCAATACCGCAGCCAAGAGGGCTTAGGGAAGAGGGGATTGTCATCGATAAGATTCATGTCAATGGATTGCTACATATAATAAGGAATCACAGACTATGTTAACTTTCTTTTTTTACTATTTAAACTCTTATCTCGCATATGCTGATTCTACTCCGATAAATTTCATCTCTTCAGGAGTTACTGAAGTTGTTTCTGCTACTGGGTTACCCTCTATTGATTTAGAGAGTCGGGTCGATAGGACACCCTATACAGTAAATACAAAATCCATATTGTAACTAAAGTGTTTTGGTCGTGAAAAAATATAAAATATTAAAAAATTCGTTCATAAAAATTGGTGTTTGAATATAAATTTTAAAAGAAATAATATTTATTCCATGATTATTTCAAAAGTAAAACTTTATATGTTGAATATATTTTATTAAAAGAAATCTACAATTATTAAATAATTATATTAATATGTAAATGATACATGTTTCCATGAAAAATAAGATTAAGGTCAAGCCAGTTGAGCCGACAGTGTTCATCGTGAGTGGATAGCTGATTCACCCTTAATCAACACTTATAAGGTGCTTGGGAGGTATCTACAATCGGCACCGTGCAGCAAGAAGACATCATGTTTGGCGAATGGTGGTGAAACATCTCACACAAACACGGTGGATCAGCTGAACCTGGTGGCAATGACCTGTTAGATGATTTGGAACAACTGGAATTCCGCTCTCTAGACCAACCGTTGTCTGGAAACCAACCAGGTGTGTCGGTCCGCATCTTCCCTCCTCCATGAATGGACCCAAGCACAAGTCCCAGCTCACTGCCGCCGTGCCTCCGAAGGCGAGCATGCGATGGGTTCCATCGACTGCGAGAACCTTCAAATGTAATGTGGATGCCGCACTGTCCTCACACTCAAATCTGCTTGGCTTTGGTTTTGTTAGTCAGAATCAGAGAGGCAAGGTCATGGTAACAAAAAATGGTAAGATGGTGGGGCCAATAGAAGCAGTTACTACGAAGGCACTAGGGTGTAAGGAAGCTCTCACTTGGATCCAACAACTTGGTTTGGTGAATGTTATAGTGGAGTCGGACTCCCAGATTGTAGTCTCATTTGATCAAAAGCTCCACTGCTCTAAACTCTAGTGTGGGTCTTGTCCTTAATGATTGTCGTTACCTACTAGGCAACTTGGAGGAGTGTTCCGTAGTCCATGTACGAAGATCAGCGAATCATGTTGCTCATTACCTAACAAGGTCATCTCTTTCTTTGTAAGACCCTAAAATTATTGTTTCATGAATAGTAAATTTTATTTTCGATATGTTATGTATTTGACTGGAAACGGTCACATGAATAGTAATTTTTGAAAAACGAGTCCTAAAAATCGAAAATGTTCAGAATAATGTATTGAGTCTCTTTTCTTTCTTTTTAAAGAAACTAAAATGATTAAAAGAAATTCGCTGAAGTGGCTTGGAAGCGTTTGACGATTTATGATGAAAATGCCCCATTTACGAAATAGTATTAAAAAATATTCCTTGTAACCCTAGAATTTTTTTCTAAAGCATGCTCATGATAGGAAATAAGTTTAATAAGAGTGTTCCATGGTCAATTTTATGATTGGACGATCATGGAATATTTTCGGAGTTTTATCGGTATAGGGGTATTATTTTAAAGGAGGTCATTAAAGTCATTTAATGAGTAAGCCTAATTTAAGTAAGCAAAGTAAGAACCAATAGAATTGTGTCATGTAAGCTTGGTGATCCATGTGATTAAGAATGGACTCATGACAAAATTTTTGCCATTAACTTTGATACAAATATAAAGTAGTTAACTTAACTTTGCTAGTTGATGAGTTAAAGTTAACTACGTTGTGCTGATATTTGTGTTAGCAAACCATGAGAGTTGGTTAAGTCTAACTATGGTTCAAGTTAGTGGAATTTTATGGAACATAAAGTGAATTTGGTTGCTTTTGGATTATATGGTTATATATGGACCAATTAGAATTCAAGGATACTAACCAATGGCATGTGTTGTTAATTTAAGGACAATTGGAGGGCAAATTAGGTATGAAAAATGATCATTAAAGTGAAATTGGCTTGGTCTTGGGTGTGCTTACGAGTGAGACAATTTGAAAGGCAAAAAGGAAGCATGAAAGGGAGAAAATTCGGCAGCCCCTTTCCAAGCTATTCAAGCAATTCTCATGTCATTTCAAGTCCATTTCAAGTGTTTATCATGTCCATGAAGTGCCCTATATCAAAGCCTAAGTGAAAAAGCAAGCTTTTTAAGGTGAGATCACTTACTAGTTTATGTGAATTTAAAGGTTAATGGAAGAAATGGTTATATGATGGTGTAAATGAGTTTCTTGGCATGTCTTTATGTAGATTTGAACAAGAACTTTCATTGGAATTCAAGTTAATACCAAGACACCAAAACTATTAAGGTAAGCAATTAGGGTTTTATGGATTTATTTATCTAAACCTTCAATTGAGTTATGTTAAGGCTTTAGTTATTAAATTGACATGATTCTATGTGGATTTTTCTAAGAAATTGAAAAGAAATAGTGAGATTTATAAGGTTGTAAATTTCGCCAAGAGAGGGTTTAATTGGAAATGCACGGCCTGATTTTAGTTTAATTGAATCAATGACATTTGATGAATTGTTAAATGTAATTATTAAAAGAAAATGGAAGAAATTGAAGAAAAAATGATGAATGTATGGATATGTAGGATTCGACCACCCTAGGAGAAGTATGAAAAAATTGAGTTTTAATTGATTTTAATCAATTAGAAGTGATTAAATGTCTAATGGAATGTATTAGAAGTAAAGTTTAAGAAAAAGAATTGATTTAGGTATAAATGAAATTTTTGCTAAGGTGAAGGGCATTATGGGTTTTTCACTTTACATGTTAATTATTTGATTTAAGGCTTGTAATGATGTCACTATGAGCCTTGATTTAATTAAAGTGAATTGATAAGCTGACAAGTTGAATAAGAAAATGCTTAAAGGTTGCTTTCTGACTCTAATAGAAAGTATATTTTAGTTAATGTTTAATTGAATATGATTAAGGTATGAATGTTAATGGATTTTATCGATAATGTGACTTAAGTAGATGGAAAGTGATTACGACAAAGGTGGAGGTGGGAAAGTTTTTTAAGGATAGGAAAAATAGCTTAAATAAATAAGGTGAGGGAAATGTAAAATGTTTATGGATATATATATATATATATATGTATATATATATATATATTAATGTTTACATAAATATATATGGTTTCATCTATGTTATCAATGTTTAAATGAAAAAGAAATGTGATTTTCTCTACTTTAATTATGCTGTAAAATATGAATGATTATGGTTTTCATAATTTTATAAAGCATAGATTTATGGTTTCATATATTAAATGAATGTTTATGAATATATATTCTATATATATATAGTATATATATTATATATATATATGAAAATGTTTATGATTGAACGGCGGTAACTCTCGGCAAGAGAAGATACAAAGCGAAGGAAAGCCACCTGCGCTTTAAGGTGTATGGCATATGGAATGTGATATGATTTTTTTTTAGAGGGAAGGGAAGAGTGATGCATATTGCTATGCACGTGAAAAGTATGAAAAGATTACCAAAGCACGATGTGATTTATTTCATAGTGCAATGGTATTTAAAAAAAAAGCACGATTTATCAAAGTTTCCTTTATTACTCCAGATTGTAAGACTGTTTAACGGAGGCTCTTTCAGCCAACTGTGGTTAATGGGGTGAGATGAGTTCCATTGATACGACGGATTCAAAAATGAAAAGAAGTAAAGTAAATGTTTATCGAATGAGATAT
Organism: Tetrastigma voinierianum; assembly: GCA_016808115.1. Classification (NCBI taxonomy): domain Eukaryota; kingdom Viridiplantae; phylum Streptophyta; class Magnoliopsida; order Vitales; family Vitaceae; genus Tetrastigma; species Tetrastigma voinierianum. Next base: position 77,288 of record JAEQBH010001389.1, read on the forward strand.
TTATACAATTCGTTATACATATTGTATTTCAACTATATTTGAAAACATTATTTTCCTATAAATCGTACTCACCGAGCCCTGAGCTCACCTTCTTTCCAAATGTTTCGTGGACAAAACTGAAGAACGTCAGAGCATCCTCGTGCACAAAGGATAATTTCCGCCGCATTACCTATCGACCACTTTGAAAAAATGTATAGACTAGAAATAACTACTTGTGCACCTTTATTTTGTAATGTATAGATGTTTTAAATAAATGAACTACGAGAACTTTGATCCTCTGTGTGGTAGAGGTACGTAAGCGGTTGGGCGTAATCCCTGACTCGAGCTCAACGGCTATAAAAATATTGTTTATATTTCTATGGTGTTCAGAAAATGATTTTAAATTTTGATTTGAAATTGCTTGTGGTGGACTTGATGTCCTATAATCGATGTGGAGTAAATGAACATTAAGAAGTGTAAATGTTTTATTGTAGGTGTTGTAAAATCGAAATGTCCAAAAACAGAGGAAACTCGTCCGATTTTCTCTGCAAAATGTTGAATCAGATAAAAGTTTAATGTTTAAAAGAAAAAATTCCCACCATGTTTAATAAGGTTTTAATGGAAAGATAATTGTAAGGAAATGAGTTCGCCACGAATTCATTTTTTAAAAATGGTTTAAAAGAAATGTTTTCTCAACCGTAGGAGCGTCGGGTATCTCAGCTGGGGAAGAGAAATTCGGTTGGGTCCATTCATTCCTGGTCCGACCCAGAGAATGGAGTCCCCACCGATATATTGCTAACGCATTTAAAGTAATGAAACTTAATATGTTTCATTAAAAAAAAAAAACACACTAATCAACTCCTATGGTTCATTAGGTGTAAAAAGAAGTCAGATTGAAAAAAGCTACAATGTTAGTAAATAAATCACTCCTAAAAAAATATTATATTTTTCACTTATATCTTTTTTTTTCCTTATTTACATAATCTTTTAATAAATTGGTTATATTTTTTTTAAAAATAAAATTGGTATGTATTTTAAGAATGTGGTTATAGGGAAAAATATCTATGAGAAAAATTAATTTCACAATTTTTTTAATTAGTATTACATGTTTGGTAATTATTTTGAATAATGTTTTACTCTTACCACAAAAATATAAAAATCTTGCTAAATAGAAAATTTATTTTCTTATTTTCTATTTTTACTAATAATAAAACATGTGTTTTTAGACTATTTTTTAAATTTTTTTATTTTTTTATTTATGCTTAAAACGATTATATAAGAATATAAAATAAATTTAAGTATTCAAAAAATTAAAATAATAGACAAAACAAATTATGTTTTTAAAAAATATATAAATATATTTAAAAAATTAAATTCTCAAACAAACTTGTATTTTTATAAACTATCAGCTTAATTATTTTATAATTTTGAGATAATATTTTATTTAATAATTTTAATTATTCAATAAAATATTTAATTATTCATCATCAATATTATAATCAGAGATAATTGAATTCTTTAGCAATGGTTTGAGATTTGTAATCAAAGATAATTGAAAGAAAAATTGTATCTATCATTGATCATAAATCATTTATTTATATACAAGATAATCTCAAACCAAATAGGAAATAATATGAGTTCCGCAAGTAGAAAAGGTCAGTTTGGCTACAAAGAATTAGGAAGAGAAAACTAAAAAGGAAAAAGGAGTGGTAGATAGATATAGTATTCATGGGATTACTAAACAATCACACTTAACAAAAAGAAGCTAGGTAGCTACCAAAACACTTGATAAGTATGAAAACCTACATACAGACTTTAAAAACTACATGAGTTTAATTTTTTTTTTTGTAACAATATTTTATAGAATAATTCATAGTTGATATATCATTGTAATAGATATGTTTCCTCTCAAAATAAGAAAACTTTTAAGAATATTCCTATAAATATTATGGGTTCTGATAGGGTTTGAAAAATGGGCTCGCAGGCCCACTCACCAAGCCAAAAGAAGAGGTGCACCCAGTAAAACACCTAGGCCCCTGGCGCCAACCCAAAACGAAGGCCCAGTCCACTCGCCCCAAAGGTCGGTCATGGATAATTTGGAAGGCCCACATCCTGCAAATCAAACTAAATCTCGCCAATAAGGGAAGTAGGATAATCTCCTATAACATCTTATCCTATAAATCCAACTAAATCTCATCAGCAAGGAAAATAGGATAATTTACAACAAACAGCTTATCCTGCATATCAAACCGGATCTCACCAATAAGGAAGGAGGATAATTGTCAATAAACTACTCATTCAATATCTCTTACAATTCCGATATCGATAAAAGTGCGTAAAATATCCTATCCAAATCTTAGTTAATCCTTACTACCTCTAATTGGGAATAACATATACTATAAATACCAGTCACCCCATCGTAAAGGTACGCCCATCTCGCCCTCTAATCGCCCATCTTTCTCTCAACAGGAACCCGACTTAGGCATCGGAGCGGCCACGGGCGAAGCCCCGCCGACCCACCTTCTTTATTATTTTTTGCAGAGGAGTGCCACATCCAGAGCCTCCCCTCGCACCAGCCCAAAGAAATAGTCCTATTCTCCTACCGACGACCCTAATACGCCTCCAAACCCTTGCACTACTTGAAAAAGCATCATCAAAGCGAGATCTATCCACCGCCATTTACTCTTTGTTATTTAAGAGAGAATCCTACTGGGTCTTTTCTTATGTATTTGTATGGTTTTGAGTAAGATTTTGATTGTTTTAACTTTTTTCATTCATATGTACATGTACCACTCTTAATTAATAAAATGCAAACAATAATCGCCTATCGCACTCGCCATCTACAAGTATATATGTTTATTGTTTTTATATCTCTATAGCTCTGTCGTGGTCATGTTTTAAAAAAAGTGCGATTTAAACGGCGCTTAACAAACCCTGGGTGGGTTATAAATCGTATTTTACAAACAAAGGAGATGTTTGCTAAAGCACGCGATGTAGAATTGATGTTTTTACATTTTGGTAAATTCGCGATTAAGATTTATTCAAATATAAAATTACCAAAAATGATAGTTATTCATACATGTATCTTCCTTTTGATATTAATGTTAATAATTTTAAACTAATGTTGTTAATACAATAATGATAATAAAAATAATAATAGTGATGACAAAAAAATTCATTATAATATTCAATATGAAATAATTAAAAACATAAAAATTGTTAGATTCAATATCCAATATTTGCAATTATAACAAAAACAACAATTTTAAGATCCATTTCTTTGACTCACATCAACCCTACAATCGGGATAACGTAATTTATCCAAAGCTAATAGTGGCAGGAATTGAGCAATCCAAAAGCTTTGCAACCGCATAACTACAATATTAGGAGATGAAAATTCCTTTGAAGAATAATAGTAGAGTTTAGGAAGTTTTTTGCTGTATGGGTGAGGATATGAAAAGTTTAGCTTTTATATTTGGTTCATTGTAAATATAAAAGTTATTTGGGGTTATTTTTGTCCAAAGAAAATAAAAAAACTGTGACGCACAATTTCAATTTTTTGTCAAAGGAGAAAAAACAATTTAATTGCTTTATAAATCCAGTTTTAAAATCAAATTGCATTGACCACTATAGATTTTTAAATTAACTAAACATCTCAAAACTACGCTTAGACCTAAAACACAGCCACTACCTCAATGCGCTTTGATCGCAACCCCAAACAGAGTCATAATCTATCATATCTATATAAGATAAATTCAATTAGCTATTATCGCACCATTCCCTTCTTCCTTCACCTCCCCATGTACATCACTAAGTAGTAATTGAACCAAATATGGCCTAAATTTTATTCATTATTTTTACATCTACTTACTTTGTAAATTAGGCTTTCCAATTTAGGTTTTAGATTGTAACACATGTTCTTAATTTTATTTGTTTTTTAATTATAATATCTTTTTCTTTATTTCTATTAACTTGGCAATGGAATTATATCGTTATATTATTTTGCATGTTAAGTGAATAAAAAGCACCTAAATTAAAAATATATTATTTAATTTAAATATCTCTTTGAATTTTAAATCATTGTATCCTTATCAACAATAATATACAATGAAATCGTCCACCGTTTTTATTACCGACTCTATAAAAAATGTAAATCAAACGAGAATAAAATTTAATTTCTTAAAACTATAATTTCCGCGATTTAAAAAAAAACCATAATTTTTACACGAAAAATTAATAATAAATATTTTGATTGAGAATAGCGCATATATTTATCAATAATAATCTTTATAAGGGAGAATATGAAATAAGAAGAGTTAATTTTTAATCCTTAAAAAAAATTGAGTTTAAAGTCAAAATAATTATTTTTTTTAAAAATACACATTTAGATTTTTTTTTAAATCTTCATTAAACTATTATTTTTACTTTTTAAAATCACATTCATCAACTACAATTTTGAAAATTGACCTTAAAATTGTAGTTTTTTTTTTCAGGGGAAATAATCAACTTTCATTAATCAACGAAATAGGTTGCGAGAGAAGTAGCTAGAAAAGCCAGAGTTACTCCCTTGAAAATACAAGTATCTGACATAGAATAAGAAACTCTTTGCTAGAAGATGAGCTACCTTGGTTCGCATACCTTTCACAAACGAAACAATAACCTTATTAAGAGAGGAAAAACAATTGTTTACAGTCATCTAAAATCAACCTAGCAAAAGAAATAAATTGATAAGCCAAGGATTGCTTTAACTACTATAAGAGCATCCGATTCCACTACCACCTTCGACCAATTCCATGTCTTTTATCCTAGCCCAATACCTCTCGGATGCCAAGGGCCTCTATCATCATAGCATCATCAACACCAACTGACCGAGATAATTTCGCAGCAATGAAAGTGTCGGCTTGATCACGGGCTACACATCCCATACCAATTGTGTGTTTGTAAAACCCGGGTAAATTTGAAAAATGGCAAAAAGGGTAAATTGCCACTACAATGCAGGTTGAAAACCTAGAATATTTTTCTAAATCTCGGATGACGAAGAGGACCTCATCGTTGAATTCGTCTAGCGAAATCTAGTTACCCAAACGAATTTCATTGAATTCCGAGATAATCAAAATTTCACGTTTTTCGAGACAACATGTGTCAAGTGACACATGGCATGATGACACATGTCATGTGACACATGGCATGGTGCATGGGTCATGAGTGACACATGGCATGATGACTTGTGTCATAGTGACACATGTAGGACACATGGCATGTAACACATGTCATGTGAGTGACACATGGCAAGCCGTGTGTCAAGTTCATGCAAAAGGGTAATAAGTGAGAGTTAAGTATAAATGGGAGGTAACTTCGAGTGAGTGAGATACGGGAGAGGAAAGAAGAAAAGAAAGAGAGAAAGGGAATGAAGAAAAGAAAGAGAGAAAGGGAAAGGAGAAAAGAAAGAGAGAAAAGAAAAAGAGAAAGGGGGAGGAAAAAGAATGAAAATGAGAAAGAGGAAAGTCGACGAGCTTCTTCCTCAGATCTCTGGCATTCTGACGGTCGAGACTAGTCGGACCAAGAAGTAAAGTTCATCTACGTGATAAGTGATAAGTATCTTAATTACTCATTTTATCCCTATGTTTTAGTTAGCTTTTCTAGTGTTTTTATGTTAAATAAGTGCCCTAATGCTCTAAAAGTTCACACTTATGATCAGGTCATCCATTTGGTGGAATTGTGCAAAATTGGTGGAAAAACTGCTATGGAATCAGCAGGAGAGGCTACTTTATTTTGAGGTTTTCAGACATCATATGAGATCATATTGCATCAAGCAATATATGGATAGATTCTACACTTCCAAAGCTTTCCAGGGATACCAAGAACACCAAAATTGGAGTTCGAACAAAGAAGTTATGCAAGTTCCAAAACTTGAAGAAAATCAGCAAACATTGCAGCACCTTCAACAGGAGAGGCTACTGTATTTTGACGTTTTCAGACACCATATGAGCTCCTATTGCATCAAGATATATATGGATGGATTCTAAACTTCAAGATCTTTCCAACGGTACCAAGAACACCAAAATCGGAGTTCGGATGACAAAGCTTATTGGCTTACGGTTCGGGAACAAAAACAGGACTAAAGAACGTCGCGACATTGAGAACCAGCGCCGCTACAAGTAGAACAGCCGATGCACGACGCCGCGACGTTCTGGGTTGGTTTTGGGGTGGATTTTTAGCCCATTTTGGAGTTTATAATGGAGGGTTTTAAAGTTCAAACCAGAGTGGATCGAAAAGGAGGGGATTTGTGATGTGATTGAGCTTTTTGAAGGTGGAGAAGCTCCTCTTAGGGTGAAACACCCTAGGGCACACATCTCAAGGGAAAAGCTCAAGAAGAAGGAGATCAAGAAAAGGAGATGACGCTTTCACTCAAAATCGTTTATTCTCATCCTCTTCTTTGTTTCTTTTTTTTTTTATGCTTTTCTTTGACTTAGAGATGTTCTAGATTTATTTCTAGGTTTTTGTTGTAGCCTTGCTACTTTCGAATGGATTAATGGTTAATTACGTTTTCATTCATTATATGGATTGATTTTATCTCGACTCTGCTCTATCTCAGGTATTTTATTTACATGGTAGTGTTTGTCCAATATTAAGTGATATTTTTGCCGGGAGTCTAAGATCGAGAGATGCCCTAAGGATATGAATAGAGCAACACTCGTCAATCGGCAACAGAGATATCTCTGCCTCCAAGTGTGGCATTAAGTGGTTTAAACATTTAAGCGCTTCGAGTCCAGTGGTCAGGCAGATGCAATACACCCTACTGGCGAGATAGGCAAATATATCTCGAGAGAAAATATCTTGTAGGCACGATCAACCCGTCAACGTAAATCAATTAATATACTAAATGAATAATATACTTAGGTTAAAATTCATCGAGTGTGGCAGGTGAAGGCAAAACTTAGTTTCTATAATTAATTGATTTAGCAAATAATATAGGATTAGTTTTTCTTTTTATTAATTGGAATTCATTACGATTTTAGGTCCAGATAATATTTAAAGCTTAAAGTTAGTACTCAGCACACTTCTCCCCGTGGATCAATATCCGTACTTAGGTACACTATATTACTTGAGGCGACGCTGCACTACAAGCATTAAAGGCATACATCTACACACATCACGCCTACTTCTATCAATAAGGGCTATATGTGGGTATCAAAATTAAGGAGTTTCACTGAAGATCCAACAAAGGAAATTCGAGAAATCCCGTCTACTACACTCTAAGAAGTAGAGATTCTTCCTACTTTGGTTTATTTTCCACCCTAAAGGCTGTGTAATTGTGTTTTTGCCCCCAAGGGGCTGTTTGGTTGAATTTTGAAATATGGAAATGATGCCTGTTTTGATCTTACATATTGACCGGATTTTAGCACCCAGCTTTCTGGGTTAGGGAAACAGAGGAATGGACTCAGTCCTTCATGAAGTCAGAGGTCGCATCCGTGAACTTAATGTTAGGGTTAATCAACCCAAATCGACTCTACAACTCCACGCTTATATCCATTTCGACTACAACTAGGTTGTTTCTCGGGCTTGTGTCCAAATTTTGGGACTGGTTTTCGATGCTGATTTCGTACTAATTTTGGGACTTATTTAAGACATTTCCATGGCTAGTTTTGTGGCCTAACTATGGCCTGTTTGAGGCCGGCATTGTAGCTTGTGTGTGAATTGTGATTTGGATTGATTCTATGGCCTTTTAGAGTCATGGTTGAGGTCTGGTTTGTGGCCGAGTGTATGGCATGTTTGTGGTCCCTTGTGACCGGTTTGAGTAGCCTGCATATGGGATGATCATTTTGTTATGCTATATGAATATATGTGTGTTATTATATTGATTATTAATACATGTGTGCTATTGTATTGACATTGAATGAATGATGTTTGGAAATTATAACGTGTTATAATTGGCCCAGACGCATGGTGTATGCATAAATTAAATCGGTCTATATAGCATTCATCATATATGTGACATGCAGATAGACATGCAACGGCGCATCGCATTGCATTTATGCACTGTGAACATCGCATGACATGGGCGCGAGCGCATGATATGAATCAACACTATGTTTGAGGATTGATTGCGGATTCTGCATCGTTAGACAAAGTCTAACAGAGCTCCATCGATTGCTTACATGAAAATGAAAAAGTATATGTCGTAGAATAACAAGGTGATAGATTAATTTCTGGTGAAAGACCCGGTACATATGGTTATACATATTTCCAACAATGGAAGCCCGTGAAAGTGTAGGAAGGCGTGCGAAGTCCGCTGAGACCCCAGAAATTCGCTGCCCATAAAAAGACATGGTTTTTTAATACATAAATGATCATTGAGATGTAACATCCAAAAAGATTTTGGCTCAAAACAAACGAATTTGTTCTCAGAAACGATCATCGGATTTAAGTCGCGAACGACGGATGATCACATCAACAGAATGTGTGGTAGGAGTCGATAAGGAATCGAGTATAATATGAGTCGATAAAGACTCGGTACATGATGCAGGGGTAAGTGTCATCTCATTTCATAGCATGACATCTAGGATTCCATTTAGAATTAGCATATTCTTCATTGGAATGTTGATGTGAAATGTCAGGTGAACAAAGATAATGCAAGACTTGCAAAGTACTATAGAATTTTCTACTCGGGCTACCACCTTATTTGAGAAAACATTTCAAGTGCGGGAAGTAAACTGGTAGACGGCGCTCATGCGAGGCTGCAATTGTGAAGAAAGCCGGATTATGGCTTGTAAAAATCTTTTTGTAAACCTTATAAGCAAACTAGTTTTTCCATGGGTTTTAATTATAATTAAACCCTTATGGGTTGTTTTTAATTATAATCTTGCATGTTTTAAACGAAATTGATAAATGGACCCGGAGTGGTCATTTAGTTGTTAAATTGTGGATCCTAAGAAATGGGACACATGTCGAGTCACCCGATATCCACGAGTCTTCAGTAGGTTGACCGTTGGTCAACGGGACCCTCGGATTTTGGGGCATCACAATGTTTATCTGGAAAAACTACTGCATCCAAGTTAATTTTCATCCAACCAGCAGTTAGCTTTTTTCATTTCTCTGCCAGTGTATCATAGCGAGAACCATTGTGCAAGATGTCCCTTAATGAGATTTGAGACTGTGCCCATTGCTCGAGCGCCATTTTTTCTACATAAACAAGAGCAACAACAATGCTGCATTTATCATTCCAATACACGTTGTTATGATGCTTCCAAAGTTCATAGTAGAACATTGATGCCTCCTAAGTTTTATCAACAGAGACCTGATCAAATAGAAGTTGAAGCCAATCTACAAACGTGACAGAAGCACCCAACAAGAAACCCGTCATTGTTTGAAGCCAACACGACTTCGCTACTACATAGGACACTAAGATATGCAGCACGGTTTCAGCATGTATACCACACATAGGGCAAAGGGGAAGGACATCCACATGCTTTGGTCTAAAGTTATCCTGTGTTGAGATGCAACCTCTGACCGCTCTCCACAAGAAATGCTGAACTTTTGGAGGGATTTTCAAATTCCAAAGGCGATTCCAAAAACCAGAGTTGCTTTAAGCTTCATCAAAGTTATCTAACATTAAACTGGCAAATTTCATAGAATACATAATTGTCTATCCATTAGCCATTGCTATGAATCTTCCACATCTGGAATTGCTTAACATAATAGAAAGAAGGTATTTGTTCCTTGTATTAAACAGTCTGCTAAGAATAACATCCTAGGCACGTGTCTCAGTGCCCATTAAGCTCTTGAACCTATTGGTTCCCAAGCCCTGCTACAATAGTGGTAATCCTTGGATTTGCAACACGAGGCAGCCATGGGCTTCAAAATGGTGATAGAAGACTCAATCCCTACCTCTCTAGCGTACACCTTTTGAAAAATCTATCAGTGCCATACAAATGCTTCTCCACGTACGATGGATTAGCCCCAACAATGCATCCAAAACAAAACAAGAAGGAAAATACTCTGGCTTTCTGAACTTTGGCAATAAGAGATTCAGGTTTAGTGAGGAGCCACCAACTTTGTTTCCTAAGAAGAGTAAGGTTAAATTGTGCAGCCTGGAAACCAATTCCACTCTTGGCTTTTTGTTTGATTAGCCTATCCTAACTCATCCATGTAATTCCTTTCAGCGAGTTAGAGTGCTCCACCAATATTTGTTCATCATTGTTCCGGGTCTGACAAAAGCCAAGCGGAAATAAAAACACATTCATTGTGTACGTAGGAAAAGCTTGAGCAACAGTTTTCAACAAAACTTCTTAGCCTGCTCTTGAAAGGAATTTATCATGCCGTGTATTGATTTTGTCCCGCAACCGATCCTTAATGAACTGTAAAGCACTAGATTTGTTTCGACCCATCATATTTGGCAAGCCTAAGTAAGTGATACCTTCTTGGCCTTCAGACACACCAAGGAGATTAAGGACTCTCACCTTCACAGTTGGCACGGTGTTAGAGCTGAAGAAGACTAAAGACTTCTGAAAGTTTATAAACTGGCCTGACGCTCTTTCGTAGGTAGCAAGAATGGTGCGAATAACCTATCCTTCATCATCATTAGCCTTACAAAACATGAGGTTGTCATCTGCAAATAGTAAGCTCGTGATAGCAGGGGCATTTCATGCTACACTGACACCATGTAAACAACCCATAACATCATATCTCCTCATCAGCGCCGAAAGGCCTTTCGAGCAAAGAATGAAAAGGTAAGGAGAAAGTGGATCTCCTTGTCTTAATCCTCAAGCAGGAATAATTAGACCAACTGAATGAGAGCCATGAACCACCTTATAGGACACCGAGGAAGTACATATGGAAATAAATTCAATCCACCTACTTGCAAAACCCATCTTCAACATAATTGCCTTCAAAAAGTCCCACTCTATGTGATCATACGCCTTACTCATGTCTTTCCCTTGTGACTTCCTCTTGAGGTAATGCATAGCTTCAAAGGCAAGAAGAATATTATCTATGATTAATCATCCCTCAAGAAAAGCACTCTATGACTAGGAAATTACAAGAGGCAACAAAGGTTTTAATCTATTACCCATAACTTTGGAGAAGATTTTATAAACGACATTGCAAAGAGCAATGGGCCGAAGGTTGCCCACAGTTTCCAAGTTCTTCTTCTTCGGAATGAGGGTAATGAGAGTCTCATTGATGCCTAGAGGAAGGTGACAATGATTGTGCCAGTCTATTATCTCCTTCACCACATCCGAACCTACAACTTGCCAAAATCTCTGATAAAAGGCCGAATTCATACCATCCGAATCCGGGGACTTATCTGGATGCATTTGAAATAAAGCTCTATAAATCTCATCACTAATAATAGGTCGCAACAACTCATTATTATGGGCCTCAGTAATAGTTGTAGGCACACAATCAATTACATCATCGAAATAAGTATTAGAGGAAGCAAAAAGAGAAATAAAATAATCATTAATAACATTAACAAGACATTTTTCCCAATTCACCCAAGCTCCATCATAATTTGGCAATTGATGAATCGTATTATTCCTCTCTCTCGAAGTAGCATAGGCATGAAAGTAATGGCTATTACGGTCTCCTAACTGAAGCCAGTTCTGTTTTGAGCGCTGCCTCTAAAATGTCTCTTTCTTATCAAAAATAGCATTAAGCTTACTCTTCTCTTCTCAGTACTTATGTCAAGAAGCAGAATCAAGTTTCCTTTGAGAGTCTTCACCTGATTACACCACTAATTTGTTGCTTGAAGCTGCAAGTACGCAAGAGCTCCCAACGTAACATATCCTTCCCACAAGATTCAATTCAACCTTGAAAAGATAAATTTGCTTTTCTCCTCCAACTATAAACCACCTTGCCACACTCGGCCTCTTGCAGCTAAGAGTTCTCGAACCGAAATCATTTAACGATTTTATTGCTAGAAATGGGTTTTGGATCCAAAAAATTGATAGTGGTCTACGTAGTGATCTCAAGATTCCATACTCTTGCCAACTAGAAAGCAGAGACATCCAGGCATTTTTAGTTAAAGCCCGTCTTTCCTTTTGATCCATCCTACTTCATCTTCCTGTCTCTCCTAAGTATACTGGTATCCAATCATGCCTAACTCTTCAAGCCACAAGCCACTCACTGTTTTGCATAAACCCATCTATCGCTTCATTCGGGCAGCGCACCTCAATCTTCTTAGCTTGGCTCATCAGCTTGTTAAGTTCCCCGATAATACACCAAGGCAGAGGAGATGCCACTGACAATTGTCTCATGAGGTCCCATGTGTGAAAACGCAAGTTCCTAGCTGCTACACCATACATTCCAGTTAGACACCCAGGAGGAAGGCCACTAACAAAGCATTCAACATCCACATGATTTTGGGAATAAAATAAGGGGCGGGCCTTGTCCTTATTTCTCCAAAAAAAATACAAGCCTACCACTATGGCTTATAATGCACACAACTATTACTCCCTCATAGCCCAAAGCTAATTCAATCTTTCAATTCTAAATTTTACAAAGGGTTTCAATCAAGAAAATAAAAATAGGTTTCTTTGGAAAACAAGACTTTAGGACCTGGGTACTGTCTGTGGGTCCCTGCTTCCACAACAGTTCCAACTGATGGTACTCATATCTTTGGGAGTCGTAGGTCCTGCCAATTTAAAGTTTTTTGGCTCCTCAACTTGAGTAGACTCCACTAACTCCACATCATTGTTGTCAATCTCTTCCTTGAGCCCACCAGTCTCCACCTTTTTACCATGGTCCTCCATGCGGCGTCGTTTATGTCAGTAATAACTAAGCCATTAGAATTTGAAGCACTTTCTAACGCTCCCGCCTTATCACCTCCAAACTTTCCATTAGAGTGACCATCTTCAATAACCATATCCTCCACCCTAACCTCTCCACGAATATCGCTCTGAGTGGGGTTAGGAGGCTTGATTATTAGCTGAAAACTAGGACTTGCCAAACCTGCAGAAACCTTCCCCATCGGCTGTGCAGTAGCGGCAATGTCTTCTCCTTTCGGTGGCCCTTGTCGAAGCCATCTCATGCTAGCTGTTGTATGAGAGCGACAAGGCACAGCTCTTAACTAGATCCCATATGGTTTTTCCTCGTCAAGCCATTCTCTTTCAAACTATTTCTCATAAAATCTATCAGAGTGTCCCAATTTTCCACAGATGAAACAAAAAGTTGGGAGCCTTTCATATTTAAAATTAATCCAAAACCAATGTTGTCCAACTTTGGTGATCTTCATCTTTCGAACTAAAGGTTTTCGAACATCAATCTCAACTTTGATTCGTAAATAGTTCCTTCAAATACCCGTGAAATTATTTTTATCTGATTCAATGAAACGACCAATATAGTCACCAATATCCTTTGCTGCTCTCGTAGACATGAACCCCACTAGAAGATCGAAAATTTGAACCTAAATATCAGTTGTAACGATAGGGATCGTTCGAGGATTCTCTCCCTTCTTCAACCTTCTTATCAATTGCTGGTTATTATTGAAAGTCCATGGGCTTAACCACTCTCTTAACGTCAACCTCATGGAAAAATTAAAACAGATAAAGGTTTGTATCCAATTCTTTCATACTCACCCATTTGCTTGGCCTCGAAAATGATGTCATAGTATGTTGCATAATCGAACAGTTAATTGGCTTATCTGTGAGAAACGTACCAACCAAACTCCATAACATATCAATCGCAGGGCTCTCCATTGTAGGACAAACCACCAGTATTCTCATCATCCAGAGAAAATTTTGCTTACAAATCTTCCAACATAGGGGGAGTCGTGTTGGATGAAGCCATGAAAGCCTCGAAAAAAAAAATCCCAGAAACTCACAAACCTCCCAACCTCTCACACCATGTCATAGATGTAAGGTTTTCATTGCTGGCTTCATTAATCACCAAAACCGACCGTTTTTGGCCTAATTCAAGTCACGTTATTGCGCTCTTAATAAAATATACTGACCTACACATACGGCCGAGTTCGGTCTCACTACTATGAGAGTACTCGGCCTGAACTCTATTTGGCTGAAGCTCAAGTCCCTCCCAAAACCCTGGGCGATACATTTTCTATCACATACGTACACTTTCTGGGTGTTTTTCCAGAAAAGGATCTAAGAATCTCATAAAGCCGCTTTCAAAGTGGGCTGCTGAGAAGATCTGAGATCTTGGAGAGATCTATTCTTTTCAGCAGCCTCTTCATCAATTCCGCATCAACAAAGAAGTAGATCCAATGATTCCAGGCACAGATAAATTTTTCTACAGCTTTTCTCCATTAATATTTGTTTATGTTCTACCATGGTGATCTAGGTTGTTAGAATCGTATCCAACGCTTGGTATCGAGCCAACCACGGATTAGAACTCAAAACATACTTGATTCGAGAAAATTTTTTTTTTTTTTTTTTTTTTTTGATTTTATGAAAATCGCAGATTCTGGCCCGGGGCCGAGTTTTTCGAGCAATCCAAAATTAAATATTTTTGCATATTTGGAATCTACACGACGAGACGATCACACGGCGGTGGCCTGCCGCCGGAGGTGGTCGGACGCTACTCACGGCCGCCACGCCTACCACTGGCTGGAAGACGACGCACAGGCAAGACACGCGCGATCGTTCCAACTGTCGCCGACGCCATTGATGACGCCGCGATTTACCTAAGCCAAGAATCGATCTTGGCCAACCGGATTCGGGCCTGATCCGCTTTGTTGACCTACTCAGTTAGTGGACGCCGACGCGGCGACGACGTGGTCACCGACGGGTCGATGACGGCTCGATGATCGCATGATGACGCCGCCAGACCAACCCGTGACCCGACCGACCGATCTTGGATTGACCGAACCGCCAATTACCAGACCACCCGGCCAATACCGACCGACCGGCCAACGGCCACTGGGTCAACAATGGGATTCGACACTGGCCATCACGACCACCTCGATCAACAATCACCCCGTCAACTGGCCAAACCCAACCCGGCCAACACAACCCAGACTCACAGACGCTACGCCATCGTTACCGCCACACGCATCTAACCTTTCCTGCATGCGTGAGGCGCGCAAGTAGGGTATTTCCGGCAATTTGGTACTCGCAGATTCGTGACGAAATTCTCTACACGCAGATATGTAATTTCGCATGTTCAAGCTTACGCATATGAAAATACGATGTAACCCTAAGTACACCTAGATATTAGGCATTTTCAACGCATTTATGGTATTTCTCATGGTTTTGGAAATACATAAAGTAGCTAACATGCATACCACGTATAAGGACTATGTGTAGACTAAATTCGCTGACTATTAATGAATGATCGAACAATATAATTGGCATAACATATATATATTGAATGTGATACATAAAGTTTATATCCTTGGTATGAGTGATTTTTAAGAATTCAATCAAGCCAGACCGCCAGCGGCACACTTCGACCGGGTTTGAGAAATATCAACCTCATATCGCACGATGTCTCCCGTTTTATCATGGTCATACTCCCAAAGGAGGTGATCTGTGTTAGTTCGTGGAGGGATACATGATGGCATGCAATGAGAAATGACTGATCTAGTGGTTCATACACCCAAAGGCAGGATTTCCACGGCGATTAGGAATATGTTCTCAGCGGGCCGCCATGTGGAGAGGTACAACTCGCATGTCATATTTTCATTTCAAAGGTGATTATGTGATGATGTATGTAATTTCTATGAGTATTCACATGATGCTGGATTGTATTGTTATGTTTTATTTTTTCACTAATTTTTTCTCATGAGCGGAAATTCCATTTCACCGAGATCCTTATCGATTGAATTTCAAGAAATGGAAAGAGGATTTTCAATTTGGAATGGAGTCATGATGTTCACACGGCGCTTACAATGGATAGTTTCAAGCAGATATCACAACCTCTAGTACTGAATTTGAGAAAACGATCTATGCCGTCGGGTAGTGAGCAATAGATTCGCTTTGTCGATTAAATGGGGTTAAATCCACAAGAACACTTGAAAAAGCTTGTCACAATAGATCGCATCGCTAAGGAGATGATGGCACCCATAGAGGCTAGAAATCGAGTTTCATCCACCACAGGTTGAACACTTCTTCAAAAGCCTTCTTCAACATGAAGTATGATGGTACAGTCAGTTAGAGATTATGTCCTCGTGACAGACCTAAATGCTCTGTGTTCCTTAATGTTACCATTCCCGATGCTTGCATCACAGATCAAGCCCCCAACACCCTTCCACCCGATTGGGATTATAAAGACAAACTACAATTCCTAAGATGAAACTTGGTCAAGAATGACTTGATAGCAAGTGGTGTGGCAAAGAGGAAGAGAAGCTTAAGAAGGATAAAGAGCATATGGCCTTATATGCCGTAAGCCTCATAAGAGGAAGAATAAGAAGTTCAAGTTTAACTCATAAAGGTGCTCATGAAACTACCTACCAACTAATAACATAGGTCCAAAGAAGACATTCGAAAAGGATGGTGATCACGCTTCTTTTGTAAGAAGAAAGGTCATACGGCGGATCAAAATCTAAAGTCGATGTCCGCTTGGGCTTACTGTGTAATGATTCTTAATACTTGTTTGTGAATCCAACCTATCCAAGACCATCCGCTTCGTGGCTCGATATGGAGCAAACTAATCAAGGTCGCATTTACCATGTATGTGATTCATAAACCGAGGAAGCCAAACAAGGATGAATCAAAGCTCATCGTGGGAAATAACGAAGCACAAGTCATGTTCGTGGGAGATGTAATCTTAGTTTTAGATTCCGGGGTTTTAAGTTGATGTTGAAAGACACATTTTACGTATCTTTTGTAGTGAATTTAGTTTGTAAAAGTATCATGTTTGGATTCATATGATTATTCTTTTGAAATTAAGATAATATTATTTCAATATTTCTTAATTCAAATAAGGTTTGGGTAATCACATAAGGCCAACTGATTATACAGCTCTGATTAAGTTTATCTGATGGCATATCGTGGCTTATGCATTTGAAAAAGTATTTCCTAGAGACACTACCTAAGGAAAGAGTCTTATGTATTATGGCATAAACGACTTGGCCATATCTACAGGATAGAGTAGAAGAGTATCAAAGACTAATATCCTGCTGCTCTTTAAAATGGCTGCAGAGATATCGCGTGAAATTGTTGTAGGGTAAAATGACCAAGATAAGAAAAAGCTACTTGATCCGTAGTTACGACTTGTTGGAAGTCATTCATACTGATATAAGTGGACCTTATGGCACCTTGATAGCCAAGAAGTTTTATTCCATCACATTTATTGATGGCTATTATTCTCGATATGGTTATTTGTACTTGATTAAAGAAAAGATGCAGGTCTCTTGAAAATTCAAGATTTTGGACAGTCGAGAAACAATTGGGAAAAGTCATAAAGGTTGTTAGATCTGACCGAGGTGGAGAGTATTATGGCAAGCATGGCGATCTTTGGACGGCAAAGGGCCATTCGCAAATACTTAGAGGACTGCGGGATAGTATGGCCGGTTACTATGCAGGAGTCTGGCCAAAATGGTGTAGCCGAAAGGCGCAATCGTACTCTTATGGAAATGATAAGGAGTATGATAAGTAGGACAAATTTACCAGTTTTCTATGGGGTGGCTTTGAAAACAGCTTTGTATTTTTGAATCGTGTACCCTCTGGTTGTTCCATTGACTCCTTTTGAGTTATGGGTGAGAAAGCCTGGCAAACCATCTTAAGGTTTGGGGATGTCCTGCTTGAGTAAAGTTATATAATCAACATTAAGTAAGTTGGACTCGAACCACTAGGTGTTATTTTGTATCTTACCGGAACATTGAGAAGGGATATCGGTTCTATAATAATCCCGATGGAGCGAGGTAATGGAGATTATGAGGCAATTTAAGTTTTTGGAGTTTGATGTGGCTAGAAGGTAGGCTGTTTCATGGGTTTATTGAGGAAGATAGATACGATGAGTAATGTGGGTATCTATATCTCCTCCCATACGAGATAATTGTAGGCTCAACACACCATTTTGAACCTGTTGAGACCAGGGATCCTGTTGTTGAGACAGCTTCTAATGAAGTTCATCAAGGTTCTCAGGTGCAGGATGTGGCTATTACTACTCGATGGGAGATCCACGGGGAGGAGCAGTGTTATACCAGGACTATCTAGTCTATATAGGAGAGCAAGACTCACGATATTGGTTACATGTGACCCAACCCAATAACTTATGAGGAAGTGCTTTCTTGTCTGTCAGGCGTGGTTGGATACGTGAGAGATGAAATTCAATCTATGAGGAACATAACGGAGTTTGGGAACTTATTGAATTACACGAAGGTCATAGACCCATTAGCGCAAATGGGTGTATAAGACTAAAAGGGACTCTAAAGGAAAGATTGAGAAGTTTAAGCGGTAGTAGCGAAGGTTTCACTCGGAGAGAAGGAGTAGACTATGGAAGCGACTTTTTCTCCGGTCTTCTAAAGATTCTTTGAGTGATCATGGCATTAGTTGCTCATTTTGATATGGAGTTACACGGATGGATGTTAAAAGCGCCTTTCTCGTGGAGACCTTAATGAAAGAAGTCTATGATGCAACGAAGGTTTGTGGCAAATGATTCGAGTAAGCTTGTATATGGCGAAAAAGTCTATTTATGGTCTCGAAACGAAGCTTCTAGGTAATGGTACTTGAGTTTCATAGTGTTGTTGCTTCATATGGTTTTGTTTGAGAACAAAGTAGATCAATGTATATCTTGCCAAGGTCAGTGGGAGGAAATTCATTTTCCTAATACTCTATGTGGATGATATCCTGCTTGCAAGCAGTGACCTTGGTCTACTACATGAGACAAAGCGGATGTTGTCAAATAACTTTGATATGAAGGACCTTGGTGAAGCGTCTTTTGTCCTAGGCATTGAGATTCATAGGGATCGTTCTTGCAGACTATTGGGTTTATCTCAGAGGGCATATGTTGATGGTGTTTTGAAAGATTCCAGCAATACGACTATGAAACCGGGTGCTCACGTGCGTAAAGGTGATAAGTTGAGTCTATCGCGATGTCTGGGTCGGATAGAGAAGCCCCGGAAGAATATACCTTATGCTAGTACTTGGAATTATTATGTATGCTTCAAGTATGCAGGCTGATGTCTATTTGCAGCCCAGGGACCACAGGCGGATGTCAGTCAAACCAGGACATGATCATTGGGTTCTTTGCCCGAGAAGGTTATGAGGTACTTAAAGAGGACAAAAGACTATATGTTGATTTACAAACATGTTCAGGACCTAGAGCTAGTTGGGTATTCGATTCAGACTTTCTTGGCTGTCGAGTGAAAAAGTCGACAGGGTTATATCTTTAAGTTAGCGGGAGGTGCAATATCATGGAAAAGTGAGAAACGAGAAATTAGTACATCCTCCACCATCGAGCGGAGTTTGTGGCATCTTTTAAATGACTACTCAGCGATTTGGCTCCGAAACCTTATTAAGGAGTTACTTGAGTGTTTGATTTTGTGGATAGGCCCAGCTACAGTGTATTGTGACGGTAACTCTGCGGTGTTGTTTATTAACAACAACGAGGTCACCGAAGTCTAAACACATGGAGGTGAAAATGCACGACCATAAAGGAAAAAGTTCAAAGCGGTGGCCCGTTAAGTGGAACACATATCGCGGATGATATGATTGCGGATCCACTAACTAAAGGCCTTCGCCCTTGTGTATTTGACGACATGTCATTAACATGGGCTTAGGAGTATCATGGGATACTGTGAATTAGTGGGAGCTATTAAGTTTTAAGTTGCTCTAATAAAGGTTGAATTCAATTACATTACATTTTTGTAATAATTGAATTTGTATCAACTCTTTTGCATTCAATAAGGTATTTGTGAATGTAGGTTTATCGAGTTGAGTACATATAATTGTAGAAAATATCAAGGCATTGTGTAAACCTTGAATAAGGCTATGGGGCATTGTTGGCATTAGCCTCGATAGCATATTTTTGTTACACATTAAGTAAAGTTACCTATCAAGGTAACATATATATACAGGTTCGTTGGAACCATAATGGATATTCTCTGGTGACACACTAGGTTTGTGACACTTAAGGAGAGAGAATTTGGACTAACAAAATGGATAACACATGAAGTATCACTCATTATGAGGTATTGTCCATTTAAGCAATATTCACAATATTGAATCATTATCGGTAAAGTTGAAAGCACTTCGTGACCATGGAAGGGATTTAGTGGTACAATACAGTGCGCCATGATTCGGTGTTCGAGACTTTATAGGATCGGATTGACTATTAGAATAAATCTCTAGACCAATATAAAGATGCGCACAGTTTGTTTCAATTAATATCGCCCAAAGTGGGAGAATGTAAGGTTTTTCATTAAGTGGGCTTCATTAATTGGAATTAAAAGCGAATTAAGTTGGTGGTCTAATTAAATTCAAGGTTATTAGGCTTCTTAATAAAATATATGGACTGGCTAGTGTGTGGGCTGAGTTCGGCCCGGCCCGTTATGAGAGGGCCCGTGGTCGGAACTCTATTTAAGGAGCTCAGTCCTCCCAGAGCCTTAAGGATGCATTTTACATCACGTCGTCTGTTCTCTCTGGGTTTTAGGAAAAGTGATCGAGCGATCTCATAAAGCCCCGGGTTTGAAGAGGGTCGTTTGGGAGAAGATCTTGAGATCTTGAGATCGATTTCTTTTTGCGACTCTTCATCAATTCCGCATCAACAAAGAAAAGAGATCCATAGTTTAAAGGTAGTAATTTACAGTTTTTCTCCATTAATATTTGTTTATGTTCTACCATGGTGATCTAGGTTGTTAGAAATCGTATCCAACAATAGAAGGACAAGACTGTGTTGGATTTAGTGAATGAAATGGATGACATTCACTGGATAATTTTTTGTTCTTAAAACTTTGGATTTCAGTTATAAGAAATTAATGACACTCAAATGAATGAGATTAATGACATTAATTAATAATTTATTTCGAAATTAAAGTTAGGAAGCAGGTTTGTGGCATTCAAAAGGTCTAGACTCTCCTTTATATAAAGGTTGTCGGGGTATTTCAAAAAACACAGTCAAAAAAAGAGATTATTGAGTCTCGGGTTTTTCCTTCCTTCGTCCTTTTGTCGGTGATAGTGCAAACATATCATCAGTTCGCCGAAGTGGCGACAAAAGTCTTTGTCGGCAATTCGGCCTTGTTTATCTTGGGAGACAGACGCCCTTAGAATCTCGAAGCACCAACGGAGACGGCGAATCTGTTTTAAGGAGATCGTGACGCTCACGAGACTCGGCATTTTCGTATTATTTGGTTTCCGGGTTTTGTTCTTGTAATGGTCTTTCTTGCAGTCTTTACTTTCTCTCTGTAATCCTTGTAACAGGTATAACAAACTTAAAACAGATTCTAAGGGGAAGAAAAAAAAAAACAGCAAGACGATCGGAAAGGGCAAGACGTCGGAAATTGATCGGCAGAGGCGACAGGAAAAAAAATTGGCAAAGGAAAAGTTTTTTTAAGTTTTCTTTTATTTGTTAAAAGAAAAAACACGTGGAGATAAATAATCCTTTTAAATATTTTTTCCAATTTTCCTTGTGGATATTTTAAGGGATTAAAAGACAAAAGTGTCTTAAAAGGAAAGTGTGTTATTGTTTAAGTTTAAGGTTTTATTTTCAAAATGGAAAAAAAAATTAACCAATTTATTTTACGGTTTGAAGAGGGTTTTTTTTCTTTTAAAGAAAAGAATTTGTTTAGCCTACCTTTTTTTTTTTAGGAAAACCAATCCTTGTTTGACCAAACATAAAAAAAAAAAAGTTTTTTTTTCTAAAAAGAAAAAAAAAAGATTTCTTTTGTTTTAAAGTGTTTTTCTGTTCGAAGAAAAGAAAAAAAAAAGATTTCTTTTGTTTAAAATTACATTTTTTTCGGTTTTGAGAAAAGAAAAAAAGGAAAAAAAACCTTTACAAAAACCAAACAAACAAGTGGTTTGTTGGTTTTACGGAAAAATCTAGTACATGTACGAGGAAGGGTTTTGAACCCTAAACCAAGCATTCAAATGGGGAATGCTCAACCACAAGACCATATGCTTTGTTGTGATATTTGCTGAGAATATATGATAAGGAGAAAAAGATCTTTTAGGCTAAAACCCTTTTCTCACTTTTGTGAGTTGTGTTAATTCCTTTGGTCTTAGGAATTTGGAAACTACAAAGCAGGAGAAGTTAAATGCTAAGGAGGTTGGAAATTAAATTACCAGGACCCGTTGTGACCCCTCCAATCTTTCCTGGGAACTGAATATTCTATCTAAGGAGGCTAGTTGTTTGGCTCGGGTTTTTACCCCACAGTCTTTCGCAGGAATAACATTTACGTGTTAGTCGTTGATGCTTGAATTGGTTTTGGGAATAGAATTTGATCAATTTTCTATAATTTTGCGGAGAAATGGACATTGGTTCGAGACACCATGGTTCCCCACTTGCATCTGCTCAGTAGCAGCCCCTCTTGTGACACAAGCACCCGGTGATGCCTACTACGAATTTTATCTCATCTCTCACACAGCGGGAGAAAAACCCGGAGAAATTAGGTGGACTTAATTTTAAAGGTGAGCGTAGTGCTATTTTATTAGACCACCTTGAATCTTGCGAGATTCTTGACGGAAAAACTCAGGAAGTTCAAAGAAGATGGCGCTATCAGTCATCGATCTTTGTGGATGCTTGGAAACATTACGACTTCTGTCTGCAAGAACTACGTCATGAATGCTTTAAGCGATTCTCTATACAATGTATTATCACAGATAAAGAAAAGCGCCGAGCTATAGGAATCACTAGACCGGAAATATAAAACTGAGGATGTCGGGGCCAAAGTTCGTTGTGGGCCGATTCCTCTATAAAATAGTAGATTCAAGGCGGTCGATCGAGTCCAAAACTTCAAGTAATCCTCCATGAGATTCATGCAGGAATGATGTTAGTGAAACTTTTCAAATTAGCGGCTATTATTGAAGCGCCTCTGCTTGGAAAGACTTCAAAAACTACCTCAAACATAAGAAAGGAGATGAGCATCGAAGATCTAGTTATTGACTTCGCATCGAAGAAGGCCGATAAAGGATAAAAAGAAAATGGCACAATCCCAGTGAGCTAAGGCGACTTTGTGGAACATGGTAAAGGTTCCAAGTTGAAAAGGCAACAACAAAGGAAAGGCTCTCTTGGGACCAAAAAAGGGAGTGTTCAAAACAAAGTTAAGTCGGGAAATGCTTCAGCTGTGGGAAAACAAGGTCACAAATCTTCGATCGTTCAGAAAGAAAAAACAAACTTAAGGAAGCGTGTAGTTGGCGACCTCTCGAGATGTGTATGAAATTGACCTACATTTGCGATGATCTGGGAGTGAACTTGGTGGGATCAAATCCCCGAGGTGGATTGACACTTTGGTGCTACCGCCATGTATGTTACGATAAGATGATGTTTCTCCGCCTTTGAACCAGGTGACGGAGAAAAGGTGTTCATGGGAACTACGCCACATCCCGGATATCAAAGGACAAAGCGAATGGTCTTGAAGATGACTTAAGGAAAGAGCGACTCTAACAAATGTGCTATATGTGCACAGAAATCCACAGAACTTGGTGTCTGGTTCTTTGCTGAATAGTCATGGATTTCGGTTGGTGTTTGAGTCCGATAAATTTGTTCTATCAAAGAGCGGAATGTATGTCGGAAAAGGGTATATGAGTGGCGGTATGTGGAAGCTTAATGTAATGACTATCATTAAGTCAGATATGAATAAAGCTAGTTCTTCTGCTTATATTCTTGAGTCATCTAATCTATGGCATGGTAGATTCGTATTAATTATGATACATTCGTAAATTAATTAGCAAATCTATACCAACTTTCCAAGTGATGCAAAGCACAAGTGTGAAACTTGTGTTGAGAGCCAAAACTAACCGGTCATCTTTTCAAAGTGTTGAAAGACACCTGCTTTGAACCTCTTGACTTAATCCATAGTGATATATGTGATTTGAAGCTTGTACAAACAAGAGGTTGTAATAAATATTTTATTACCTTTGTGGATGATAGCACCCAGTACTGTTATGTGTACTTACTTAAAAGTAAGGGTGAGGCGATAGAAATTTGTTCTCTCTAGCAGTTGAGAATCAACTCAATAGGAAAATTAAAGTCTTGAGAAGTGATCGAGGTGGAGAGTATGAATCGTCATTTGTTGACCTTTGTGCCACCGACATGGGATTATACATGAAACCACGGCACTTTATTCGCCCGCAATCTAATGGAGTGGGCGAGGCGGAAAAATCGCACTCTAAAGGGAAATGATGAATGCAATCTTTGATGATTCTGAGTCTCATACAAAACATGTGGGGAGAAGCCCATTTTATCTTCTAATTACCTTCTAAATAAGGTGCCTAAAAGAAAGCGAAAAGACTCCACATGAGTTATGGAAAGAATGAAGCCATCCTACAAATACTTGCGAGTGTGGGGATGTCTGGCTAAAGTGGGTTCCCTCCGCTAAAATGTGAGAATAGGGCCGCAAAACTATTGATTGCATCTTCATTGGTTATGCACATAACGGTCTTTGCTTATCGATTTCTTGTTTATGAGTCTAATATCCGGGATATTCGCGGAACACGATAATGGAATCGGAATGCATCATTCTTTGAGGATGTGTTTCCATACGGATCGAAAAGCTTCAGTTCATCAGCGAGTGTTAGGCTATTCATGAAAATAGTCGGATGAATCTTGATGGAGAGGTAGAGCCCGTGGCGTAGAAAACTTGTGACGTTATGTTGTCGCGTGGATTCAAATCGATAGATGTGACAAGTGTGTCTATGTCAAAGATGATGAACATGGCTGTAATGTTAATATGTTTAATGCGTGGAGTGACATCTTGATTGTCATTAGTGATGATAAGATGATTACATCTAGGGAACATGTTAGATTAAGATTTGGCTGTAGAAAGACATGGGACTTGTTGATGTTATTTTGAATAAAAATCAAAAGAACGTCGGATGGACTCGTGCTAAAGTTAGTCACACTATGTTGACAATATTCTTGGGAAATTTGATAAGGATAGTGGTATAAGCGAACAGAGTGGAATGTAACTCTACACTTTTCCAAGAATAAAAGAAAGAAGTGTTACTCAAGTAGAATACTCTAGGGTGATAGAGTCTAATGTACTTAATGAGGTGTACAAGACCCCGGACATAGCCTATCACGATTAATAAGGCGAGTAGGTACACGAAATCTGGAGCTATCTGCGTGGCAAGGAGTAATGAGGTATTGAAGTACTACGATTCACTCGTGACTATGAGGTGCGCACTACCTGAGATATCTGCTTTGTACTTGAAGGATACAGTGATTCTAAATGGATATCTAATGATAAAGACTCAAAATCCCATAGTGGTTATGTCTTTACACTGGGAGGTGCGTGATGTCATGAAATCGCAAGCAGACGGTTGTGCCAAATCCACAATGGAATCGAGTTTATAGCACTAGGCGATGTGGGGAAGGCGAATGGGTACCATGCGTTTATAGAAGGACGATGAGGTGGCCCAGAGTGCCTCGATATGCATACATTGTGACGGTCGTCTCTTATTGGTGAAGCGCAGCTTGAGTATGTATAATGGTAAGTGCAGGCATGTCAGTCGTGAACCTGATACCATTAAACAACAACTCTCAATGGGGTTATACATAGATTATGTAAAATCCAAGGATAACATTCTTGGATCCGCTAACGAAGGTTAAGCAGAGGGTTGGTTGAAAAGTCATCGAAGGGAATGGGAATGGGACTAAAGCCCGTAAAAGAATAAGTCGATGCAATGGATGCAACTGGTATTTGGGATGCAAGATCTGGGATTCGAAGGGACAACCAAATTGTAAAGACTTTGATACAATCCTTTGTGGGATATTATCGTGTCAATTCGCATGATGAATAGTGATGCTTTCATTAGAAGGTTAAAACATCTTAATGATCTCTAAGCATTGGTGAAGAGTAACATGAGCTACTCTTAATTTGCAGGAGAGATCACCTATGTAAGAGTGAAGTGGGGCGGCAGAGGGAGGTGAATAGTGCGGTGCAATGGCTTCTTTACGGGATTGATGCATGCCCATAGGTAAAATGGACATAAAAGTGAGGAAGCTGAGCGTGTTTGGAAGATTCCACGTATTATGTCATAAATCTACCTGAATGGCGAATAGTTCGAGGGCATGCATTAATTCTTGTTTGGCGGTGAAGTAGCGTATTTTCGCGAGGAAGGTTGAGATACTTAACTCGCCTGCATGCAAGTTTCAGCGGATTAGCCCACATCACCCGTGTCGTCTCTCCTTTAATTAAGTGATTTCGTTTATGTGGGGAATTGTTGGATATAGTGAATGAAATGGATGACATTCACCGGATAATTCTTTATTCTTAAACTTTGAATTTCGGGTTATAAAGAAATTAATAATATTTCGATGAATGAGATTAATGACATTAATTAATAATTTATTTCGGAATTCTAAAAGTTAGGGAAGCCAAAAGGTTTGGCATTCCAAAAGATCTAGACTCTCCTTTATATAAAGGTTGTCGGGGTATTTCAAAAAACACAGTCAAAAAAAGAAATTATCGAGTCGGGTTTTCCTTCGTCCTTTTTGTGGTGTGATGCAATAGCATCGTCGATTAATAAGATGGCGACAAAGTCTTTGTCGGCCAAATTCGGCGCTAGTTTGTCTGGGGAGGATAAGCCGGAATCTCGGCCGTGAGCGTGAATCTGTTTAAGGAGATCGTGTATTCCGCGGACTTCGGTATTTAAGTATTATTTGGTTTTCGATTTTGTTAACGTAATGGTCTTTTCTTCTGATCTTTACTTTCTCTCTGTAATCCTTATAACAGGTATAACAGACTTATCATTATTTTGAGAACATTTCCTTAAAATGGTAGTTAGTATTAAACTCCTAATATTTACCAGAAGTCTATATGTATAATTTTAAAAAAAACAAAGATTTACTTTGATATAAATTATAATACTTTCTCAACGCCACGCTATGACGTGGCACATCTAGAACCATCCCATCAAGCTAAGTTACCAGGCGTTATGAGGGTAATAAACCACACAGGGATTCCTTCCCACATCTGCCTCTCTTTCTCAATCTACAAATGTAAAGAAGTTTATAGCTGCTTAATATAAATTAAAGTAAATTAGAAGGGAAAGAGAAAAAGAAAAGAACGAGGAGAAAGAAGAAAGAGAGCTGTATCGACTATCGAGAGCATGATTTTAGGGTTTCAAATTCTATTGTCCTCAGCAGTTTGGAAGAACAGGTAAATTTGATGCCGGAGGGCAAGAATATGAGAGAAGATGATAATGAGAAAGGGAGAAACAATAATCCATGGGCGCGGTCGAACGAACGCTATGAGGAAAAAGGCGAAGATATGCGAATTTGGGGAATTTTCCTCTTCAGTTTGATCGGAGCCACCGTCACCACTTTCGCCGTTAGTTATTTCAACCAATACCCCTCAACAGTTATATTTACGTCTATGTGGATTGGTGCATGTTATCATTAATCAAATGTATGTTTTCGCTGGCAGTTAGGTTCTGAATTTGCGTGTATCTCTTAATACTTCTCAGTTAACCTATGATGCCAAGAAGTGACATTGGATACTTGATTGAATTATATTCATGAGTAAAATGTTTATGATATTTTGGCCAAGTAACCAAGTTCTTCTTTAAAAAAAAATTACTAGGTTTGTGAAGCACGATGAAACCCTTGTTAGTTGTGGAATTTTTATCTTCCTTGAAATACTGGGGTTGAACTTAAGATAGGCAAATGGAAGAGTTTTTGAAAAATCCATAGATATGATTTTCTAAACGCATATAACGAGATTATATTAAATTTAGGTACCAGCTTATGATTATTGAAAGGTAGTCTGTATTTAGTTGAGAGAGTGGATGCACTGCCTTACAAGTGTTAAAAAGATGGTCTACCTATCTATGATGACCTAAATCTCTTGAAGAAATTCCACTAGTTATTCATTGTGTCACTGTGATATCTGGTTTATATACACTCTGTTAGGGAGTTGTTTCCTTTTTCACCTCTATCGAAGACAGCTTAACTTTACCAATTTCATGCTCTATTAGATACTAAGTTGTTGTTGTGATATGGCAGGTTGGGCAGTTGCGGAGGACAGCTGATTGGTTCTATACTCAGGTAAGCCTTTCATTGTTGCTTATTTAGGCCTTTTTGTATTGTGCCTAATCTGAATAATTTAGGAAATGTTTTTGTTTCTATTTATAATTTTGTCCACTATAACCATGTTCATCCAGAAAGGGTAGGGAAGATTTTAAAACTATTGGTGTTTAGAAACCATAAGCAATCATCTATTTGATGATATTACCTGGGGTTTAGAACAAAACTGTGACCATACATAATATTACACCTGAAGATCCAGGTTTTGACAAGGAAAATTCATTTGGATTTTGCTACTCTTGAAGGTTTCTACTCATCTACCTAACCTGTCTGGAGTCCACCATTGCATCTTTTTTTCATTTTGTAGACATGACCATACTTATATTTGATGGAAGTGATGAAAACTATACTTTATTTCTTATCCTTATAATACAGTGATATATTTTCCAGGTATTCAGTTGAGCAGACTAGTCATTACCAGGGATGGACCTTGCTGTCTGATTTTTTTCTTTTCCTATAAGTAAAGCAATTTTATTAAAAGCACCAAAAAGAACCTAAAGTATGCACAATTCATACAAGACCTTAAAAAAGGACGGGTAGATAAAAACCATATCCTTGCTTCTTTTACAACGTAATCAATCTATGAAATATAAAGGTGACAAACAATTAGGATCTGTATGTACCCTGATCCATTCCGAAAGCGTGTGCATGAAGGATTATAAAATCGCTGGTTCAATTAGTTCAATATCTTCAAAGAATCTGTGGTTCCTCTCCTTGCATATTTTCCTAAATAAGTGCAAAATGCCTTCTTCCGCTTCTTCCCAACAAAGACATGTTGCCAATTGAAGGGAATCTTTGAATGACGGCATCATATTGAACATAAAAATAAAACCAAAATAGGTACCACAACATACTGGCAGGTAATTGAGGAGAAAATGGTTGTTGTCTCCTCTTCACCCTTACATAAGGAGCATATATTTGGAAGACTCCAAACATTTCCTAAGCAATGGAGCTAACTTAATTGACACCCAAGGATTTCACACAAAGCTTGTGGAAAAGCCTTTCAAGTAACAACCTGCTAAAGATGAGTAGGGAGATTTGATAGAAAAGGTGCCCCCTTTTGACAAACTCCAAACCGTTCCCAAAAAGGAGCATCCTCTAATGATAATGGCTTCATGAATCTATGAATCACTCACAGATATACAGAAAATTAAGAAGAAAAACCTAAATAACTATACCTTCAAAACAACTGATTTGTCAAACTTTTATTAATTGAACTCAAATTTATTTTAAATCTGCTAAGGATGTGAAACAGTTCCATTCATCTAAAATAGGAATAGAAACTTTTAATAATGGTATGCTAAATTTTGAAAGGGCATCTTCTTGAAAAATAGGAAGTTTAAGTGGAAATAGGAACATCTTAACAGTAAGGAACTTCTAGAACATTCTACACTCATTGAGACCCCAACTAGAAACATACCTTTTAGTAAATTGCTATAACTCAGATGGGAAAAATTATAATCGTTGAAATTATTCCTCCCCTTCTATATATATAAAGTCCTAACACAAAGAAACTCCCATATGGTCTTTAATTTTCTTTTTTCCTATATGTCATTATCTAATTTATCCTGTTTGGCAACATCCATTATATAGTCCCTCTTTGTGGGTGGGTTGGGTGGAAGGGAAAAATAACTTGATGAAGTAACCATCTGTGCAAGGAATTTTGCTTCTTTTCATAAAGTTCTGAGTTGTACTCTCATAAATATTCTCCTTAAAAGAAAATGAATACTTGTTGCTTGGTCATGTGAAACTGATCAAATATTGACTTTTATGAGAAAGTTTGTTAGGTCACAATCAACAAGGAATGGTGCAACTGGTAGTTCTTTTCGATCAAGTTTTGAGGAGGAAGCATGGAAAAGATATAATCGTCGAATGCAGGAGGAATATGAAGAAGAAATGGAAAGAGTGGTGAGTTTCTCTTTGCTTGCTTCTCTGAATTCCATTTTTCTTATTCGTTTCTTTTTCCTTCTATCTTTGTTGGTGGGTTGTGAGAAGGGAAGAGTGGGACTTAGTTGCATACTGAGGTTGCAAACCCTGTTTGGCACCCCCAACTATGATCATGTGATTGTAGGCATTAGAGGGCCACTGGACCAATAATAGTAATGCTTAACTTTATCCCTCTTTTTTGGTCTATTGTGTTACTGTTCTACTTCAGCTTGTATGTTAAAGTTGTTCGTCTCTCAGTATTTTGCCATCTCTTTCCGTTTCATAAACAAACATTCTTTGTGTAATGCTCTATATCTAAAATAAGAACTACTTCCACTCTGCCTTATGGTGTCAGAAAAACCTCCTTTTTGCCCTAGATTCTTTGGCATATCCTTAACCTTCATAGTTTCTTTGTTCATTTCATCCTTAGTTGGCTGCTTCCCCTGATTGCATTTGTGTTCCTTTGTGGTCTTGAAATTTTTATTATATATTTGATTGTAAATGTTCTTGTCAGGAGCGTATAAAACGTATGCAGAGTGTATTCAACCGAGAGAGGAATAAATACAAAAGAAGCTATGAGAGCTGGCGTGAAAATGGTGAAGGTGCATACCATCAACATTTCCAAGGAAATGATTAATTGATGGAAAACTAATCGTCTTGCAAATATCAGAGGGCTAATTCCAGGGAAATTCCTAGGGACAGACCATGCAAAGTTATCCATTATCTCATCACTACCTAGTTTTGGGTCTTGACAGGTAAATGTGGGGTTGCTGCAGAAGCCTTTCATTATTATTTTTAATTATTCTTATAAAAAAATGTTATTTTATTATTATTAGATTAAAAAGTGCCTGTGTGGTTGCAAAACTGATTTACATAGGGATTAGATTATACATAGACTCTGCAACACCAAAAATAAAGGAAAGAAAAAGCAAGATCTCCTTAAACGTTAGGCATCCCAAATAGCAACCTAGGAAATAACTGGAAAGTGATAAAATTCAGCCCATGAGGCTTTGGTTTATTTCAGGTTGTAAGGAATTAAGAAAAAAAAGTCAACTAATTACATTCTCTAACAACCCACACCCACCCCAACACCTC
Source organism: Tetrastigma voinierianum (assembly GCA_016808115.1). Lineage (NCBI taxonomy): Eukaryota > Viridiplantae > Streptophyta > Magnoliopsida > Vitales > Vitaceae > Tetrastigma > Tetrastigma voinierianum. The sequence continues at coordinate 108,431 of JAEQBH010001389.1, forward strand.
CCCTCTGAAGTGGGACTTAAATAAAAACTGTTGGATGTACAGGAGATTCCTAAAGGTTGGAAGGTTTGTTATGGGTATCTTCAATCAACTACTTGTTTCATTTGTAGTGCTTTTTATGATTCTATTTTGTCATTTGGTTTAATGTCTCCTGCTTCTCTTTTGTTCTAAACATGGGTAATTTACCACCAACACAAGGGCTTGCATTTTCTATTTTCCTAGCATTTTTCTTTCTTTATGCCCTCTAAATTATAATTGTTAGGAAATAGTAGTTTAAGTTAAATATAGCAAGTCATTTTATGAACAAATAAATAAGTCTACTGGAGCTAGTGACTGAAATTTAACTTACATAAGAGTGAACTAATCCCTAAGGGTGTGTGGTGGTGGAGCTTGAGAAATTGGCTTCCTTGTTTCAGTGTCTTCTTTCCATTTACCGTGGTTTTCTCTTGGGTGCACCCCCTATATCTTGTGCTGGTTGGGACTCAATGGAGGGAATATTAAAGAAAAGGTTAAGTACATGGAAGAAGAAAATCCAATGAATTTGAGCAAATTATTGAGTAGGAAGAAAAATCCACCTTTTGAATTGGTAATAGTTTATGAGGTTAAAAAGCACTGAGGAGAACTTGGATTAAAATCTGGAAGAGGGATTAATGGAGGTATTTGTTCATGAATATAACAGTTTGTGCAGGAGCATTATCCACGGTAAATTTTGTAAGTGGGGGTGGTGAGTGCTGCCTGAAAGAAAAGAGGGGCTTTTGATGTGAGCTGTGGAAAGATATTCGGAGGATTGATGAGAGTTTAATTTCAGAATTTTGTTATGGTTAGGAATTGGATGAGGACTAGTTTCTTGGGGGATAAATGGGTGAAGGATCAACCTTTTGAGAGAAGCCTTCCCTTTTATGCCCAGTTTTCTTTATTCACTAATGCTAGTGTAGTAGATATGTGGGAGGTGGAGGAGGAAGGATCACTAGGCTTGCAGTTCTGAAGGGAATAGGTGATCTATATATCCAAATAAAGAATGTGAATAGGTGATCATTTGACAGATTTCATGCTTGAGTTGATTGCCCAAATAAACTGGCATCTATTGAAGTCTGCAGACTCACAAAGTTGAGGCAAATATGTATTGTAAGCAAGCAAAAAGATCTTCTCTGAACAAAGATAGAAACAATTACTCCAAAACTATGAGTTGTTTTGGAACATATAAAGAAAGTTCTGAAACTAAGGTGAATGCATCCAACATTTGACAGAAAACAGTGTTTGACTTGTATAATTTTGGAATTGTTACTTGCTGCAGCAATTTTGATTAATAATAATGCTGATTTGTTTAACATTATCTTTGTCCACATCAGTAAGCAGCTACACCTGAGAATTGAGATGTGTCTCTTCTAATTCAGTATTAATACTTGGATCTTGAGTTTGATATTTTCATTTGTCTCCTTCTTCCAACAGGACAAGAGCAAAACCTTATACGGAGGCCGAAATTAAGGTACTACCTTAATTTTCAGTTATGAAAATATAGTTGTCTTCATCTTTTTTGTTTTCCTGATTTAATTCTAGTTTCAGTTTAATTTTCATTAAGAACTCTTTTATATTTGTTGTTGGTTATGTAAGGCACGTATTTAGGGAAGTGCGAATCTTTTCCTACACTCTGGATTGTATTCATTTCACTTCACATGTTTATCAAGATTCTGATCCTCACTAACTATTTCAGCTATGCATTTTCTCTGGAACCACTCTGTTTTGCCTCAAGTTGAGAAGACTCTCAACTCTTTAGAAAGAAAGTGAAAGCATTCTACAATGAAATGAACAGAAATCTTTTCAGTATACATCACTATATTCTGGAGTTGAGTCTGTACTAGGTCAAAAATTGGCAATATACTAGTCTAAGCTTTAGTTGTTTCTGGTTGTTTACAGTGCTCTGTGATTATTTGAATCAACCAGGCATAGTTTTCCATAACTCTTGTTGACTTCTTCTAGCCTCTAGGTACTCTTCCTTCAATTTGAGTGCTTTAGAAATCTGTTTCATCATGAATCATTTCTATTCTATGCAGGCAGCATTCAGGGCAAGGGCGATGGAGTTCCACCCAGACCAGAACCAAGATAATAAAGGTGGGGATGGGCAAGGCACAGCAAGGATCTTGTAAATTATGTTACAGTATTGCGGTATTTTGTTTATGATGTCATTCCCTTTGCTTTGGGTATTAAACATTTCTTCCTTTTGTTTTGTTGCAGAGGCTGCGGAAGCAAAGTTCAAAGAGGTGATGACATCATATGAGGCTATCAAGTCAGAAAGAAAAAAAAATGGATCATAATTGGGATATTTGAAATTTTGAACGGTATACTTCATATTTCTTGGTATCAAAGTTATTTATTGCTGTAATCTTTTAGGCCCCTTTCTGAAGGGATGATAGCCAATTTTGTTCAACATACATAAAATATGCATACGTGTATGTATGCATATCTGAAGGAAGCACCCCTACCCCCCGGGGCATTCAATTATGTAAAATAGTTAATGAAGCTGATTGTGTATAATTCACTACTCTTATTCACTGACGAAACAGGATGCCTTGCTCACGTTTTAGTTAATATGATAGTGAAAGAGTTTCTTGAAACAAATATGTACCTTGTTTCTGTTGAGTTATAAATGGGCTGATTCCCACTGTCGGAGCTCTCAAATCCATTTTTTAGTTTGTAGGTTTTGAATTCATGTTATTTTATTTTACTTTGTTTTTTTTTTTAATATACTCTAGTTTCATGGTAGTAAACCGGCTCCATAGGGACTCGAACCGGGAGCAGAGGACAAGTTGGTTGTATTGGAGACAATTAATTTTAACAGTCATAAAATATGCTATGGATCATTCAAAATTTTACCGAAGTATTTCTAGATTTAAACTCTGAGATAGTATGCATTTGTAAGTCGCTGATAAGAAGAGGGTAACAAAAAAAATTAGATATTTCCTTTTGGCTTTTTTCCCATAAGAAATATGAAAAAGAAAAAGAAAAAGATAAAGCGAATTGAACAATAGAAAGTAATGAAAAAGAAAAAAAAAAAAACCCTTGTGCAGAAGTTATTATGTGATATCGTCTTAATTTTAGGAAATCTCCTTTTCATTAATTTTTACATCTTCCTATAATGCAACCAGTTGCTATAACATTCTAGACATAATAATTTAATCAATATATCTATCTATCTACAAATTTAAAGATACTTAAACATGCTACTGGTTTTCTCCTCTCCCATGCTCTTCTTCCTTTTAATATTTAAAATTATTTATATTCGGTAAAAATACCTAATGCTGAGTGTATATATATATAATTACTTAATGCTCATGGCTGCTAGGAGACAAGCTCTTGGTACTGAAGATATTAGAAAAGGAGATGTATTTTAAGGACTTTCTTAATGGCACCACACTTCTGATGCTTCAGTGGCTGGGTAACGATGAACAACATCCTTTTCTATTCGAATACTGTGTTAATAGTATATGAGGTTGGGTACAACTATTTTTAAAAACTTAGAACTATTTTTTACGCTCAGAAAGGTATGATAATTCTCTATGATCGCGGGCAGAAGGTAAAATCTGCCACGCTAGAAATGAAAATGATAATCCCAAGTTTGGAAGAAAGAAAAGAAAAAAAGAGTATATTTTGATATCAGAAATGTTTTTCGCCACAATAAGATATAAGGAGTCTTTTAACAGCAAAACATTTCGTAATACATTTTCCAAGAATCAGCTTCCCCTAATCATGAACAAGGAATGTGACAAAGTAGCTCGTCTTGATTAGAGCCTTTTCGTAATTCAGCTTCAAAGCTTCACTTAACTGGGAGGAGCTCTGTAATATGCTGGTACAGTTGCAGGGAAGAACATTTGCCGAATTCCTTCTGCCTTTATAATGGGGAAGATGATTCCAGATGCACCCTGCGGCGGAGATTTTAGGAAGACAAAAGGTTTCTGTTTAAAATTTATTAACATACATTAAATAAAACATAAACACACACACACACAAATCTTGTCCAGAAAAGAAAAGGAGTGCAGAAAAGAATATAAAAAAAACAAATACTCACACAAATAATTAATCCAATCCATATACGTTTTGGGGAAGGAAATGGCAGCAATAAGCGATACATACACCATATACATTACCGCGAAGTGACAAACCAAGCTCAATGGACGTGGATTTAAACCTGATAGAAGAGACACCGGCCTGATGAACACACGCCTCCAAGAGCTTAAATAATCAAAGCAGGCATCACACGCATTTCTTTCCTTGCTTGATCTGGTGAAGCACAAAACACCCTGTACCCAGAGCACCCGCCAACGTATTTATTGTGGATGCTGGGCTGCAACAAAGGTTTGGGAACCAATAAATCTAAATTTTAAATATATAAAATATTTGCAATGAAGAATGCTCTGGAAGAGTTTTTCAGTTATGCACCAAGTGGTAACAGAAATTTTGAGTGTATTTTGTTTCCTTGCATTATGGCAACAACAACTCTAAGGAAACAAGCTTAGAACTTACCTTTCGCAGGGTATAAAAGGACTCGAGGTATTTGCAAAGAGTGGGTGCATCATTCAGATCACGTAGAGGCCTGAGAAGATCTCGTAGCACAACAATATCAGATAGTGCCACAGTCATTCCTCCACCAGTTAAAGGGTGACGCATATTGAATGCATCCCCCATTAACAAGGCCCCAGGAGTTGGATGTGGAGCAGCTGGCATGCTTCTATTAGGCATCGTCCTTATGTTTCCTTTATTGATTGCAGCTATAAACCCATCATACAGCTCAGGAGGAATCTGAAACAGATGATTAATCAGTCCACAACAGTCGCCTACAAACGAACAAACAATTAACAGATTAGTTTGAAGCTAATATGTGAAAAATGAAAATGGGATAACACTGATAAAGACCAAAAGAAGGTTTACAAGAATGGACCATAACATACTTGGGGAGCCACCACAGTCTTCAAATACTTAACCATTTCACCATTTGAAATAGAAGGCACCTTTTGACCGGGTACATCAACCAGACAGCGAATCTCTGTACTGCTGATTCGATAAAACAAGATAGGAGAAGGATCTGCTAAAACAACATGTCCATGATCTGCAAACGGAAGCTCGGAGTCTTCCAGCAACAAACCAACAAAACACGAGGGCACATCTACCTGCAGAAGTTCAAACTGACACTGTTAGCTTATTGTAAAGTGTTGGGAAAATGAAGGGCAGTAATTTTCATAAAATGCAAGTTTTCACAACAAATTTGATGAAGGTCTCTGATTTGACAGGAAAGATGTATTTTACTTACTGAGCACTAATGGCAAGGTGAAAAACAGAATTAGGAAACAACTGAAGTCTATTCAGGTGAGTTTTATTTTATTTACTTGTTTTGGACAAGACTGAGGCCATCCTCACCTTTGGGGTACAAAGGGAGCGCCGCAAGTTTGAGAAACAACCATCACATACAATGGTTAGAGGAGCATATGCTGTCCTTGCATCACCATCTTTAGTCTTGTAATTTACACCTCTAATGATTCCATTTTCTTCAAGTAAAGATGTGACTGTTCCTTGCTCCAATTGTACACTGGAGAAAATTGGAGAATAAGTAACTACCAGAGAACAAAAGATAAATACTTCAAAGAAGAAAGAATTATAGAGACACAAAAATCTCCCCATATAAGCTGAATTTTATCAATCAATGTACTGCTTGGTTGGGACTTGGGAGGGTAGGGTCACTAATAAAATACATGCACATGGAAGCAAGACTTGCTACTTGAAAGACCAAAAGAGTGCACAGTTTTTCCAAATATCACGTTTCTATAAATACCTTTTGATTTTTCTTCCCCTTTTCCTAGGTATATATAGTTCAAAACCTATGAAAAATATGAGCAGCTAAATACTCTTTTCCAAGTTCTCTCCTACATCTCTATGACATGCTGCTGCAATATTTTTATAGCACAGTGGATCACTTTGTACAAATCCTCAAGCTATGATTGGTTAGAAAAATAGCAAGGAAAGAAAAAAACATATTCAAAGAATAATGATATTTTTGGGATTTGATTTATGGAAAAAACAAAAAATAATTAAAATTAGTTAAAATTTAAAGTGTTTTTAAACTCTTTAACTTTAAAAAATAAAATAAAATGATTTTCAACTTTCCTTTGAGTTTTTCTTTTCCTAACAAGCATTCGGAAGCAGGATTCATATTTCCGAAATGCATATCTAGCTTTATTGTCACATCAGTAAACCAAAAGCAGTGTATCAATCGAAAAGAACTCGAATGAACATGCAATATAGGTAATGACAATACTTGGAAAGGTTTGCAGCCTTCTTCCCGCATCCGTTGTGAAGCAGCCAAATTGGCAAACTCCTTCCAGCAATATCTGAATGAAACTTTTCCAAAGGGTATGAGAGTTTAGTACTCTTTCCTTCCTTAAAGAGAGCATAGCCAAGCACGCGCTGAGCATCAATTTCCTCAACGCAATCTGTGAGCCCAAGAACAGCAGATACGGATGAAATCAGAACTAAATTTCTAATTATCGGCACAAATCTGATGCAATTTTAATCCTATGCAAACCTTGAAGCCCCAATTCAATCAATTTGAGGTATCCCCCTGGTTGTAGCAGTTCACCAACAATTCTGTCAGGCTCATTTAAGTCTCTTTCTATTACGCGTACCCTGCGCCCATCCTGAAATTGAGACTTCACTTATTAGGCAAAGAAAAAGGCAAAAGTTGCATTAGACTATCAGCTTTAACCAAATATCACAGGGCTCTTTACTTCGTTAACGCAAAGCTGATTTATGAACAAGATTCCTCCATCTATTAGAAAATTATTACTTAAATATGCTCAATTAATCATTATTTATCGGTAATCCGGGTTCACTTCGCCCCCGACACGACCTAGTAAAACCACTGTTTCGTCTTGTGTCTATTATGAATTGTTGTGACACCACCTCCGGCACCTTCAGTTGAATAATATCCAGTTTCATCTGAACCGTTCACGCCGCATCCGACCCTGCCTCATACCATGGTCCGGATCCAGCGTGAAAGTTTCTGATGCGACAGAACTCGGCCTGAAAGTGACAAAATTATTGGGAAAAAAACCACTAAAATTCTTGCCAAAATCGGTTTAAAAAACAAAGCAGCTAATTGTTTCCGGACAATCGCTGTAAGGTTGGAAACTTAATTTTCCTTCTATTGTACTGCATTTTCTCAATAACCAACCGCAGAAAAAATCAGTATCCAGCAAAGCATTAATAGATAGATCACCTTGCCGAGGGTATGAGCGAGAGCGGCGCCGGCGACGCCGGCCCCGACGATGATTACGTCAGCCTCGTCGGATGCGGTTTTGGATCTGCATTCTCCATGAGCGGTGCTTTTCACGCAATCAACCCTGGTCTCCACAGAAGCACCGCCCTTCCCTTTGTTCTTCAGAAGCAAACTGCGGAAGACAAACAACCCCAGCAAGGAGGCGAAGATCCACCCGAAGATGCCCTGATCCACCATTATTTCCGCACGAAAATGGATCAGCTAAGCCGATACCGAACCGACGTCGCCGGCGGCTTCTCTCTCTTCCTCCTTCGTTCTTCTCTCTCACTACGCTTTGCTGGCGTCGCGTTTCTCAAAGCGTGGGGTGGAGTGCGTGTCTTTTTCTTTTATTACTAAGTTTAAACAACACTCTGAGCTTTCAGGCTGATTCCCTCTCCCTCACCCTCACCCTCACCCTCTACGTGTGTTTCCTTGTATTTGGTTTTAGACTGTCCTCTCTCTAACATGCGCCTCCCGTGTAAGGCTCTTTAACTACACTTAGCATTACTATTGGACAGCCAATTGGGGGTCAAATTTCTGTTTTATATAACCCAATTAAATTGCATCACCAACCATCCTCACTATTATTTGAGGAAAAGTTGGTCGGTAATAATAGTATAATTTAATGACAAATTGACTTTCAATGCTATTTCAAGAAAACTTTTCAAAAATTAAAATTAAATAAATAAAAGCTATTTCAAGTAGAAATAAGTAGGAAATGAATCAAAGTTGTTGTTAAAATCCGAAGCGCCGGACAAAGCAGGACACTTAGCAGTCTGCAACTCATTTTCTTAATTTACGTAAAAATAAAAATAAAACAATTCTTTTTTTTTTTAATTCAATAAATGGTTTGAAATCTTTTATTTTAAAAATATTCATATAGAAGAAAAAATATTTATTTTACCATACTAAATTTTGGAAATTTGTTCCTATATTTTGTATGAGATTTTAGTATTTGACGATTTTACAGGGTGTTCAATTTCCTTCCCACTAAAAGAAATAAATGTAAATAAAATAACAAATTTTAATACTAAGCTAAAATACTATAAAGCCCCTATCCAATTAAATATTATATATAAAAAGGGAAAATTTAAGTAAACTGATAATTTATTCCAAAAAAAAGGTAAACCGCTAAAATATAGTCGTATATAAGAAAACGAGTTACGTGTCGATTTCTAATTTTATAATAACTGGATAATGTCACTGGATTCCATTTCAGATATTCAATTGTGCATTATAAAAGAACAAATAAATATATACGTGTTATTAAAGGTTTGTTAGAATCAACGAATATATGACTTGGCATAGATGTTATGGTAAAGTAAAAGAAAAATGTGATCAAGTTAATAAAGTTGGAAAATACATGGAAAAAGAGATTTTTTTTAATCATTAGAGTATAATTTGTATAAAGGATATAATTAAGGTATAAAAAAATAGCATCAATGAAGAAATTATAAATTAACCAAATCTAACTTTAAAAAATAGGAAATTAACCAATTTCATTGTTATTAGTATTAAAAAAAAAGTTAATACGATTGAAGATTGTTGCAATGAAGGAGCCTATCATTGCATAAAGACAAAGTGTGTATTTTATATATAAATACATATATATATTTATATATATTCTATAAAATAATGAGTCATGTTTTTTTTTTGTTTTTTTGATAATTAAACATGTTTTTTATGTGTATTTTATATGTATATATATATTCTATAAAATAATGAGTCATGTTTTTTTTTGTTTTTTTTTTATAATTAAATATTTTATCGTAATATAATAAACTTTACCTTTTTCTTTTTTTGAATGTTCTAATTTTTTAAACTTAAAACCTTTTATCAATTGAATTAGGTATATCAACATAATGAGCCACGTACACATGGATAAACGAGTATCCTACTAGATGTTATGAAGAACTATATTTCCATAGCCCTACTTTCATATCCATGATTAAAAACGATGGAAGTTAAAGTCAAACAAATGTTAGGAAAAAAAAAAAAAGAGAGTGAAAGATTCCATAAAATATTGGGTCAACGGAGACTTAGACGAGAGAGGCAAGACGTGGCTTCCTAAAAGATAATGGAGAGAGAGAGACGAGAACATATCCCCCGTTCGATCTGTAGATATATTTCATGGGATTGAAGGCACTATAAAATGGCATACATGGAAACGTGAAGCGTAGACTAGAAATAGAAAAGCTTCTCACTTTATCCATACACAAACAAATAGTCCAATAAATTATAAGTCACATTATTTTCCCATTTGTTGTTTGTTTGATGTATTAGAATTGTAAAAAGCTCATTGGTACATGTGAACGAGTATTTATTTCGATATATTTAATTTTATTTGTTAAGATTTAAGTTTTACATTGTTAAATTTAATTATATATTTAAAAAAACTTAAATTTTAAGAAATAAAATAGAATCTAACATTGTAAAACCCGTTCATATGTTAGAGCTGAACCTTTGATGGGTTACCATATCATTAGTTTTCTCAAGTCAAAGAAACAGCATTAGTGGGGGACAAGTTAAAGAAATGCACATTCTTTAGTGGTACATTGAGTCAATACTTGGGTGATGCAACTTGCAAGGCACCCACCAAAGTAGAAAGTAGAAATTTGAGTGAAAGTGCAGCGAATGTAAGTAATTAATTAGTGCATTGGTTATGCAACCGGTTGGTCCGGTAAATCAGAAACATCCATTGTAATTTGGGATACCCATTAAGTGCAAAAATAACACAGTAGCAGCTAAGAACTCCAATCTGGGTTTCGCTAAAAAAATAAGCGCTATTAAATATATTTTACAACCCTTCGAACAATGCTTTTAAGACTTCAACAAATAAGTTATCTAATATAAAATGCTACAAATTCAAACATTATTTAATAATTAAATATACTTTTTTTATTAAAAATATAATTAAACTTAATCTGCTATATTTTAACAGATATTTTTCATAACGATCGTAATTTAACTGATATATTCAGATAAGAATAATTTCAAATTTCAAATTTTGTCCTACGGTGCTCAAATTTCAAATTTCAACCGTCAAATTCAAATTCAAATTTTAACTACCAAATAAAAATTAAAAAAATTATAATTGCCTTATAAATACGATAATTTTTCTCATGTTTTTCATCCATCTATCTTACATTCTCTTTCGCTTTTCCAATATCTCATTTCTGACTATTTATCATTTCATATTTCGCTTCATCAAGAGCATGTAATCGCTTTCCTAATATTTTAGAGAGATCCTCACTATCAGTTAAGGCATAATGACGACTGGATATTGTATGTCAGAACTGGCTACTGGCTGGTTTACGCAGGACGGATAAGAAGGCATCGCGTCTGCCTGCGCCACACAGCGACCACGATGAGCCGGGCGTCACAAAGACTCTATCGCACTTGGCTCGGCTACTCCTCGCTGGTGAGATGACGCCTTTTTTCAAGGAGGTCTAACGTAAATGCCCTCTTTCTCTTCTCGAATCAGAACGGCAGCTTTAACAATACGATCCATACTTTCATCCAAAGACAAAGCCGCTTGAGTTCTCGCTTGTCATCCTTCAAAAGATAATACCGCTATAGAATTTACATTTAATACCTGATCACTCGGATTTAATACATCGACCGGGAGAAAGATCGCCATGTAGTCCGGTATGTTTGCGGTGCTCAGCATCGCATGCTTTGGCGACCATTACCCGGAGCATTACCAACAATATCGACACGCCGGGACACATAAACGTGAACAACGCGCTTCCTCAGACAAGCAGTAGAAAGATTGACGCATGTATCGGCGGGAAAAATCGGTCTCTACCGCTGCAAGAACAGATGTGATACCTATTATCGTCACGAACCAACAATCATTTTGTAAGTTCGCTGCATCTCAAGATTCTGATACAAAGACGATTCTTCGTCTACTCCTGGCTCTCAACAAATGACATAAACGCTCTAAATAAACCCCCTGCTTTTACATTATTAGCAAACGTCATGCTCCTCCAGCTAACTATATAATTAATCTGGCCATGAGCATGTAATTCGATATTATCTAAATTTGGATGCAGATATCCAAACTCGGTCGACATTTGTAAAACAATTCCCGCCCACTAAAGGTTTGAAGAAAACATTCGCTAAAGCACAAAGAGTAGGCAAGAAAATAGGTAGAATGCAGATTTCCTGCAGACTTCAAACCCCCGCTTTTGCAATCAGGCGACCAACACGCTGGGGGATGAAATAAAAGTTCACTACTTTGCGATATTATGAAAGCGCCGCGATAATAATGCATAATATGGTCATCGGCGACGGAAGCAGATATTTGCGAATAATGACATTGCCGATGCAATCCGCCCTCGTATAGTTATCACATGTGATACACCAGATCAAGACTCATGCAAACTCATTATCGACGTGACACATACTCATTCTCAATTGCAATCGATCTATCGAAAGCATTGCGTGGCAAACGACATGGCGAGATTTCAAGTCAGTTGCATTTTCAATTCCAATTTCACTCTACGTCAGATTTAATTCCAAATTTCACCCCCACGCCACTTTAATTCCCACTCAATTTCATGTCAGGATTTCAATTTCAATTCCACCTCTCATGTCGTATTTCAATTCCACTCAATTTCAAGTTATATTTTCAATTCAATCAAGCAACATGTAATAAATAATGACTACAAAAATTAAAAATAATACAACATAATAAATAACAACTAAAATTAAAACCCCTTGCTTTTCATAACTCTATCTTCTCGTATTATTCCAATATGTCGTTGCAAAGTGGGTCCATGCCAAGAGTATCGCTTCATGATTTTCATCTCATTTTTGCATTTGAATTTCGCACTGCCTTTCTTCAATTTCTAACCTGCTTACGATGCCGTCTCCAATGCTATCTCCTCGCTAAGCATAAATTTTAGCTGGCGTCAGCCAACTCCTTTGTCGCTCCACTTCCATTTCTCCTTTCATTCCAACGCGCATTTACTCCAAGAATCTCTTCAACATCTAGCTTATTTCCTCGTTTTTAAGTTGCTCTTCTCGGCCTCGCCCAACGGCTCCATCGAGGTCGGGAGATGACGAGGGTTCAATGTCATCCCCTAAATACGGAGTCATCACAGATTCAACATGAGCCGATTCAAGAAGAATTACCGGGCTGAATTTTGAAGCTTTTTGCTCTCTTTATTATCGTCAAAATTACCAAATTCCATTTCCGCTCCATTTTCAATATATTCCAACAATGCTCGTATTGAAATTTGTTTCTTCAAAGCACCCAAGAAACATTTCGCTTTCATCAACTCCTCGAAAAGCATAATAAATTATTCAGCTTATCAGCTCAAATATCAAATCATACTAGTGTTTAAATTAAAAGTTTATATCTACATTATTTGCTCTGCTGCCTACTTATTCAGGAAATTTCTTTCAATTTGACTATTACGAAAAGTTTATGAAATTTGCCGTATTTTGCATTTATATCAAATTCAACGACTTTTAATAGAAGATTTGAGAACGCTCTTCATGATCGCCTCCATTTAAGTTTTAAGTATTGCAATATTCTTCGTTAACGCACCACCTCGCTGCTCATTCCCGCAATTGCATCTGTCAGATAAGTCACGTTGTACACAATTAATTTATCTTCTTCTACGCAGGCTATTCGTCTCGCGATTTTCTCAATCTTGGAAAACGACTTCATTTTGTACTGGCCAATACTGTGGGATTGCTCTGAATAGTATCATCATATAACCTACTGGCTGCTCATAAAGAAATCGGCTAAAGCAATCGTCATATCAGAATCCATCTACAAAAAAAAAAAAAAAAAAAAAAATCTAATCAATTTAGTTAACGAAAGCAATTTATAAAGTATACAAATAAATCTATCAATTATAAAATTTCTAATTAATTTAAAGAATGATACTTTATCAATTAAAAATTATAAATTTATCAATCTAAATTTAAAAATCAATTTGTCAATTAAAAAGAATGAGTAATTTATTAATTAAAAATTATAATCAATTTAAAAATGAGCAATTTATGAAGTATATAAATGAATCTATCAAAAATAAAATTTATACTAAATTAAAAATTAGCAATTTATCCGTTGAATCAAACATTTAAATTGCAATTTATAAGAATGAGCAATTACTAATTTAAAAATAAAACATTGAATTTAATGGGGAAGAAGGCAACACCTTGATGCCTAAAAACGATTCTTCCTTCCTAAAAAAACAATTCCTCGCCCCTTCCTCCCTCCTTCGCTCGCCTTCTCCTCCTCCCCGCCCTCGTAATGGAACTGATTTCCCACGGCGATTTTCTCTCACCCAAGACTGTTTCTTCCTTTTTCTTTCTTCCTCTTCCTCCCTCCTCTTTCTTTCCTCTTCTCCCCTCCCTTTCTCTCAGACAACGACAAGCATAAATGGACAATATCTCAGCAAGCTGTGTGGTTCGGGAAGCTGGTTTCAAGGCAAGATCCGTGATGTTCTTTCCCCTTCAACTCTCAGATTTTACATTCAAATGTATCATTATACCACGAGAGTACGTTGAGATGCAATGCGAGCCCATCACCTACTATTTTAATTCCTTCAAGATCTCTCTCCCGTGTACTGGCCAACACGCAGACCCCTAAAATCACGAATCTTAACATTTTGCCACCTCCGACGCCATCGGCCGTGAGCATGAGCCAGCGACTCAATATTTCGACAAGCACTTGATATTTATTATTCCCTGATACCAACTCCCGTCGGAAAGGCTTCCTAACTATTGGGCTGGCTTCATAGTTATATATACATATATCAGGACACCCATACAAAAAACAAGGAAAATAAGAGGGGCTATTTTATAATTTCTTAAAGTTGGGAGGGACACTTGATTAATATAATTTTTTTTTGTTAAAACAAGGTTTCCTTACATAATCCTAACTTTCTACATCTTTTTTTTTTTATCTCAAGGAAAAGAGAAATGAATTAGGGTTTCAAAGAGAATGGTTTTAAGCTTTAAGAAACATCAAGCCCAAATAAATATTCTTTTCCCTCTTAATCCTTTGTAATTAGGGTTTTCAAATGTTTAGATTTGAAAATCTAAAGTTTTTCAAGATTATGATGTATATAGTCAAGAAACTTTATTAATAGAGTTTGATGCTTAATGCATTTGGGCAAATTCTCATTCTTGAAACTTAGATTAAAACGTAGCGATTATCTAAACTTTCAAGTATGAAACCTTAGTGATATGGGAAAGACATAATATTAAGAAATTTATTTAGGAATTGGTATTTGATGTATTTTAGTAGTTATTTGACTAGCAAACTTTGGATTTGAAACCATAGAGTATTTCCTACAAGTTACAAAGAATCACTTGTTCATAAAAAAAAAAAAAAAAAAAAATTTGAGAATTTCAACCAAAAACCATAAGTTTCTAGACAAAACTCCTAATTTTGGGGATTTAAGGAATTGATAGAGTTGAAAAGTGGGTAATGTTGAGGCTCTTATGGAAAATGACCTAATTTATTTGAAATTCTCAAGGTAAAGAGCTTTTGAGATTTTATATTTAAATATTTTGGTTCATATAAAAGAAAATTAGGAAATTATTTTTTTGTCCAATATGATGTTATTATTCTCGTGATTTACACTTTCGGCATTTCCTTGCTACACTCCTCAAATACTGTAAAGAAGATTAACGCATCCTTCCTATCAAACAAAAATATTTTGTTAGTATATGTGAATAGAAGTTTTGGAATTTTCTAGTTATTTAAATCACATACATTGATCAAATATGTGTTTTGTATGGAAAATGGATTCGATAATATTTACGGTAAAGATTGGAAATTATGGAGATATACTTTTGTATTCTTAGGAAATTGGAAACATGAAGAAATATTTTACTTTAGTTTATAGCGCTCTCACACAAAAGATAAATCTCGACAAATACGACTTTGCACGAAGATAAACTTAACAAATACGACCTACGCCAACAAGATAAACTCGACAACACGACCCACGTCAATTGGCAAGATAAATCGACAACACGACTCGTCAATATAAGATAAACTTAATAAATACAAATTCCGATCACGTATAAATTTGATAACACGGTCCACCAACGGCTATAAGAATTTCTGACAAAATAACCCTCGCCAATCCGCTATAATAATTAACATTTTATTTGAAATAAATACTTCTGAAAATCATGAGTATATGTTTTTTTTTTTTTTTTTGAAAAATTGCGAACAGACTATGATACAAAAATTGTAAGAAATATAGAAAATATGATGAACATTAGTTTGAAATATATTTATCTCTTATTTTCTTGTATTCATTGATTTTATGAGTTTTTGAGGTAAGGAAAAATATGTTATATCTCAAATTTTGATAATTTTAAGCTACTTGATCCATAAAACTGTATTAAATTTTTTTATTGGGCTTTTAACTCTCACTCCTTATTGTTGATCATTTTCTGGTACTTTAGAACTTAGCGATGAGTGATGTTGAGGTAGACAAGGATGATAATTGAGAAATATTTTTAATTAGTATCTTGTTGAAATACTTAAAATTATTGGACTAATTTGTCAAGCTTTAATTAAATGTTTGTAAACTTTCATGTAGAGGATTTATGTTGCTAGAATGTTATATTTGAAATTAATAGTTTTGGAAAATTTATCTTGTTAAAATATGTTAACTTAATTATATATGTTGTTATTATTTAAATAAGTTTCACGCCATTAAATTATTATTCTTACGTAAGTAGTTAAATTTTGTGAACGTATTTAGAAATAAACAAGATTCATAATAAAATTTTCTGAAAGTGTCATTTATAAGTATAGTTTTAGAGTCATATAATTGAATTGATATTAACGCCCTTAGTTTAAAGGTGGGGTGTAAGATGTATACTGATGAAACACGGTTTCTTTAAACCTTCATAATCTAACCGAATAATTTGATTCCCATTTCATATTAAACCAAGCACAATAAAACTGATTTGGAGTTTACAGTCCACTTTATTTTCTTTTACGAAACAAATATTGTGGGTCGGTGTCCTCTGAAATCGTTTAACTAATACTAAGATTCCTATACATTATGTTTATAGAACAAAAATGCTAATATTTCATTAATGTCACTTGTATTATACCGCACAAACGACAGTAGCTCCTTTATATATATATATATATATATATATATATGTGGGGTACAAATTGTGAAGAAAATCTCGTGACCCAACTCACAAGTGGCTGTAACGCGACTCATCAAATAGTCCGGCGGACAGAAAACCAAAAAGTTTTTTATTTTTGGCTCTTTCGAGGAACAAAACCAAAAGTTGTTATCCATAGTTTCCTCCCTTTCTAATGAATTAACCTGACTCATTCATGTGACTATGAGGATGTCATCTCAAACACTAAAATTGAGACATAAAATAAAAATAATCAAACAATAGTTTGAATCAAACAAAACCAGGTTTAAATATATAAATATGATGAAAATATAACATATCAAAAATATCAAACCAGAACTCTTACATCACCCATTTGTTCTTATTTTTGGTAAAAAAAGGGTAAAGACGAACCTAGTATGAAAAACACAATAACTCAAATATTGAGAATTTTACTAATTAAAAATATTTGCAAGAGTTTGGTTCCCTGGATTCCCTGTCGTTGGTGTGGATAAAGGGCACTCGTGATCGAACATTCCAGCATAGATGGGTGAGAGTGGCACCCATCTGGCTAAGCATATAGACAATTCCCAACCACCGTATAGCTGATTCGCAGTAAGAAACCCATATTGTGACAATTGATGAATGGGGACCAGGACTACTTACTCATGACATCTCCACACCACAGCATCATGTAGCATTGTTTTATTTTCTCGCTTTTCATTCTCTCAAGGCGAAACACAGATAATACCCAATGTTTTAAACAATGCGACAATTGAAAATGTTACTCATTTACGGTCGATCAACAATCCAACCAATTGTACCGACCCATTATAACAGTCGCGTGCGTTAATCAAGTGAAGATGAAATCTCTGCTTTCCTTTTCCCTTCTTGGATGGGAAAGCATGGCATGACACCATTACCAACCTTTGACATTTGAGGGCGATGGACGCAATAATCCTAATACAAAATACAAATAGAGATAACAAACATCTAAATGATTTCAATTTAAAACGTTCCCGATCTCTGATTGCATCCTGGCTCTCATTTCACGTGGAGACAACGAGTTAAATATCAGGAATCGTGTATATTTGTAATAATGCTAGCAAATTCATACTCAAATGGTCTTAAACGTCATATAAAGTATCTTTAGCAGTTACGTGTAGATGTCACGTCATTTTCTTGCTTTACGTCCTTTCTCGTCAAGTTAAGCAATATGAACGAAGAAAATGAGAAAAGTGCAGTCTTTTTTTTTCACAAGTAAATGTAATTCATTGAATTATTTCACAAGCCAATTATACATCAGAAAGAAAGGACGGTGAATTGAGGATTCAATTCACGTTTCTCCATGGACAATATAACTAACTGCCTTAACAAGGAGGTTGTGAGCAACTTGGTTCTCACTGTATAAATAAAACCAATCAAGAGAGTCAAATTATGTTAGGTAGAGCTGTAGAGGCAAGCCCAATTGGAGAAACGTTGTCCAGGAGGCTAGCCCGCGCGCTGCAAACAACACCACCATGAGTCAGTCGGGCGCGGAGGTCTAACGGTAACCTTTTCATTTCAAGAATGATTAAAAAAAAAATCGACACCAAATACATCAATCTTTCAAGGGAGAATTATGTGCAAGTGCATTGTTTGAATGTCATTTTAAATAAAAAGAAAACTCCTCAACCCATCCATATCATCTAAAAGCTCCAATTTCTTTACATTGGGACATCAATAAAAATACGCAGACTCTCCTCTGCACACCAAATTGTCTGCGAACACGAGTGCATAATTTACATATTTCTCGCAGACAACGGCAGAGAAAATCATCAAACGTAACATTTGGCCTTCATCGCAAAGATAATACCAAGTATCGACGTGAACACGTTATTCTTAATGTTAACACAACTATTACACTAATATAATAATGTTATTCCCACAATGAGATTCACCCAAACCTGCAAAGAAGATGACAAAACATTCAGTGATTCAGATTCCAAGGGAGAGTTCTCATGAGTATGATGATGGTGACCCAAACCCAAAGTCATCTTAACTTCTAGAAAATTATGAAAGAGAGAGAACCCTAGATAGTGGTAACATGCTATACATCCCTCACCCTGAGGATGCATAAGGCAACGTACGGTTCTTCAAGTTCTTTGCATGTTTACATGCTTTTCCTCTCTTTTTCCGTTTTTTTATGAATTTTATGAACGTTAATTGTCTGGAACTATAACGGAGCCTATTCGAAGCGCTTTTTTAGGACTTTAAGGGACTTGGTGCAGAACCGAAATCCTTGCTTACTTGGCCTCTTGGAAACTATGTAGTGTATAATGCAGATAGTATTTGCACAGACTCAAATTTGATCTATTGGTGCCGAGTGGAAGCCTAGGCCTTCGTGGCGGCATGGTTGCTTCCGAAAGATGTACCACGATCTCCTCATCCTCAAAACTCATTCGTAATTTATCCATGCCAGAGTTACATCCGTCAACAAACAATCCTGGTTTTTGTCCATTATGTCGATATGGCTCAAAACCGCCAACTAGTACTTTCGATCGGAATGGGATTGTTCGTGGCAGATATGTCCTTGATATTAGGCGGAGATCCTTCCAAATCTAGTCTCCGCAGTTCTTGATTTAAACGTCCAATCCCTTTAACCTTGATCAGAGAAGAAGCATGGGCTTTTACCCTGATTTTTACCATGGCCTTTTTTATCTGGGCTATTCAGGGCTTTTTAAATTTTCTGACAAGAGGGAACTCCTCACCCCATACTTTCAAAGGAGCCCGTCTGGACTAAGCCTCTTTGTAACATGGACCGAGTCTCTCACTTCTCATGAGAGTTCAGATACTCCCTAAGCTCCATTTAGACCACTCCCCGGTGCTCATTAACCTTGTTAGCAAGAATGCCATTCTCAATCTCATATGTTTCTTGTTTCCAATCAGCATGGCTTACCCATCCAGGCTTTTCACTAGTTTGCTCAAAGACCATTGGGACATCCTTCCCTTACAGAGAACAACAAATCCCTAGCCACCAAATCCGCAACAATGGAACAGGGACCATTTTGGGCCTCATAGAGAAACTAAGAAGAAAAATCTGGGCCAAACTTACCGGTATTCAGACAACCTTTCCAAATCCGGGGCAAATGAGATCACTTAAGAAAATTAGAATATAAACTCCAACGTGAGCTAGAGACTACTCTCAACCAAGAAAAATTGCTCTGGTTCCAACGTTCAAGAGAGGACTGGATAAGCTCGAAAGATCGAAATACCAGATTTTATCACGCCGCCACTTCTGTCAAGAACTGCAGTAAAAGAATTGAGGGGTTATTTAATTGATGCAGAGATGAGTGGGCAACTAACCCTATCACTGCCCTTGAGACGTTGGCACACAATTTTTACACAATCTTTCGGGTTAAATAAAGGGTTCCTTTACAAGTTTAGTTGTTGCCCTAATGGCTTCTAGTCTCAGTGAGGACCTTAAACAGGTAATCCATAAACCTTTTACCAAATATGAGATAAAAAAGGCGCTTTTCGACATGGCCTCCTATAAGGCTCCAGGTGTTGATGGCTTTCATGTTGGCTTCTTCCAAAAAAACCTGGGAAGCAGTTGGGGACTCCCTCTGCAACTTTGTCCTTTAGTTTCTTCATTCAGGACGTCTTTCTAAAGGCGTTAATGACCAATGTTTTAAAAACTAGATCGAACATCAACCCATAAGCTTATCAGTCATTAATCTACTAGCTTGGCCAACCACACACTCAACCCATGATATAATAAAATATATAAATTTATATTTATTTAAATTAAAACATATAAATTAATAATATTTAGTATATAATTTATTCCATTTATATAATTTAAATTAGAATTTTAAAATTTTCTTAAAGAATATATAATATTTAAAATATTAAATTATAAAAAAATTGGAGAAATGTTGTATTATATTAAACATGGGCATTTTGTTGTGAGTCCATTGAATGTAGCTTGGGATTTTGTTTTCCTTTTATAACCAAAATAAGTATCTCACGATTACATATTGGGGTTTTATTTTTCTTTTATACTTGGAGTAAGTATCACACATCATGATTTGGAGTGAAATAAAGGCATTTATAATCCTCTTCAATCAAATATGAGGCTACAACAAACACCACCACACGTGTACGCCTAGTTGGTTGATTAGGCTATTGGGCTTCTAGTCAACTCGGGGGTTTGTAGACTCTTGATTTTTCTACAACTTAAAATAGGAATCCCACATTGAAAGTTCATGAGAAAAAAGAGACTTTTATAGACCCTTCAACCAAGGAGCAGTGCATTAATCAGGTTTGGTTGATTGGATAACTCGCTTGGGCCATCAAAGTGATGGATTTGGAAGCTCATTTTGCCATAATCCCAAAGGCTGAGCGAATCGTTCAGTTTTGAAAAAACCACTTGGTTCGAGTGGTCCATTGGTTCAACCGCCGGTTTAGGTGGTTTGACCTCGATGGTGTAACGATTTAGATGACTAGACCGGACTAGAAACTTGACTGATTGACCGTTGAACTGGTTGGACCGATCGATTCGATCCGGTTTTTAAAACATTACTAATGACACCCTCTTAGTGCTCATCCCCAAGGTGGAAAATCCAGAAAATAACACCCAAATGCGCTCGATTAGGTTATGCAACGTTAGGTATAAGGTAATCACCAAAACCATAACAAACAGACTTAAGGAGATTATGCTCAACATAATTGCCCATAATCAAAGTAGCTTTGTTCTTGGGAGGCAAATAACAGATAACATTTTCATTTACCAGGAAGTGCTCCATTCCATGCGCATCCGGAAAAAAGGAAAAGGGACATGCGACATGGACCTAGAAACAAGCTTAAGACATGCTCTCGATTAGGGGATTCATGAAAAGATATTTTGAGAACGTGAGACTTCCTGATGTCAGATACAAAATATCATGCAATGGGCTGAAACGTGAGACGGTCTCATAGTTTGGAATGGGAAGAATCTTGATTGGTTCAAACCAGCCAGAGGAATCAGATAAGGCGATGCAATCAATCCCTACTTTTCGTCCCATGCATGGAAAGATTGGGACACCTCATTAACTATGCAGTGAGCAGCGGAGATGGAACCTATAAAACTATCCAAGTATGGGCCACCTATATCTCATCTATTTTTTGCTGATGACTTACTTCTCTTTGGAGAGGATACAACATATCAAATATAAGTGATCATGGACTGCTTGGATAAATTATGTGACTTCAAGGCAAAAAGTAAGTCGTCCCAAATCTAACATAGCTTTCTCCACCGGGATTGATATTGAAGTGGCCACCAGAATCTCAAATATCTCAAAGATCAGAATTGCAATGTAATAGCTTAGAAAGGTGATCCTCCCGGAATCCCTTCCATCATGGAAGAGCCCAACTTTGGGCAGTTTAAACATCCTAGATCACATGGAAGCGGTACCGGAAGGTTGCTAAAAAGAACCTTACCCTGGCAAGAAGAGTAGAGTACTCTGCAAAATCAGTGCCGGCATCAACCCCTATCTACATGATGCAGTCCACCCTCTTGCCTAAGATGCTATGTAACGCCATTGATAGGAAAATCCAAACTTTCATATGAGGACTTCTTAGTCAAGGAGACATACACCTAGTTATATGAAAGATTATGACGAGAAGAAAAGCAAATGGGGGGCTTGGGATTAGAAGCATGCAGAATATCAACTTGGCTTTCATGGCTAAGTTAGGGTGGAGATTACTGACTGAGTAGAACAAGCTTTAGGCAAAGGTGCTGAGCACTAAATATATTCATGGCAAGGTCTCTCCAGATAAATTCTTGAAGAAAAGACGATCCTCTAATGCTTGGCAAGGTATTGCTGCAACATTCCCCCTTATTAATAAAGGCTTAAAGGCTAAGGTGTATAATGGGAAAGAGACCTTGTTTTGGAGATATAAGTGGCTAGGGGACTCTCCTCTTTCAGATTCTACCCTTACCAGCATCTCTCTGCCGGAGTCTTATAAATGGGTGAAAGATTATTGCAATCATGGACTTGGGGTTGGCTTTGGAATGTATTCTACGGTTTGCTTCCACATCAAGATCTGAGAAAATTAACTACAACCAGTATCCTAGTAGATGATAACGGTGCTAGGGGATAGTGCCTCTAAAAGCAAAATTAATTGTAAATTTGGTGCTGAATAGTACAGAAAATAATATTAATTTCATGTTATGCTTGCATGTATTAATTGTAATATTTTAAAAATATCATGGAAATTCCCTAATTATTAATGTGAATTTAAACTTAGTATACAAGTGTTGTATACGAGAGGATTAAGTTTAAAATAATAATCAAAATAAGTTCGTAATTAATAATTGAATTTTTGGGATCTTTAATTATGCAAAATTATTAGTACGGTCCATTACCATTAAAGAATGGGACAGTTTAATCCGAACAGTTAATGTGGTGACATTTTAATGGAGGTACTTTA
Organism: Tetrastigma voinierianum; assembly: GCA_016808115.1. Taxonomy (NCBI): domain Eukaryota; kingdom Viridiplantae; phylum Streptophyta; class Magnoliopsida; order Vitales; family Vitaceae; genus Tetrastigma; species Tetrastigma voinierianum. The sequence continues at coordinate 131,307 of JAEQBH010001389.1, forward strand.
TATAATATGATTATATAAGACTAGACCAGATGGAATATACACTCTCTAATATCTTATTATATGGAGAAATATTTTTACTATAAAGATGATCATATATAGACAATCTTAATCCTGATTTTTTAATAGACTCCTATTATAATATTGTGCTTCTTGATTTATCTTAAAGGTTTATAATATATTATAAACTATAACCCCTGTATACTGAAACATAATAGGAGTAAATGGTTAAATGTTAACACAAACATGGAATCCATTCCTCTATAAGAAGCCAGAAAATAGTTATTTTGAGTGACAATTCAGGTCTGAACAAAAGAGAGCCTTTCAATTCATAATAATATGACATAAAATTTATTGTTCATTAGAGAATTGCTGAACTCAAGGATGCAAAGATGTAATTAGAGAGGTTAATGGATATAGCACTCAGCTCTAATTATGAACTATTTATTGAGGATTACTTATATGTAATGGTTATATCAATAGACTATTCAAAGTTTCTTTCTAAATTGTTCTTTAATTTCAAGAGTGCACCTGTGTTTTTAGTGAGAGCAAATTCTGAATTAATAAATTAGATATATTAAGTAAAGAGTTTAATTAATTATCAAATTGATTGAGCTTGAAATTATAGGTCCATAGGTCCCCTTGCCATCTCTATAAATACTTATATTGAAGATAAAGAATATGTAGTGTTAGTTTAGAATTACTGAATTCTAAATTAATTGTTGATATATAAAACAGGAAAAATGTTTTTTTGAATTATATATATTTGTGCCAACAAATTTTGTAAAAATAATTAATTATGAATTAATTATAAATTAAATAATACCAAGACCGAGAATTAAATAATTATATATTTATTAAATAGTATGATTATTTAATATAATTATTAATTGTTAAATACTATAATTATTTTAATCAATGACATTTCTATATAAATATAATTATTATTAGATAATTAATTATTTATATATTTAATCAAATGTGTGACGTTTTCTCTCTCTCTCTCTCTCTCTATATATATATATATATATATATATATATATAAATTGGCTATTAGATAATTAATTAGATATATATTTGTATGAGAAAAACCCTAAAGGGAGGAACGGCACAACGTAATTTTTTTTTTGCATATTCGTAAGGCGCCCACCCGCTTGTTCAATAGTTGGAGGCTTGGCGAGGAAGATCTATGGTGCTAGAAGAAAAAGAAAAAAATTTGTTTTGATCATTGTTCCTAATCGCATCAAAGGTATGTAACGAATACCCTAATGTTATTAAATCTATATACTTCTATAATAGATCTTGGCCATAAAATTGTTTTATGTAAAAATTTTCAAATTTTATCATGGCTATTTTCCACTGTGTAGATCTATTAAAACCAACAACGGGTGGGACACTATTTGTTAAAGTTAAGTAGTAACGGAAAGATTCTCCCTCTTCGGCCTGTGAAGCCTTAATGCCTCCAACAACAGCTGGTTTTGATGACACTTGGAGTAGGATTTGGAAACTCCATGTCCCTCAATAGATGAGGCAATTTATTTTGCTAGTTTACCATGAAAGAATTCTAACCAACTTGGCAAGGAAACAGATGAGGTTCACGGAGGATCCTAGTTGCCTTCTTTGAAGCTGGAAGCTTTCATCACTGAGGATCTGGACGTCCTTTAGAAAGTGCACCAATGTTATCCCTGTTTTGAAGTATGTAGCCGACAACATCAACAAAGAAGCTTGGGCCAACCTGCTGTTCAAAGATTGGGTGAAATGGAATTTAAAGAGTAAGAGGCACAGAGATAAGGGTTCTTGGTAGGAAATCTTTGTCGTGTGTCTTTGGATAATTTAGAGATGGAGGAATGTCAACCGATTTTCTTATAACCAAGCAAATTGACAAAGCTACTCAAAGACTAATTCAAAGTCTCTTTACACGACATTAAAAACTGGCCGATCGATTTTGTGTAGAATATGTGTTTGTTCTTTTTGTAAAATGAATTCATTAAAATTTGAGTTTGATTTAAATCATTGCAAGTGCACATGTCATAAAAGTAATAAAAGTGGATTTTTAAGTTCAGATAACGTTCCCACAAGGATTGATGATAAATCAAAAGACTAACTACCAAAACTACTCAAGATCCTTTACTATTAACCCAATGTCAAATGATGAGAGTACTAATAAAATAATTCTAAAGTAATTTCACTAGTATACATAAAGAATTTAATAAAAGTGGATTTGAGAATTCACAGAGTGAGATCACACTGGGAAATGGATTGATGAATGATTGTCAATTTCTGCATCATTTTGAGTCATAGCTAAGCCATTAGTTGGAAAGTTGAATTTGTCAAAGATGCATTGTGGTATAGTTTAGATTTATCCCATAACCATACCTTTCACTAATTAGAGATTCATGTTCATTTTTTACTCATGTATCCAATCAGTTACTTGTAAGATATAATCTTCTTTTTAAGATCTCGGGTATTTTTCACTTTCGCATTTCACACCTAAATCCAAGACTGGCTACCTCTCGTCCCTATAGACAGGATATTGCAAGCCTTCTCCAATTTAAATTGCACCTCATCCTTCAATACTGATGAAATTCTCCATATCCTTGATTAGATCTATGCTAACACGGGATCAAAATCATTTCATCAAAAGAGGGAGAAACCTCTGAGAAATTAAATTGATATTTCCTCCAACTAACCTCACACAATGAGTAAGATAAAGGATATTTCCGAGTAATCTTTCAGTTCATTAGTTCTCAAGTATTAGTCTACCATACCCACAAGAACTCCGCTCTATACCCCTCGTAATTCTTCATCTACGTGGTCACACAAGGGGTCTCTTTAAATCATAAGAAGATACAATTCCTTTGCTGGGGCACACGATACTGCATTTGGAATGCTTGTTCAAGAATAATACTAATCAAATAAATTCAAGTTATTTCAACTAAGGTGCTCTTCCACTTTGTGCGTAAAAAAAAAATAATAATCACCATCAATTTATTTCAAAGGTGATTCACTCGCGGAATTCCTCAAATCCACTTTAAATTCTTTATTTATACTAGTGAAATTACTTAGAATTATTTTATTAGTATTCACATCATTTTGACATTAAAGTTCAAATAGTAAGGATCTTTAGCAGTTTGGGGTAGTTAGTCGCTTATCACTGAACCCATGGGGACGATATCCTTACCCCAAAATCCACTTATATTACTTTGTATGATCTCGTGCACTTACGTTGGTTTGGGGATTAAACTCAATTTTAATAAATTATTTTACAAAAAGAACAAACACATATTCTCAAGTACAAAAAAATCGCCGACAAGCCGGGGCGTCGTGCTTGGGATTTTAGTTAGTCTTTGGTAGTCGTGGTTCACCACTTATAAACCGGGTCTCCATAAGGAAAATTGGTCGCAAGTTCTTGGTGCCGTTGAGCCGAGGATTGATTGATGAATTTAAAGATGTCATTATTCTAACCAAAGAGAGAATTACTAATTTTTTGGGGAGCATTTTTTCTTTATTTCATCAAGTAAAAATATAATAATAAAATCACAAAAATAGTTAATGCCAGTAGCTAAGTGTTAACGAAATTTTTTATGAAGCTTAAACTGAGAGTAATCAAGCTTCCCACATATTTAATTAGATCTCAATGTGTTTCTGGCCTCAGAAGATTAATCAATTACTACGTGAAATACTGTGCATCTACGCTTCTGGGATATAGAAATTGAGAGAACATTGAGGAATCTCGAGAAAAGTTACAAGTGTCGACCCATAAGTATGGAAAATCAAAGAAAAGATTACAACTCTATTCTAGAATAAGTAGAAACAAGTAGACTTCAAAAGGCAAATGACTACGGAGGACTTTGAGGCCTCATACTCAAGATGAGTACTGGCCGTGAGATAGCCCCCGCCATGTGGTTTCATCAATTTTGAGGAAATCGCTTCACTCTTATCACAATGGTATAATAACATCGGGCCATCGGTCATCCCAAAGAAAGACCCCAACAAACATATGGGAAGATTTATGAGAACGGCTAACGCGCCGTGAATCGAGTAAGACTAAAAGTGATCGTCAGCTTCCCTTTTCATATATCGAGAGATGTAGCAAGAATTCTGGTTTACGCTATTGCCCGTTAGATCGCTGGATAAATTAGGAAGAATTGCAGGCCTATATGAGTAGATTTTTCCTCCAAAATTCTCACTCGAAAGGAGAGGTGAAATCATAATCTTCAAACAAGGAGGATGAAAGCCTCACAATGCATGAGAGAGATGATGACTACTAAAAAGATGCCCTTATGCATGGAATAGATTTGACCACTCAAATGGACATTTTTCTACAATTACATGAATTACGCTCAAATGGCATACTCCACGCAAATTCTGCCGTGGGGCTTTCAAAAGAAAAGTGTTTGTAGAGGTAAGGTAGCCGATCAAGATCTTGTCAATGCAACTACAAGCCCTTTAACCAAGCTTTTTAGGGAGCAAGAGTAGACCGAAAGGGAGTGGTGCACTGGAAGCGACCTGATGATCGTCATATAAGAAAAGTTTGGATGCATTAATGAACAAGCTCGAAATAATGAGAAGAATGCACACCGCACTCTGAAGTGTGGACAAGAATGAATGAGAGAAAAGAAATATTGTTGAGGAGGGACCAACCCATGAGGGTTCCTACCAAGTTGAGGATGAGGTGTGCACACCTTATGCATTTCACAGGATATGTAATACCCTGCCCAACCTCAACTTACTCCACTCACGCACACCAAAGACTCAGAACCATGCAGAATTTCTCTTACGGAGGAGAAGCAAGAAGTTCAAAGATCTGGATAGAATATGTAGCAATATCATGCCTCACCCGGGTTCCAACAACAACAACAAAGAACAAACAAGCAGGATGCAGAGTAGAAAAATCAAGGCGCAGAAGATCACTCTTCGAGGACCGATGCTCGCTTTACGGGAGAAAATAAGAGGTCGCTTAAACATACACGAAGAAGTTTGATGAGCTAGTAGCATTCCGTGCAAACACTACCGGTGTGTTTCGTGCTAATACTCAACGCTTTTCAAGAACTGAGACTCAGTGTGGTAACCCGCCATACCATGCACGGGCCCAAGGATGCATTCCTAAATGACATAAGGAAGAATCTGAATGATTGCTTAGCAGTAACTCTAAGTAGTGGCAGAGAATTAGAAGAGAGAAGAAATGAGAAGAAGGAAACTGAGGAAGAGAAACATGTAGAAGTTGGAGAAGAATTGGTGCGAGCACGGCCTGTGGAGTCGTCGAAGAAGATAAAATGTAAAGTGAAATGCAACAAGAGCAGCAAGTTGAAAAGGGAAATCCAAGGAAGAAGGAAGAAGTTAAAGCTTACAATTCTCAAGTTCCATTCCCTCAAAGGCTAAAGAAGGCAAAGCTTGAAGAGCAATTCCTTAGATTTTTGAACATGTTCGAGAAGATAGAGATCAATATCCCTTTTTCTGAGGCTTTGACTCAAATGCCTCACTATGCAAAATTCATGAAGGATATATTGAGCATAAAGAGTAAAATCAATAAAAGTGGTAGCCAGGCCCGACAAAGAACTCAGAGTGCAGTTATCCAAAAGTCTTTACCAGAGAAAATGCAAGATCCAGGCAGCTTCACTACACCTTGCAAAATTGGGAATTCGGATATGGGAAAAACACTATGCGATTTTGGAGCCAACATCAACTTGATGCCTTTATCTATGGTTAAAAGACTCAGTTTGGGAGAGCTTACTCCCACAGCCATGACCCCAGATGGCGCATATTAACCTCGCTCAATTTCCTGAGGGCATTCTTGAAGATAAGTCGATCAAAGTGAGAAATTTCCATCTTCCCAACGGACTTTGCAGTTATTGATATGTAAGAAGACAAACAAGTTCTACTACTAGTTAGTGTAGCATCCTTTTCTGGCCCAACTCCTGACGTACAGTTCCTGCATCAATCCAGATGCTCGATACCACTAAAGTGTAGCGCCCATTTTTCTCGATCCAACCACCGCGACCTGAACTCAAAACCCGAGGACGCCTGACCGAAGCCATTAATCAAATCCATTTATCAAATACATTTCATTAATATAAGTGTTTTCGTTCTCAAATCTTTGCGGAAGTGATCGGAGTGAATCATGCATACATTACAGTACAATTTCTATGTGTTTTTATAGTTTAACTTGCATGATTCACATTCATATTCACTAATATTGCGCTAATCCCCTATACTATAATGTTTCATAGAACATGGCGATATCGGAATAAAAAATGAAGCTAACAATAGAAGAAAGGACCAAAGGTAGAATGCCAAGCAAAGAAGTGCTGTGATGGTCTCTGTACTTAGCAATGAAAAGGAGGACCTTATGCTCCTTTCGTCATGGCAGAGCGAGGTTTCCCATTCCAAAACGAGCCTTTAAAAGTGCTCTACCTTCCGGGCCAACATGGGAGAGACGACAGAGAGAGATAGATCAAGACAAGGTGAGAGACTCGATAGAGAGAGATTGGTGAAGATCTTATTCGGAGATCGCAAGACGACTCTTTGTATTTCTTTCTCTAATTCGTGTGATGTTGGAAATCTTTCAATTTGTAATGAAAATCACTATGAACTAACTTTTCTCTCTAGTGGTTTCGTCAACTCTAACCTGCTATTTCATTATCGATTAATACTTTAACCGTGTCTTATTTAATATCGATATGAATTTCTATGGTTGTTTTACTTTTGAATTTAATCACATGCTATTATTTGGTCAATTATGGCATGCTAATGCTAAGAGTCTAATATCGAGAGAAGATGACTCGTAGGGAGATGGGTAGAGCAATGCTTGGTCAATCAGTGAATGTAGATATCCCGTATTCCAAGCAGCACAAGGGTTTTCACATTCATGCATCTCGAGTCGTGAGGGTCGGCAGCAGATGCAATACACCCCACTAATGAGATACAAAAGCTATATTTCTCGGAGAGTAATAGCTTGTAGCACGATCAACTCGCCAACATAAATCTATATGAATATTAAATAAGTGCACTATCTAGGTGAAATCCATTAGGCGCTGTACGCGAAGGCAAAACCCTAGGTTTTCTCATCATTACCTTAAACTGAGACTTTAATATTAGGCTTTCTTTAATTTAGTTGATTTTTTCATAATTTGCTACAAGACGGGATCTAAATATTGTCTAGGTCACTAAATCAGTACTTAGCACGCTTCTCTTCGTGGGAATGACACTTGACGAGCCACTACACTGCGTGAACTCAACGCGTATACTTGCGCGCAAGGGTCTGCATTTTTACCAACTTTTACACGCTCACCAACAGCCCGTCAGGAAGCGATTTCAATTTGGTGCTAGCCCATAAACATTTACAAATTCAATGCAATTCCTTTACAAAATATGCATTTAACCAAAAATGGCATTTTATGTCGTTTACAACATAATATCCAAAATTGTATTCACATATAGGTACAAAAATAATTTCTGAGTCAACCCTTTTGTTTACAAACAATGTCATACTAAAATGTGATGTATGCTCATGCTCCGGTATATACTATATGTCGCACGCTTTATGACTCGCGCTCTTTGTTCTCGGGCCTTCTTTCCTTGCTCACTGACACTACAAGATACAAAACTACACACGAAACATTTTCATACTTAGTGTATTCTATACGGTTCTTTATCTAACACAACATGCCTATTATCCAATCATGCTTGTTACTCTATTTCAATGGTCTGTAATGCCCCAAAAATACCCTAGAATTTTTATAATAATTTAATTATATGTTTAGGGTATAAATCGAGCCAAATGGGGATTTTCTGGGAATTGATAAATGATTAAATGAAAATTTTATATGTTATATGATTGAATGATATATGATAAGTGATTAAATGATCGAACCCGGAAATTAACCCAAGTGAAAAAGGGAAAATTTGGAATTTGTGAAATAAGGACCTAAGGGTCAAATGAAAATGAGCTTAAATGCTAAAGTGATTTAAATGTTAAGTGGTATGTTAAATGAGAGTGATAGGAGACTTAAATGCCACAAATGAGAAATGAGAATAAGTGTGGAAGGCCAAACATGGCCTTACACTTAAATGGGGTTTAAAGACCAAATTTTGGTCTAGGAAGCTCATTTTTGAGCAAATCCCGTTTTTAGGAGAGAAAGAGAGAAGAAAAGGGGAGAAGAGCTGTGGCTCTCAAGAAGATCAAGTTTCGTTGGTTTCTTCCCATTTTCTTGCTCCTTTGTGATCAAGCAACTTAGAAGTGAAGATTTGAAGAGGCTAATGTAAGAAAACAAAACCCTAACTTTCCCTTTTTGTGATTTTGATTTTGGGGAAAAGCCCTAACTTGGGAAAAAGAGGTTTTTATTGATTCTAACCCATTATCGAGCGCTCGGGGTAGGGTCTGATGCCCCAAAACCGGGGTCCGTCGACTACCCACAACCCCTCGCTGAAAATCTTATACCGCTTCGTGACACGAGACATACCTGGCAAAGAATCGGCCACTCGTCCCGCATCAACACTCATCAAACATGTACCTAACTATATTCCAATAGTCCAAGAGTTATTTCACTACTCTTAATACAAATACATATTAAAACCTACAATTCTAATACATATTATCCAAAAACATCAAAGCTACTACCCGACTTTCTTCAAAATCGGCCTCTAAATGAGCCGTCTTCCTCAACGCTCCCCGTACCTGAAAAATGTTCCGACGCGGGCGAAGTATCGCCCAAGCAGCGGAATCCTCACCCCTCCCTAAATGGGTTACTCCACCTATGCATATGTAATGCTCCAATTTAAACACACACACTCAAGTAAATACGTGATCCTACTTGAATGTCTACATGCCCATTCCCATGTCTCGAGTCCTACCGACTCCCTCACACTTGCCTAAGCCATGTATGAGAAAAAAATAATCATTTTTGAAAACAAAACCCGGCTTTGCCTTGAAAATATAGCTCACACCGAGATTCTGGTGAAAAGACGGGACTGGGGCCCTCCGAGGCGAATGTGTCGGAGAACTCCCGAAACGCCATGGTTCCCATCCGAATGATCTGCCGGACTGCTCTCCCAACCCCATTCTCCTGAAATTCATCCCGAAATTCCTTCGCAATCAGCGTTCATTTTTAAAATTCATGTCATGCACCTACACCTAATTTAGGTTACCCTAAGGCATATGAAATGCATTGCCATTTCAATCATTTTTATAACAATATATCAAATATGCATATATTCTCAAATTTAGAATCACACCACATGTAATCTTTCTAACAATATCAACTATCACCCAAATTAAACTCACTCAGCAATTCACAATATCATTCCGAATGACTCCATACACACAATTATATTTCATATAATTGAGCAAATCACAATTTCATCTCCAATGGCTTATACACACAATTATATTCCATATAATTGTGACCTCATGTTAATACACAAAGTTCATGCATTAACATACTAATTCCTATACAACTCAAGCCATTCATTTCATCAATTTCAAGCACCCAACACATGGACGTTCTGGGTCCATTTCAATTCCAGACTATTTATAACAAATCTCTGGGTGGCCTAGAGCAAGGGTCGCCCATGGACAAAATCACTTAGCACACACTCCGCTCTACTCATGAATCAATACCATGGCCATTCCCTACTTCATGCACATCAAACACAATTTGTTTCCTCAAATTACAACAATAAACACCCAAAAACAAATTCCTAAATCAAGCTAAGGGATCGTCTAAATAGGTCTCATAAATTCCAACATTTCTTGCCTCCAAGAATCGGGACCGACTCAACGGTCATTCACTACTAATAAACTAAACATCACAAAAACTCTTAAATCAAGAGTAAAACAAAGAAGATAGAATTTCTTTGAAGCTTTCCTTTCCCTCCTCCCTCCCTCCCTACTGAGTTTGTCAAAAACCCGAAACCGGCATCTGGCGTGTAGTCCTCGATGCGTGTAACTACTTTGCTGCTCGCGATCCGACCTGCTCAAACACCCTAACTTCTGTGAGAAAAGTCGCACATTCTTCTCTAAAATCTCACTCATTTTGCAACCGAGCTCTCCCTCACTCACTGCACATTTTATGCCCAAAAATGGAGAAGAAGCTCTCGTGGCTTTGTCTCTCACTCGCCACATGTCACCTTACGACGTCGGTATGTACTTATCCACTCAACTAACCACTTTGACTTTTCCACCCAATGGCATCATGCCATGTCATCGCGGGTCCCACCTTGAGCCTGTTGATCGAATCGGGAGGCGCTTGACATCGCGGCACACCGTATGCCACCTACACGCGCTGGGCGTCCCGCCTTAACGCCGCTTCCTCGAAAAATGTGCAAATTCTCGACCGTTCGTAATTCGACGAAAAATCGACGCGGGGGCAGCTTAGATTTAGCGAGAAGATTCCAATTTATGGGAGTCCGCTTTCTTCATCCGAGATTTTTACCGAAATTACGACATATTTTTCGTAAAATCGAATTTCTAGTGGTCTCACAAGTTCCACGGTAGATTATGAAATACATGAGTTCGATAAAGTTATTTTGAGCGATGTGGGTGAGAAATGGCAAAATCTGCCATTTCTGGGAAAAACCCACACATTGGTATTAGTACCGAAAGTACCTGGCATTCATCGATAGAAGCAAAGCCGTACCGCATTCAATCAAAGTGGTACCTACTCCATTCACTAGTAAAGGATCGTACGGCATTCTCAATCAAAGTGGTATCGTACCATGCTTCCAGCAGCTCGATTTTTATACCCTCGTATCATGTTAAGCCCAAAATTGCATTAATCGATAGCATAAAGAACCTTAATAAATGACTAATGGGAGTTCAAATAAGAATGAAACTAAGTGAAAAATGCAATCACATCACCCGCCGACGAGTTTGATATCGCAAACTTAATGCCCCTATGCTAAGATAGTAAGTTCCCGAACACATAAAATCGTAGGGACTCGCCCAAAACCCGATATCAATGACACCGACACCTCTCGTTATGTGGGCAGATAATGAGATAAGACTTCTTGAGACTGACAATACACGACACTCTCGACCGCGTTTCACACATTTAGTCACTTCGTACTCTCGACAAGGCGACGACACTCTATGTCGTTGCTCGACACTCCTCGCTTTATGCCACAAGACCAATACCGCACCGTACCTTCGTGTACTTGGCCATGTTGTGTCCTACTCATTTTTATTACTGGTCTGTGTGAGTCAACAGCTTATACGACAAGATTCCAAAGAACGAATAATAGTAAAGTAAAGGTATGAATGCTTTGCTCGAATGTACCTACGCGTACCTCCGCACAAGTTTAAGCTCGTAGCACCTACGGTACCTCGTACAAGTATAAGCTCCGTAGTACCTACTTCTGCAAATTCCTCCGTACAAGTATAAGCTCTATAACTCCTATGAGAGATCTGAACAAAGTATAAGTTCGTTATAAGTACAAGTATGCATAATTTATTATATGAATTCATGAAAATTCTCAAATCACATCGTGATATCTCTGGCATCGTTATATGCTTACTATAAATGAGTATTAGTGCATGTGTTTATACAAGTCATATGCTTCCCACTAAGTGTTAAGCTTAGAACGGGTTTTAATCCGTGTAGGTACAGAGGAGGATGTCCGCGATCTTCCGCATACTGCTGGGACAACAAACTAGTAGGAGTCCATCACAATAGGTTTTTGCCAAGCCGACATATGTAAATGTAAATACGCTTGTATATGTATATAAATGGACTCAAGATCGTATGTATTGACACCGTAAACACTACTACAAGTTGTTAGCTTTATTTTATATCTATGTATATGATGTTTTGATTCAATTATAAGACTCAGCCTAACAATGTCTAAAAAGCAAGTAAAGAGTCCCGGAAGATAGTTTCGCGCTTCTTCATTCGCCCAGCTGGGTCGGGAGGTGAAAAGTTGCACGTGAGCCTATGTTTAGATGTTTCGAAGAGTCTTAGATTAAGGATGCAATCTGCCATTAGTAATATGTTACCTAATGCGAATGTTCCGTTGCGGTATTCAGAACGGATTCACTCGAAGTCAGAGATGAAACAACCAAAGCCGCCAATCCTTCGGATCAATCCGTCTCGTCCGCTTTTGATTCAAATTTTATAATGAATATGCTTCAACTGGAAGCATTGCAAAAATCTCTCGTGATATGGCAGTGGGTCTTAGATCGACTCACGGCCCCTCGAGCTCCGAGTGATTCAGTAAGAAAGCATGGAGTGGAAGAATTCCATGGTACAAGTATGGAAGAGTTCAATAAAGTCGAGTTTTGGCTTGAAAAACTAGAAATGGCTCTAGATGAAGTGAGATGTCCTGTGGACCAAAAGGCCACATGTGCAGTTTCATTACTACAAGGTGTAACTTATGATTGGTGGAAGCTAGTTTTGAGAAATCCACTCGCCTGCATTTAGTTACATAGCTGACTACTTTATCACAGAAGTTTAATACGGCATGTCACTAATGATTACAAGGAGTCAAAATGGAAGCAATTTTTTACTCTAAAACAAGAGAACCGACAGCTGGTCGAATATGAGAAAGAATTCAACCGTCTAGTAAATATGCAATTCGAAATTGCTCTTACGAAAAAAATTCGTATGTATTAATTCTGAGGAGGCTTCTACATGAGTCCATCAAAAGGTACCTCGCGGCTGTTACTTTGCTACAAGTTGTCAATTTTTATCAGCTAGTACAAGTAGCTATAAAAATTGAGAAGTCTGAAATGAAGAGTCAAGAAAGAAAGAAAGAGAAAAAGTTCTCAAGAGGGGGTTCCTCTTCGGGAAAAAGACCTAGAGAGTCACAAGTTGATTCAACATAGGGTTCAGCCTTTACAAGAGGTAGGAACAAGGACCTACCATGACACAAGGTCTGGACAGGCTCTAACCGAATAAGAGGAAAGACTCGTATGCCCATTGCTATGGAAATCATTATGGTTTGTGTATCAGTAACTCAAAAGCCTGAAGTGAGCACCGATCATGTGATAGCCAACCGTCCACGAGGACGGGGAAGTTCTAAAATCTCTAAGGAAGTGGTAGAGGAGGGTCAAATGTACTCTCCATAGACTTTTAGAGTAGGGGTAGAGGGGATGAAGTGGGTTCATAAGGAAGAGGTAGTTCTTCTCAAAGATGCAAATCGTCTGCTACTATACTCTTAACCCGAGCTTATGCTATGAGAGCTCATGAAGATCCGGACATACCGGTTATTTCTGGTATTTTCACTCTCTTTGATATCGACTTGTATGCTTTAATCGATTCGGGCTCTACATTCATATATATACATGGAACAAATGAGTGATAAATCGCTTCGTGAGCCACGTTAGCTTATGACCCGCTATTACAAGTCCTCTGGCATAGGTGTTGAGTCAACTGCGGTGTATAAGAATTGTCCCTTATTAAGACATGATAGCCCCTGCTGATCTTAATCGTCATTTTTCATGAGTTTGATTTGATTTTGGGAATGATCGGGTTATCCAAACATCGAGCCATAGCTTGATTGCATAAGAAAATAGTCCCGCTTTAAATGTTCCGACTCATCTGGTAAGTAATCCGCACGTGCATCCAATCTGAATCAATACCGAAAGTTATTTCAGCTATGGAAGCCCGACGTTTTCTGAGAAAAGGTTGTGAAGCCTTTTTTGCTTTGATTCTTGACTCCAAAAGAGAGCAAGTGAATTTAAAAAATATTCCTGTGATTAGGGAGTTCCCTGATGTGTTTCCCGAAGAGTTACCAGGAGTACCACCTGAAAGAAAAGTGGATCTCTCTATTGAAGTAGTACAGGGAATGACTCCTATTTCGAGGGTTAAGCACCTCTCTACCCAGATGGTCTAATCGGACCGGGAAGAGTCAAGACTCAACTGGCAGGAGCTATTGGATAAGGGTTTCATCCGACCTAGTGTCTCACCTCAGGGGTGCGCCTTGCTTTGATGGCGAGTTATTAGAAGAAAGATGGCACTCTTCGAATGTGCATCGATCATCGACAAATAAAACAAAGTGTCAATTAAGAAACAAGTATCCGCTGCAAGAATAGAGAGGATTTATTTGATCAGTTGAAAGAAGCAAGCGTCTTTTCAAAGATAGACTTGCGATCGGGATATGATCAACTCCGGGTAAAAGAGCTTGATGTCCCAAAAACAGCTTTCAGAACTCATTATGGCCATTATGAGTTTTTAGTAATGCCATTTAGGTTAACCAATGCTCCGGTTGCATTTATGGACTTGATGAATAGGGTTTTCCACCCCTATTTGGATCAATTTGTTGTGGTATTTATTGATGACATCCTGGTGTATTCTAAAGATGCATAGGAACATGAACACCATTTGAGGATAGTATTGCAAAATTTTGAAAGAGAATTAGTTATTTGCAAAGTTAGAAATGTGATTGCTTAAGGAAGTGTCATTTTGTAGTCATATTGTATATGTCAAGGTATTAGAGTGACCCAAAGTGAAAATCAATCGTGAATCTAAAACCTCCTCGAAATGTAATCAAGGTGAGAAGTTTCTTGGCTCGGTCAGGTTATTATCTGAGATTTGTACAAGGATTTTTCGCTTATAAGATCCTCACTTACAAGATTATCCTCTCAAAAGGGTGAAGTTTGATGCTGCTGGATGATAAGTGCCAATCCAGCCTTTTAAAAGGTTGCAGCAGCCTGTCAAGCACTAAAGATTGATTCAAATTTTTAATTCGGTACGCATTATACTATGTACAGTGATGCTTCGAGGATAGGTTTGGGATGCGTATTAATGTTGGATGGGAAAGTGGTGGCTTATGCTTCAAGACAGTTGAAACCGCATGAACAAAAAACTATCCTTAATTCAAGATTTCAGTTAGCAACAGAAGGTTCACTTAAAAATCTGACACTACTTATATGGAGGAAAAACGTGAGAATTTTACTCGATCACAAGAGTCTCCAAATATTTGCTAATCCCAGAAGGACTTGAACTTGAGGCAACGCTGGTTGGAATTGTTTTTAAAGACTATGATCAGATAATCGATTACCACCCCGAAAGCAAATGTAAAGGGCGATGCCTCGGTAGAAAATGATTTCTCTCGCTTATCTGGAAAGATTATGACTGAGATTTGATTATGATGGTTTCTTGTTAGCTCAATTGAGAGTTATACCGATTCCAGCCAAATGATAGTAAATGCTCGTAAAATGATGCCAAGTTATAAGAGATAGTGCATTAGTCGCATTGTGGAGACAAAGATTGATTATGCCATAGATGAAAGTGGAGGCTCTGTCAGACAATAGCATATTATGTGTACCTAATGCATGCGGATTCGAAAAAGATATTATATGAAAGCCACAATATTGTTTTCACCATGCAATCTCTAGAGGTTATAAGATGTACCAGATATGAAAACAAGCATTACCGGTGGCGAGGGATGAAAAGGACATTTAGCACGCGGTTCAAGTGTCTAACGTGTCGCCAGCAAAGGTTGAACACTAAGTACCATCCGGTTTATTGAATCCCCTTCCAATTTCCTAATGGAAGTGGGATAACATTACGGCGGATTTCAGATCCAGCTTTTCCCCTTTCACCCAAAGAAAACATGATGCGCTGTGGTAATCAGGACGTATCGACTCAAGTCACCACTTCCTACCTGGCCCGACTCGACTAGCCCATGGATCGCCTAGCCGAACTTTGCGTGAGTGAAATTGTCGATTGTTTCGATGCCCTTTATCGATAGTGTCCGACCGCGATCCATGGTTTACGTTAAGGTTCTAGAAGGAATTACAATAAGCTGTTGGTACGAGATTGAATTTTAGTACTGCTTTCCATCCACAAACAGATGGACAATCTGAAAGAGCAATTCAGGTGTTGGAAGATATGCTTCGAGGATGTGTATTAGATTTTTTGGGAAGTTAGGATGGGTATATTCCACTCATGGAATTTTCCTATAACAACAGTTATCAGTCCAGTATTAGTATGACCCCGTATGAAGCTTTGCATAGAAGAAGATGTATAACTCCTATGTGTCGACAGTCGACGAGCATAAGATTATCGGGTCCTGATTTAGTAAAAGAAACGAAAAGAAAAGTTCGTATTATTCAACAGTTGTTAAAGTCATAGTGATAGACATGTGTAAAGTCTTATGCTAATTAAGAGAAAGGATATGTAGCTCAAGCCTGGAGAGACAAAGTGTTTTAAAAGTATTCCAAGTGGAAAAGATACCCCGCTTGAAGAAAAGGAAAATCGAGTCCAAGATTCATCGCTCCTTATGAGATTTTAAGCAAAGAGCTGTAATTCTCCGCATGCATCGTTCGCACTCCCTCCGAGTTAGCCAAATTACATGATGTATTCCATGCGGTTCATGCTAAGGGAAGTACTGCCGACTGGCCACATGTAGTCTCTTCGAGACAATTGAGTTGAGATCGGGATATATTATGTATGAAGAAGAGCCAAGTGAGATTTTGGCTCGTGAAGTAAAAGAATCGCGAAAAACAGAAAATTCCGTTAGTCAAAGTGTTGTGGAGAACCGCCAAGATCAAGAAGCAACTTGAAAGTGAAGAAACGATGCAAGTGCCAGTGATCTCCAGAATCGCACTAAGGTAAATTTTGAAACAAAAAATTTTCTTGCTGAGAGTTGTAACGCCTAAAAATATCTCAGAATTTTTATAATACTCTTATTATATACTAGGTATAAATCAAGCCAAATGCACGTGAGGATTTTTCAGAATTGATAAATGATTAAACAAAAATGTTAAATGTTATATGATTGAAATTTGATATGCTAAGTGATTAAATGATCGAACTAAATTAACCCAAGTGAAAAAATGCAAATTTGGAATTTGTGAAATGAGGACCTAAGGGTCAAATGAAAATGAGCTTAAATGCTAAAGTGATTTAAATGTTAAGTGGTATGTTAAATGGGAGTGATAGGAGACTTAAATGCCACAAATGAGAAATAAGACTAAGTGTGGAAGGCCAAACATGGCCTTACACTTAAATGGGGTTTAAAGACCAAATTTCGTCTATCATTTTAGCAAATCCCATTGGGAGAGAAAAAGAGAAGAAAAGAGAGAAGAGCTAGTGGCTTGAAGAAATCAAGTTTTTGTTGGTTTCTTCCCATTTTCTTGCTCCTTTGTGATCAAGCAACTCAAGCAGAAGATTTTGGAAGAGGCTAAGATAAGAAAACAAACCCTAACTTTCCCTTTGAGATTTCGATTGGGAAAAGCCCTAACTTGGGAAAAGAGGTTTTTATTGATTCTAACCCATTACCGGAGCCAAGCCAGTAGGGTTCGATTATGCAGAGATACATATGCTCGATAGTTATCGAGTTTACAGAGAATGGTAAAATCTACTCATTTCTAAAGTAACTCCGCATTATTGGTAATCGACATATCAAAAGAGGGTAGTGGTACCCATTGGATAGAGGCAAAGTGGTATTCTGGCATCGGCATCTATATTCACTGCTATAGGCGGATCTGTACCAAGACCGATCAAAGTGGTACCGGCTCCGACAAGCCCAAAGCAGACTCGACTGCCATACCGGCATTTGTTAAGCCCCCAAATTCATGCTGACCGATAGTATAAAGAACCTTGGTAATAAATGCATCACCAACGGGGGTTCAAATATGAATGAAAACCAAGTGAAAAAGCACTGCACTCGCCTACGAGTTTGATGTCAAGTAAACTTAATGCCCCTATGATAAAAATAAGAGTTCCCGAACGCATAAATCGGTAGGTGGACTATCTAAGACCGATATTGAATGACACAAAGACTGCTATGTGGGCGTGACACGCATAAGATTTCAAGACTTCTCCGACAAATACGACGACACCTCCGACTACGCCTCAAGACATTTCATACTCGCACTCTAATTAGTGCAACGACACTCTCGCCGCTGCTGGGCACTCCCCGCTTGCGCTACTCGCACCTCGCATCGCATCGCACTTCTGCAATTTATCGTGATGTGTGTCCTATCATTTCTTATTATCGGCCCAGTAGTCAAATGCTTATAAGGATAAGATTCTGAATAACTAATAAGAGTAAAGTAAAGGTACATCAAGCCTCTACTCGAATGTACCTACTTCGGCACCTTTGTACAAGCATAAGCTTCAGTACCTACTTTACCTCGTACAAAGATGTTCCATAGTACTCCACAGTACTCCGCACAAGCATAAGCTCCGTGAATCCCAACGAGATCCGAACAAGCATAAGTCCGCTATAAGTGCAAGTATGTGTATAATTTGGCCATAAGTAACCATAAAAATTCTGATATCCGCCATCGTATATCCTGCTATTATGCCATCGTAAATGCGAGTATTAGTGCATGTGTATACGTATAAGTCATATGTTTCCCACTAAGCGTTAAGCTTAGCACGAGTTTTAATCCATGTAGGTAAAGAGGATGACGTCCGCGATCTTCCGCATACTGCTGGGCCAACAAACTAGTAGGAGTCCATCATAATAGGTTTTGCGCTCTGATTATGTAAATGTAGATATACAGTTTTTGTATATGTATGTGTAAATGGGACTCAGGATTGTGCGACGACACTTGAAATGTAATTCACTACGCGCGTTAGCCTTTTATTTTGTATCATCTATGTATATGATATTTGATTCGCTATAAGACTCGGGACCACCAATGTCTTAAAAAAGCAAGTAAAGAGTTTCAAAGATAGTTTCGCGCTCTTTCATCCTCTAGGCTGGTTGGTGACATGGTCAATGCAACAATACATATGCTTATACATTCATACATGCTTTCATTTACAAACATGCATTTTCAATGCAACAATTTCCTTCACAATTCAATTCATGAGATTTAAGCATTACACCCATAAAGATGTATTCGCTTCATAATCTCATTTTCACTCATCAAAGTTTGTTATGTCACTCCCTTGACTATTCATCTCATTTTCACGACTCGATTCCTTCCGCTCGTGAATCCTGGCCTCGCGTGTATCAATAGTCTTAGCAATATGCTTACCTATTTAGCAATTTCTTTCGGGTTCACCATCACGACGATGTCGATCGGGTGCATCCCTCCATGAGTGGTCATTTAATAAATGTCATACATCATGACGATGTCGATCGCAGCATCCCGCCTCAAGTGGGACATTTAGCAATATAATTCTTCCATCATGGCGATGTCATTAGCACATCCGCCAAGTGGGTCATTAATAATTCACTCACCCGTTATGTCCCAATATGACAATATCATTTTTAATTCAAATAAATGCACACAAGCAAATATTTGACACCATCCCACTTTCTTACTTCAAAACATTTATGCGATTTCGTATTACCTTCATTAACGTATGCATATTCATACACCATTTCACATTTACATAGTAAACTATCAATACTTGAAGTAAGGATAGAGGTTCTGAACAAACCAAAATTATCGATCCCTTGTCTTTTCGATACCGCCCTTAGGTCGTAAGCTTGTCGCCTTTCACCCGTACCTTAGCTAAATACAAATTCTCCACTCTTAGTGGTTAAACAAATAATCATACTAAACGACATATTTCCAAGGTGAATCCGTACGCTTCTCCAGAGTTACTCCTTATATGAACCCCATTAAACCTTTATTAGGTCCTTAAACACCTAAAATTCTTATCACGGTGACTTAACAATGCAAGGGGTACAAAACAAAGGTTGCCGGGAAGCTCCTGCATCGAGACCACTTTGATCATACATTTCCATCTCAAATTTTCACGGGTGAACGGGCAAACTGTGATCGGCATCACTTTATCGATGCTGATACCACTTTGCCGTCTAATGGGTACCTGCATTCACTTCTGCACTAGTACCACGTGCGTAGTTCGCCGTAAAATCGCGGTGATCGTGCCATTTCTCACCCACAAAAACTCAAATAATCTCATCCAAACTCATGTATCTCATAATCCACCATGGAATCCTACCAAAACCACTCCAATAATGGGTTAGAATCAATAAAACCTCTTTTCTCCCAAGCTGGGGTGGTTTTTCCCTAAAATCAAAATCTTAAAAAGATAGTTGGGTTCGTTCATACCTCAAATCACTTGGAACTCCTTGCCCTAGCTTCCTTTCTTCCAATTAAGAATCACTTGAATCCGTATGGTGGAAGATCTCCCACAAAAACCCTTGGTTTTCTCTAAAACCTAGCCTTCTCACCTCCCTCTCAAATACGTTTTTGCCCAAATGCACAAATTTGCTCTTCTAAGGCCACATTTGGTCTTATTTCTCATTTTAAGTGTAAGGTCATGTTTGACTTACACACAAATTTCATTTCATTTTTCTCCTTTTGGTATTCAGCCTCACTCTACTTATCATTTATTCACTTCAGCATTTAAGCTTATTCTATTATTGACCCTTAGGTCCTTATTTTACCAATTCCAAATTTGCCTTTTTTACACTTGGGTTTATTTCCGGATTCAATCAATTTCTCATTTCAGTATATAACATTTAATCATATGCTCACTTATTCATTTTACATTTCACAATTTATCGCTTCCCAAACTCAAGTTTACTCAATTCATACCCTAATTTATAATAAAATTATTATAAAATTTAGGTATTCAGTATGTTACAGCTTAGGAAGGCCGTTCTTAGCAACAGGATAGATGTGAAGAAAGGAGAACTCGACTCTCAGTGGTCGTAGAAATATATGTGCTGCACTTCAATCTCAAATCACGCTTGAAACAACCAAAACTTATTAATGATGAGTGTGAGATCAGAAACAAAATTCCCATCGCCCGAACCGATAAATGATTGTAATTTTCGTGAGTTTAATGAATGAGAATGAGATGAATTTCCAAGATCTTGAGCATCTTGAAGCTGAATTTCTGAACACCACCTTAAATTAAAAGAGGTAGTATTCATGTTGAAGAGATTGAAATGTAAAAATCCAATAGCTTATGAAGATAAAGATATTTAAGCAAACAAAGCTCAAAGTGGTTTGATTCTAAAAGAATCTGCTCGAACATTTGAAGTATGCCTTTTTGCAAATGTAAACAAACAAAGCCAACATCATTTTAACTGATTGGATAGAGCTTTAAAGAACAAAAAACCGCCGGAGACTTAAAATATAAGAGAAAGCAATAGTCAGCCCATAGGGGATGATCTAAAGGAATTAGACCTTCTATTTGTATGCACAAGATCCTTGTATGGGAGAATGCTAAAACCCCTATAGAACATCAAAGAAGGCTGAATCCAAAGAATGAAAGAAGTAGCTTTAAAAGAAGTACTGAAATGGTTGAATGCAAGCTTCATATATGCAATCTCGAACAGCCCTTGGGTGAGCCCAGTTCATGTGGTTCCCAAGAAGGGTGGATTCATTGTAATCAGAAATGAGAAGAATGAATTGATTCCTATAAGAACTGTGACAGGATGGAAAGTGTGTATAGATTACAGAAAACTAAACACTACTACCAGAAAGGACCATTACCCTCTACCTTTCATTGACCAAATGCTGGACAGGTTAGCAAGGCACTCCCTTTACTGTTTTATTGATGGATATTCTTGTTATATCGCGACAT
Organism: Tetrastigma voinierianum; assembly: GCA_016808115.1. Classification (NCBI taxonomy): domain Eukaryota; kingdom Viridiplantae; phylum Streptophyta; class Magnoliopsida; order Vitales; family Vitaceae; genus Tetrastigma; species Tetrastigma voinierianum. The sequence continues at coordinate 152,771 of JAEQBH010001389.1, forward strand.
GGTTCTTTATCTTTTCGCCAAATTTCGTCGTGGTTTGCGCCATTACGACATTTTTTATGCTATTTTCGATTCCGTGAGGACATAATTCATTTTGTCGCGATGATAGTTCTCGTTGATGTTGTTTTGCCTTTATGTCGCGATATGGTTGTTTTTTATCGCTTACAGAAGTTTCTCTCAATAGCATGGATTTGTTGCTGCAACAAAAATTTTCTTTCGGCTACTACTGCAGTTATGTTGCCTTTATATTGCCGAGACTAAACTCATGGTCACGATACAGGGACTGACTCTTCCATGTCGCAACATAGTCTTCTTTAATCCTTGTCAATACAACTTTGTCGCAACATTTAACTCTCGCCGCGACAAACCCCGCCTCGCTCATCTCACTTATCTTCCATTTTCTGTCGCAACATAAAACTTCTCTGTCGTGACAAAGATCTCTGACTTAGCAGCTTTTATTGTCGAAACATAATTTTCCTTTATCGCAACAAAGATGTCTACCTTCAGTTCATTATTATGTCACAACATCCGTTTCTGTGTCGTAACAATCTTCTTGTCGTGACAAAGTCTGTGTATCTTTCATTGTTGACTCTGAATGTTGTGTCGCGACATGCTTTTCTCTGCCGCGTACATAAAAATCTACCTTGGTCTCGCCCCAGTTGGAAATGTTTGTCGCGAATATAGAAAAACTTTATCAAGCAGCACATTGTCTCATTGCTTTACCATTTTCTTTGTCACGATAGAGTTGTCTCAGGTCGCGATAGAGTTCATCTCGATGTCTTCATTCCTTATGTCACGACAAAATCGTAAGTATGTTACGACACAAGGTTCAAATGCTACTCTGTTTAATCATGTCGATAGTATAAGGAATGTCGAGACATTCTTCTTCATGAGCTTCTCCAGCTATGTCGTGACATAAAAATCCATTGTCGCGACATAAATTAGTTAATCTATCTCAAATTGTGTCGCAATAGTCTTCATTTATGGATTGCGGTTACCAGACTTCTTTGTCGCGGACAAATAGTCGTTTGCTTTCAACATTCTTTCACACCCTGGCTGGATTCACAGCGACATTCTGAAACTATGTCAAGACAGAGAATTCTACTTCTTAGCTAATTTTCGCTTTTCTGGCCGGAATTACTATTTTTCTGCGTAAAACCCGCAAAAACAAAAAGTCGGTGGATATTTCATAATTCAAGATTAAATGAACCATTAAACTCTCGTAATTGTTAAAAAATGGATTAAAAATGTACTTAGCTGTGACTCATCAAGGAACGATGCAAATTTCCATGGGAAATAGATAACCCGAATGTGAAGGTAGCCCAAATTGCTTCCTATATTTAGGGAGATCATGTTAAATTTTTTCAAACCGAGCTATCATCGCCAAGGAGAGCTTAAGTCCAAAATGAATCGATAGGCGGAGCCGCCTTCTCGCGTGGTGAAACTAAACTACCGGCTGACTCTAAGGAGTCGTGATACAGGGGCGTGAGGAACTATCAGATATGCAACAAGAAGATGGATAACCGGGTTCACTACCCAACTCGAAGACTACTCGATCGAGGTTGTGGAGACGTGGGCTTTGCTACATGGCCTGAGGATGGCATGGGATTTTAGGGTAAGGAAATGCATCATTGAAATGGACTCCATGATAGTCCTCAACTAGATTAAAGGGCGGAGGGAGGCTTTGGCCCCATGCTAACATGGTGCATGAATGCCAAGAATGGCTCAAACATAGTTGGTTAGTCCCCCTTAAGTTTGTGTACAGATAAGGCAACAAGCTACATATTCATCAAGCAACCTCGCCCCTGACAATGCAAAGACATAGAGACTAAAATTCGTATAACCCTCATGAGAGTTCGGGGTGAAGTCTCCTTCATCTGGGTGCTACAAGGGACCATGAGGCCAAGAAGCCTTTGGCACTCCGCTGCTAGGGGTGCCTCTGTGGGGCTCTCCAGATTCAAAAAAAAAAAAAAAAAAATATATATATATATATATATATATATATATATATATATATATATATATATATATATATATGTTATATATATATATATATATATATATATATATATATATATATATATAACACATTTTTCTGAACACTAATGTAACACAATTATTCTTAATGAATCATCCATACAAAAACCAACGAACAATCACACGTTGCAACAAGTCGATAACAAAAACATAAGAAAATAAAGGAAAATCAAATGAAAACTCAAATCAGGTAGAAGAAACCACTTTATTGAGGGAGAAAGTCTATATATGAGTAAACAAAACAATGGGATGAGTGATTTCATGCCAAGGAGGGCAAAAAAATCACCCCTCATTTCTAATGGGGATGAAAAGAAATAACGAAATAAATTAGGATTTCTAAAGGGGAGGAAATGAGGGGTATTCTTAATGTTACTTAGTTATTACACTAATATAATACATTTGTGTTACATTATAACACTGTTACTTGGTGGTAAAGATAGATGGAGATTTTATCTCCTCATATGGATAAATGGCCCCTCGCTAGTTAACCTTAATAAGGGCAATTCGGTCTTCATTAGGGAAGAGTATATGTTTTCATTATTTTGGTGTAAAAATTGGAACTCTACATAATATGAGTGAGTTGAGTTTATTTTTAATTCATATTAGTCCAACAATGCAATTAAACATAATTCCCCCATCTTTTAAGTGTAAATAAAAATTGTTTAGGCTCGAAAAACAAGGTGAACAAGAAAAATACAAAAAACACGTTAGTTCCAACTTTTGTTACAAACAAGTGAGAATAAAAAACAGCCAAATTAGAGAAGTACACACAACTATTTTATGTAATGGAATAGTGAAGTGCAAAAATAAAAATTAAAATGAGAATTGATAAATTATTTTGATTTTAATTTTTTGGTATAAATATAAATCGTTTGAAGCAATATAATTTTAATAGAACTTATTTTTCATGTATATACCCTTATGATAAATCAAATACATAAAATAAATGTTTATTATGTTATATTTATTTTCCTAAAAATTAATGACACAAAAAAATTATTGTGGTTATTTTGTTTCTAAACATAACGAAAAATATAATTATAACAAATAAAAATCATTTATTCTTTTGTCAATTTATATAATTTTCTCACAATTATTTGAAAAGTAATATATGAAAAAAAAGGTGCTCTTAAAAATTACAAAGATACTTTACTTGCCTAAACTAGTTTATATTGAAAATAAGTAATTTTTATTAATTTGAAATTTGGTTTATTATGTATTTTATTTTTGAGAAACATGGTTTATTGATTTAAAATTTTAAACAAGGGAGGTATTAAGATGATAAAAAATATAAAGATCATAAAAGTTTTGAATAAATTAAGTAATTAATTGTTGTGAAATATATAATTGCAATACAAAATAAGGTTAAAGAGAAATTCTTGTTGTATTCTCTCGTCTTTATATATATAAAGGAAGCGAGATGGGGAATTAATAAGGAAATAAAAAAAAGAGCAGAGAGAGAGAGATGGAGAGAGATAGAGACAATGGGAAATGAATCTCAAGATGCTTTTTATGTGGAGGAGAGGGTGTCTTTTATGCTTATACAATGAAAGCTTTTCATTACTCATCTTAAAAGACGAAAGTGAACATGATTCATTTAACCTCATTGAAAGGTTCTTCTAATACTCTTAAAGGGTGATCACACGACGTTCACTTGGTAAATGCATGTGGTCATTCACCACATCTAAATATTTATTTATAACACTCCCCTTTAAATGATCACCATAAAGAATATGTCTCATTAAAACCTTGCTAGTAAAACCCAATGGGATAAAACCTAGCGAAAGAAAAATAATACAATATTTTTATAATGATGTAGATTGTTCTAAGTTTGTTAGGATTGTCTCGTTAAAAACCTTGTTAGTAAAACTGTGACGCCCCAAATCCTGGGGGTCTGTTGACTACCTATCAACTCAGTAAACACTCGTGAATGCTCCGTGACCCGACATCTTCACGGTACCCGCGTAGCCTCCTTTGTACGAGGAGCTCTACCCTTGGGGTACATAACCCGTCCCAACACATCCAACGACCACATGTGGTCCAACGAGTAAATAATGGCCACTGGGCCCCCTTCGTATCATCAACAATTAACCAATATATCCCAAATCCAAATACATATCTCATGGTTCAAGAGTTGATAATTCACTTCTTATACAAACATATATCAAAATTCTGTAATTTAATACATGTATACTAATAAAACTAAAGCCACGTAACCCGCTTTCTTCTAAAGCTACTTCTTGCGATGAGCCGTCTCCTCGTGCGCTCCCTGTACCTGAAAAATAATATCCCTCAACAGGGTGAGCTAATGCTCAGTAGTGGAATCACCCTAATCGGGCTACTTCTCCACCCATGCATATGCAATGCTCATCGAAAACATACATTCAAGTAAACGCGTTGATCCTACTCAATGTCTGGCTAGCGGATCAACTCATATTCCAGTCCTCATCGACTCCCCTCACACCCTGCCTGCTTTCACGTGATGAGAAACCTTATTTTCAACAGAAGATGTTTGTTTTTATTTATGGACAACCCTCCGATATGCAGTGGACCGACCGATATTCTATTTAGTGGACAACCCTCCGATGTATATCAATCGGGCTCTTACCCGACGATTGATATTTTATACGACTACCCTCCGATAATTATTATTATTTAGTCAACCCTCCGAAACCATTCTCTCAAGAATCACCTAATGCACTCACCTATCGCTCCAGTGGTGCCTAAAGGCATATGGAATGCATGATGCCAATTCCAATACAATATATAACACATGTAAATATATAATAATGCATATATTCACATAATTTAAATCACACAAACATGCTTCAAGTGTAATTTCACACCATTACACAAAAAATTAGCTCACTTAGGCTAATTATCTAACACGAGCAATTCAACTTGAATTACTCAACCAACACATTATTTCACAAAAATTATTTTGTGAACGCTATTAATATGAATAAAGGAAACCCTGCCATCGTTCTCAAAGAATTAACTAATCACCTGGCTCACTTTGTGAACCCGACTTCACGCCATTTCCTACTCTATACACATCACAATACAATTTATTCAACAATTTCCAACTCAAACACCCAAAAACAAATCCTCAAGTAGCTGTCACGCCTGACCGTCCAAATGATTTTCCTCAAAAATTTTCACATTTCTATCCCAAGCCTCGGGATCTCGATCAAACTACTGCTCGCGCCCTCAAACCAACTCTAAACATTATAAAACACCCCCAAATAAAGTGTAAACCCAAGCAGATTTAGAAACCCCACCCTGAGTTCGACGAAACCCCTAAAACCCGAGTCCACGCCGCAGGCCTCCGCGCAGTAGCCAGCCTTTCCTTCTCGCCTAAAAATCTCGACGGGTTTGACGTCAGAATCTGTAGAGAGAAGCTCCCTCTCTCACTAGAAACCGAAATCCTAAGCTACCGGAAGTGCCTCCCGTTTTCCCTTTGCCTAATTAATGGAGAAGATGAGTTACTATTCACTCTTTCGTCTCTAGTGTCATTTAAAATTTAAATAATGACCATTTTGTCCCTTAGCTTGGATTTTCGATATTTGGCACTATCCTGGCCGTCCATTTCCATCATCTCTCTACTCATGCAACATGTATAACATGTGTACATGTTATATATGACTTTTGTCACATCTCATGTCGTTTTCCGACACCCGAAACTCGATGCCTCTAAAAACGTAAATCTCGAATTGCTCTCGGACCGACGCAGCAGCTGTGATTTCCTCACAAGACGATTCCAATGCTGAAACTGCCGCCTATCCGAGATTCAGGAGAATAAATTTCAATTTTTTATCGAATTACGATTTTACTCCTTTTTTTCGTAAATTGAAATTCTATCTGGGTTCCATAAAACTCCAGCTGGACAAAACCTACACAAGGAGAAAATAAGCACAAGATAAGACACTAACATCATGTCATAAACATACTCCCTTCATATCAATGTCATTCGGGCCAGTAATCTTGTATATTATCTTCTTAATGCCAAGTTGGCAACGACTTTACGAATGTTTTTGCTGTATTATCACTTTGGGCCAGATTTGTCGAACATCACTTCACATCAATTTCACCAAGTTCATGTGTATAAATTTTTTTGGAAAAATGTATTTAGTTCTATCTCCCTTGATATAAATTCTTTTGATATGTGTAATGCATGCAGCATTATCTTCAAATAATGTCGCTGACCGTGTTTTATGTAGGGAAGTCTCGTGATGATTCTTAGATATGTTGAATCATCGATCTTAGCCATATACATTCACTAATTTTGCTTTGCGGAATTGCTACAATCTCTTAATGATTCGATGATGTGATCACCATTGTCTGCTTAAAGGATCTCCTTGAAATAACAGTTCCATTACAATTAAACACATACTCTTGAGCTCAGGAGGGCTCCAAGGCCGCCATACTCGACCATTGTCGGTCTCGGACCTGTGACACTGTGCTCTATACGCTTCTCTCTTTCCATTTCAGTTTAACACAAATCATGCAATTTTCTAAACAATGCTGAACCTTTGAATGATCAATGCAATACAATACTTATATTCATCTCATATACAATTCGTCTGGCCACCATTGCATCATTCCAAATATGCACTTTCATATGCAATAAATCATTCAAAATACAAATCATGCACTTTACAAATTTCCTTATCAATTTTCCCTTAAACGAATTTAACCTATGCTTTCGGTGCACAAGATAACTGAATCGCAGACACGGTCCCGCTGGGCTATAGGCCAGTATAAAAATATTTTGTTTTATAACACAAGATAGCCTCGCCGAGTCAGCCGATCGTTATTAAAATCAATTCAGAACACTACCGATACTATCCACCGACTACTGGACGGAGTGACACATCATTTCATTCATTCGCAGCGATCGAGCACCGACCCTTACCGCATACCAATTCATCCCTCAACTCCGACCTTTAATCCGCTAACATTCTATTACATGCTCAAATCATTTTCATATAGCAAAATACAGTATAGTATGTACATTTATACGAACGATTCATTTTCAATACTCATGCAATTTTTCATATGCAAATCATTTCACAATCAATTGCCTCAAATCAATTAAAACAAGTCAATATGCTTTTTGTTATAAATCATTTCAGGAATTCAAATCATTTTGTAATCATTCAAACACTTTGAATTGGGGAGAGAGAAAGCTGGGAACAGACTCCAAAATGGAAACAAAAAGAGAGAGTCAAGAATAAAACTAAAAAGCTTGTCGCGACTTGATTCCAACTCTAATCTCGATCAATTCGAGCTTTCCTCCTTGTCAGCCCCTATTCCAATACAATTAACAATCATATTATTAGTCGGGTATTCTAGGAGTTTTATGCAGGTTTACTTTCTACCCGACTCCCATTTTCCATACATTCTTCATTTCTTTAGAAAATCCTTAACATTTGTTTTAGTCATTATTATGCCTCATTTTTAATCCTATTTGTGGGTTATGGGACGCCCACACGGTTCACTTACACTTAGCGGGATTCAGGAAAGGAAAACTCAACTTAACCACCAACACAACCAAGTAATTAGTACACTTGGTGCTACAATCAAATTTTTAGAAAATATGTGAGAACCAATTGCCATTCAATGGTATATGGTTAGATTCTAAACTCAAAGAGCTTTCCGTAGAGTCTAAGAACGCACGGTAATCGTAGTTCGCACGAAAAGTTATGGTCAGACAGTTTGCAACAATTTCGCATGCGTAGCCCGCGAACCTTGCGTAGGGTTGCGAAATTTCACGGTGCACCACGAAAAATCTGCAAGGGCTGAAATTTACAGGGGGCTGCACAAAAAATTCCGCAAGGGTTTCGAAAATTTTCTGCATTCTCTGTTTTCGTTTTCTTATCATCTTTTTCATGTTTAATTCACTTGAAAACAGTTAGCCAACACTAAATCAGTCCATTTGCAGTTCTTAATAGAACACACATGCAATTTTTTTGATGATGCATTTGAAATCCACTTTACACTCCACTCAAAACATCTCATTTTTTGTTTCAAATGAGCACACATTTATGTTCATACAAAACAATGCAGATTTATTTTTGGAACAAGATAAAACTTGAAATGAGGAGAGAAGTAAGAAAAACAAACCAAAAAGAGTCGGTTTTGGTCTCTTTTCCTTTTAGTCTTGATCTTAACTCAGGCTTTATCTTCTCCGACTCCTATTCCAACACAAACACGGCAAAAACAAAGGAAATATCGCCCGCCATTCTAGGTTTCCAGCCAGTAGCTGATTTCACCCTAATAATACTCTAGTAGCTTCTTCCATGCATCTAGACTAAGAGTTACACTTTACGCTAAAGAAGGACGAAACCCTAGTTTTTGCTTGACCTACCGAAACACTTCACCGTAGATCGTCTCCACGCTTTGCCGCTTAGGTGCGACCTGCTGGGTGGCTTAAACAAGAGAGATGAACTTACCGGAAGAATGAGACGATTTCCACCGACTGCTCTCAAAATGGAATGTGTGGGAGATGAGGATTTGAGAGAGGAGTTCGTGTGTGAGAGAGAGTTGAGATGAGAGGATGAGAGGAATAAGAGAAATGTCTCTCAAAGACCAATATTTGGTCTTTTAATCCAAATCCTTCATTAAGCCTTGTTTGGCTACACACTGATTCCCATTTTTCTCATTTTTCTCACTTTAAAGCTTCATTTCAATTTCATTTTCACTTCATTTCATTTCATTTATACTTTGGCCCTTACACTATTCATTTATGACTCTTAGGTCATCATTTGACATTTTTACCAAATTTATTTGGCTCTTGTAAAATTTTCGGGTTTTTTTATCATTTTTCGTTTTTAGCCATTTAAACTCTGAAAAAAATATAATTTAATTTATTTTACATCCTGAACCTATTATAAAGTTGTTAGGGTATTTTCAGGGCGTTACAACTCTCCCCTCCTTAAAAGAATTTTGTCCTCGAAATTACCTTCATTAAACAAATAAGAGGGTATCATGCTTACATAACTTCTTCGCTTCCAACTCCTGTTTCTGCCTCGTGGTTTCCTCCACAACACTTTGACTAATGGAATTCGGGCTTGTTCCGCACCCTTTGACTTCTCAAGCCAAGATCTCTATAGGCCCTCTTCGCACAACCGGCCTAACCTCAATTGTTTCGAAGAGACTACATGTGATCGGTCCACACCTCGCACTTCCTTAGTGACGACACAAGTGGAAAACATTATAGATCTTTTCCAACTCCGAGGTAAGGCTAATTTGTATGCTAATGACCCACTTTTCAATCACTCATATACCTAATGAATCAAGGCTTAACTTGCTCTTTTTCCCAAATCTCATTCCTTTCTTCTAAGGCGATACTTTCAAAAACACTTTTTCGTCGAATATCCTTTCTTCTCATGTCGGCTTTGGATTTTTTTTCTATCCATGGCCACTTTCAATATTTCTCTAATCATTTTCACTTTTTCCTCAGTTTCTTGAATCAAATCGGGGCCAATTATCTTCCTCTCGCTTAACTTGGTCCAACACAATGGTGTTCTGCATTTTCTTCCGTAAAGAGCCTCATAAGGCGTCATTCCAATACTCGATCGGAAGCTATTATTATACACAAATTCAACTAGAGGAATGTGTTTATCCCAACTACCCTCATAGTCGACGCGCCACTTCTCAAGATATCTTCCAACACTCGATCACCTTTCCGATTGGCCCATCCGTCTGACGGTGGAACGTCCGCTGAAATTGAGTCGAGTGCCCAAAACCTCTTACAACTTTCCCCAAAATCTCAAGGTAAACCTCGGATCTCTATCTGAAATGATCGATATTGGAATCTCATGTAACCGAACTATTTCCTTTATGTAAAGCTCTGTCAACTTGTCAAGTGAATAATCGGTTCTCACCGGTAGAAGTGAGCCATTCTTCGTCACCTGGGCTTTTACTACAACCCAAACTTAATCATGCTTTCTTCCTATCAACTTAACCCGACCACAAAAATCCATCAAGTATCTCTGGCCCCATTTCCATTTAGGTATCCTGATAGGTTGTAACAATCCCGAAGGAACTTGATGTTTAGCTTTCACTTTCTGACACACCATACACTTGGTCAAAAATTCCGAAACACTATTTTCATTCCGTACCACCAATATGAAGTCTTAAATCCTAATACATATTTGTGCTACATGGATGCATAGCAAAAGATTCATTGTGTGCCTGTTCGAGAATGGATTTCTTCAACTCATCATCATCAGTACATAAACCTAATCTCTATAATGCACAATCTATCTCGCTCATCAGAAATTCAGTTTCTTTCCTTTCTCTGGACGATAATTGCGTAGTTCTTTCATCATTCTTTTGCGTTTCTAAGACTGATTCAACAAATCCTGCTTATCAATTCTCAAGTACTATTTCGCACCGTCGTTCCATAATAACAAATGAGCATTCAACGCTCAAAGCATTTTTATTGACTTTCTACTCAAAGCATCTGCTACTTCATTGGCCTTCCCGGGATGATAATCGATCACACAATCATAATCCTTGATCAATTTCATCCATCTACGTTGTCTCAAGTTAAGTTTTCTTTGAGAGGGCAAATACCAAATGAAACATTTTTCTCCATAAAGATAATGTCTCCATATTTTCACGCATCAATAATAAGGGTTAATTCCAAATCACGCCAGGGTAGTTCTCTTACACGGCCTAATCATTCTTGAAGCTGCAAGCTACCACTTTACCCTCTTGCATAAGGACACATCTAAGTCCATTTAATGAAGCATCACTAAAAATCAAGTATTCTTTACCGTAGGTCGGCTGAGTAAGAACCAATGCCTCAGTTAAGAATGCTTTCAACTTTTCAAAGCTAGCTTGACACTTTTCACTCCACTCAAATCTCACATTCTTCTGGAGCAATCTTTTCATCGGGGCCACAGTCATCAAAAACCCTTTAACGAACCTTCTGTAGTAACCTACCAATCCAAGAAACTACGCACTTCCGTGACATTTCTCGGTGGTTTCCATTCAATAATCACCTCTATCTTCTTTGGATCCACTAATTCCTTCTTCTTCCGGGTTATAATGTGTCTAAGAAAAGACACTCTCCCAACTAAAAATTCATATATATTTCGCCTTCGCTTTGCATATAATTGTTCCTTTCTCAATGTTTCTAGCACTACCCGAAGGTGTGTATCATAATCTTCCCAATCCTTTGAATACACAAGGATGTCATCAATAAACACCACGACCAACCGATCTACATACGATCAGAAAACACGATTCATTAAGTCCATGAAAGCCGCTAGTGCATTTGTCAACCTAATCCAGATTACAAGAAACTCATAATGTCTATATCGCGTTCTTAAACGCCGCCTTATGCAATATCCACATCATTAATCCTCAATTGATGATACCCGGGGATCAGAGGTCACCTTCGAAAAGACATCGCACCTTCAAATGATCGAACAAGTCATCAATGCTTAGTAACCCGATATTCGCTTTTCACTGTCATCTGCTCTGCCTATAATCAACACACAACCAAAGCATACCATCTTTCTTCTTAACAAAGAGCACCTGGCGGCCTCCTCAAGGTGATACACCTCAAGGAACAAATCCTTTCTCTAACAATTCTGCAATCGAAGTTCACCTCTTTAACTCCACCTGCAGCCATTCTATAAGATGTAATGGATGGGCCGGAGTGGCACCCGAACAACGCGTCACCCGCAACCTCAATCTCTCTCGTGTGGAGTAATCCCGCAATTCTCCGAAACACATCTGAATAATCACAAACCATAGGGATGTCTAATAAACTAGGCTTCACCTTTTTCGTATCTATCACATACGCCAAGTAGGCTCCACACCCTTTCTGAACCATCGTTCTAGCAGTGGCGGCGGATATCACATGAG
>JAEQBH010001390.1:0-188624 GCA_016808115.1 Tetrastigma voinierianum
AATTAAATTTATAAATTAGTACACAACTTCATTTAATCCAAAAAACATATATGATTAGAATTAAAAAATTTAAAGGATAAATACAAAAATGAAATTATAAACTATTTAAAATAAGATTAATGAGATAAATGAAAAAGTGAAAATAAAATAATAAAAAAACAGGGTTAATATATTAATCATATATTGCAATAATAATAATATTTTTAAAGCTCATACTACAAAGTAGAGATTTGACTCATGTTAAATAATATTTGAATTTTATAGATGCATCTTGAATCTTGTAATTCTTAAGATTAGTTACTTAAAAACTAAATAAAGATTTAGAATAAATCGGATAAAATCATCATTCAAAAGAATTAAAATGAAGTCAGTACATAGTACAATGAGTTTAATTTTTATATGCTGTCTCCAAAAAAATTGGGTTATAGTGGATTGATCTATCCAGGCTGGCTCGTATTATTAATTTCCCATCAGTAGTATCAACACGTGTCAAATCTACATCATCGTCGTAGCTTAGGTAGAATCATATTCTATCGAATAAAAGCCAAATGATGGAGAAACATACATTAATATCGTTGACCCAAACTATTCAAAAGGGTTATTGCTCATCTCATCTATTTTTTGAGACATAATGGACTGTAGATCGTAGCAAACTTAATTGAAAAGATATATCAGAGCAATGCAGTGATGTTTATGCCTAGTAATAAGAATTTGGCTGTAAAGAAATGAAAACTATAATAATAATTAAAATAAGATAAATAAATAATGTAAAAATCATTATATTAATAATCTTACTCCATAATCTCCAGGTCCATCCATAAAAGTTCTAAATAAAGCAAAAGAAAATCCTATCTGATTTTCTTTTAAGATCATGTTCATCTCTAGAATATTCAGCATCATTCCGATGCCATTTCAATATTCTGTAATCTATCATTCCAAAGTCATCTAATAATACAATTTTTATCATGGTCAATACCACGAGAATTTTACTGGTCTTCCATGAGGCAGTTTCCACTTTAACTTATTTTTGGAAGTAATGACTGTAAAGTTTACAACTGGACAAAATCAGCTCTTCAAATTGGCTCACTGCTTTTGGCTTGTGGCCCATGTGGGTTTTGTCCTGATTGGACCAAAATCTTTTATTTAATTTTTTTGGTAATGAATTAGCAATTAGACTTCAATTAGTTTTATTCAAAATTGAGATTTAATTTGGACTTTTAACATGGAGTCAAATTTATGCTTTGTGTGTAGTTTTAAAAAATAATGAATAATACTTTTTATTATAATATGATGAAGTATTAAAAAGTTTTTTAACTATTTTATTTTCATAATTTTAACATAACTTTTTAATATAATTTTATATGCTAATTTAATATTTAAAAAATATTGTATAAAAATTTATACATAATAATCAATAAATTATAGTTTTATATTAATATATTTTCATTTATCTCATTAACTTATTTAAAGCATTTATAATTTCATTTTTTTGTATTTATTCTTTAAATTTTATTTAATCATATGTTTTTTGGATAAAAACGGTTGTAGTAGTTTATAAATTAAATTAAATTGAATAACTAAATTATTAATATATTTTAAATAATTTGCTAACAGTGTTAATAATATTGTTTATTTAAAAAAATAATTAATAAAAATATACACTTATTTATTTTTTCAATATGATTATATTCAAGTATAATGAATTTCAAAACAAATAAGGTATTTCATTATTGTTTATTGACATGCATTTTGGAAAAGTAATTATTCAAACAGTAAATAAATTATATGGTTAATATTATAAAATTAATATAGATAAGATGATCAACTAACACGATTTCATCTTTCTAATGTAGAGCCACCTGTTATTATATAATATATTAGATTAAGATCCACGAAAATTCAATTATGGAAAAGTAATCAGATATAGTGCAAATCAGAACTGGTTTAGGGCTGTTTTGGGTGTTTGTGTTGTAATTTGGGAAACAAATTGTATTATGATATGTATGGGGTCGGAAATGGCTATGAAATCGTCAAAATGTAATCAATGTTATGATTTGCCATGAATGGGGAAACCAAGGGTTTCACTGTTCACGTGAATAATGTTCACGAAATAAATTTTGTGAAATAATGTGTTTGGTTGAGTAATTCAAATCGAATTGCTCGTGGTTGTTAATTAGCCAAAATGAGCTAATTTTTGGTGTAATGGATTGTGAAATTACATAACATGTTGTGTGATTTAAATTAGCGTGAACAGGCGCATGATGATGTATTTGCATGTGTTATATAAATTGTATTGAATTGGCATCACGATTCCATATGCACCTGGGCACCCTAGAACGATAGTAGTTGAGTGCACATGGTTTATCGAGAATCGCTTCGATAATACTAATAATAATAATTTATCTGGAGCGGTGTCTATTATAATATCAGAAAGGTCCACATAAATATAAATCATTGTTTCGCCACCTGATATACACGGAGGGTTGTCCGTCAAATAGAATACTGAGTCGGTCCACTACTTATATCGGAGGGTTGTCCATAGTCAAAAACAAACTTTAGAGTTTATGAAAAGAATGTTCACTTCATACATGGCTTAGTAAGCTTTAGGTTTTACCACACTTTACATAAGGACATTTGTATATCTTATATGATTTACTTAATGCTTGAACGTGTTACTTTTGGGAAAGATTTGTGAGCATGACTTAAAGCAGAGAACCCATTTAGTGTTTTATCTTAATCACTGGTATTTGTCACTCCTCGCCGAGGGATTTTATATTATTTCGTGTACATGAAGGCGAGGAGACACTCTTCCTAGAGGTCGATTGAAGAAATAGTGGCTTTCTTTGGTGTTATAAGGATAGTATACACGAATTTAGAATTTTATGCTGTAAGAGAAACTTTAATCCTAGAACTATTGCATAGTTGGTATATATTGATATACCTGGTTCCTTTACCCATATATGTATTATATTGATTGTTTGGGACATGTTTGTTCTCGGGTGAGCCCATACAAAGGAGACTCCCAATTTTCGCGTGAGAGGCTCGTCACCCGACATTCACGAGTATTTCTCATGCGGTTGACGGTAGTCAACGGACCCCCAGTTTTGGGGCCTCTCAAAGATGAAGATTAGAGGAATATGAAATTTCATTTGATATTTAGGTTCTTATTATCACTGGTACTTTCAACTTTATCCAAAATCGTATCATGAAAATTCTCAATGTATTCAATCTTTAGTTTTCATTTTCGTAAAATACGCTTTCAGACTTGAATTTGGTTGAAAATACTGCCATTTTCAACCCCATTTGGCTGGAATTTGCTGAATTTAATTGAAAACAAGGAAAACAAATTTACCCGTTTTCTCGATTCATAAAATGTTGAAAATAGTGAATTCATTTTCTTTGTTTCTCAAAATTTGTTTTTCGCCTTATTTTAATCAATCGCTTTCGTTTTCATGTTTTGAATATGTTTAAAATTTTCTACCTACTAAACAAGGCCTTAAGGTACCGCTTAGTTCACGAAATTTTCTGAATTACATTCAAAATTCGTATTATGAAAATTTTCAATGTATTCTAATCTTTAGTTTTCATTTTCTTAGTAAATAATGCTTTCAGATTTTGAATTTGGTTGAAAATATTGCCATTTTCAACCCCATTGAATTTGATTGAATATAATTCAAACAAGGAAAATGTAGCCTTTACTAACCTGGGCTGATAGTTTCTGATGGGTGGGTCTCCGCTTCCAAGGCGAGGTCCCTCGGTTCGAATCTCCGCCACCCCACTATGAATTTCGCGCCTTACCCTGGCCCATACAGAGGTGATTGCAAGATCCATGATTAGTCGATGGCGCTGCAGTTCGGCCCCACACCCTCGTTATCAAAAAAACAAAAAAAACGCCTTTACCGTTTTCGATTCATATAAACATGGAAATAGCAAATCATTTTTTGAGCTACCAGAGCTACCACCTCAGAATTCAAACGTGTTTTCCTTTGTTTTCAAAAGTTTGAATAGAGAAAAATTAAAAAATTTTCACCTACGAAATGTGGTCTAAAGTTTTTTCTTAGAGATGAGGAATATGAAATTTCATTTGATATTTTAAAGTTTTTTTTCTAGAGATGTTATTATGTTGTTAACTTGTTTTGTTAAATTTCTATTTAGTTAGTTAGTTTGATATTTTGGATATAACAAATGCTCCACATTATTATATTTATTTAAGTTTGTTTAATAATATATTATATTGTTTAGACTCAATTATTTTATATATTTATATATTATTTATTTTTATTTGAAGAATAAAATAATTTGTAAAATATTTTTTTAGCATTTTTACACTGCATTGCTTTATCCTGCTTTGGCCTGGCAACCTAATGAGTTGGGCTAATGATCGAAGTTAACTTGAATAAAAATAAATTAGATTAGTCTAACCCGTTTTAACCTGTGACCCAAATGGGTTGACTCGAAATTGGCAGCTCTAACTACCTCTATATTTTGAATATTAAATCATACAAATCTTTCTCTCAGAGGCCAAACATAATCAATGGCTACAAACATATCGCTGCGTATGTGCATTAAATAAATCAAATATCAAATAAAAAAAATTACAAAAGCTAAATTGATAACGAAAATACTGTAAAATATTATGTAAAGTCCATGTTGTTTTGATTGATTACATGTGGTGTTGACGAATCCAATTCATGCAATGATATGACCTCAAAAATGTTGTCTGTCTTCTAAAACCATAATAAATCCAATTAAGACATTGTTTATTTAGGTTCAATCTATTTCAATTATATAGAATGAAGATGCTACGTATACTATTGAATCGTTGGTGTTAATGCTGAATTAAAGGAAAATAAATTTTAGGAAAATCCAAATATGATGTTGAAAGAATGTAAAACAATTATTACATGTGTAAATTTCCTAAAAATAAAAACCTAACTAATTTAAAGTGTGATTAATGGGGGACAATGCACTTTAAATCGGGTTTTCACTTTAACAATACAGAACAGAATTCTATTTTTAGATAAAACATAAAGGAAAGAAAATAGAATTGAGATTTAGAAAACATTGCACAGATGAGCGAGGAAGAAAATGTGGAAGATAGGTTCGGTGGAGTTGAGGGAGTTGGTAAACTAGGATTAGTTATGTTAATAGAGTAGTAGGGCAACGAGTCAAACACACACGGAGCACGATTTTCACTTTTATTTTGCTTAATCATTCTTCCATCTATTGTTGTTTGCATCCAAATTAAAATTTGGTTTGATTCAGTATTGGGTTAGACCTAAACCCAAACTCATAGTAAAAGTTTAGATAAATGAGCATAGATCCATTCGAGTAAGCCTATAAAGTTCTAGGCCATTTCTAAAATTTTCTGAAGTCAAACTAGATTTTTTCTCAAATATCAAAAGCAAAAGAATGGGACATTTATTTGCGTATGTGGAATTTTCTTGAGGAACAAACTCCCTAATGAAACATGATCATTTCCTGAGAAGCAAACCTCTTTTAATGGAGATGTAAGTATTAAATATGATAACTTTCGTTCAACAATTTATTTATAAATAACCTTAACACAAGATTCTTTGATTTCATGATATTCACATTTCACATAAAATAAGAATTTATTATTACTAACTTGGATCCATAATGACAACAAGTCTTCAAGCAAAATCTTATCTCTGCTTTCTATCCCTACCCTTGTTTTCTTTATCTCTCGATTTTCTAGCCGTGTGATGGTTAAAATTTGTCTCAGAGAGTCCTTATGGGCGGGGAGAGGACCTTCATAAAAAATGGATTCATTTAAAATTCAAAATTTTAAATCCTTTACCGCTACCATCAAGCGATGCCACCTTAAAACAATGAATTAAATGATTAATATTATTAAATCTAATATTATCACATTGAAGTCACTTAAGAATATTTTGAAAAACATTCTTACATTCTCCCACTTGACTCATGATAATAATTTTGATGATTTAATAAAATATTTGTCATAATGCGAGATTTATCTATTCATTTATTGTCATCATCATCAAATCATGATTAAAATAAAAACTAACAAGAGTCATGGGGTTGTATGTCATCATACGATATAGTTCCTTCCATGTACCACTGCATTTGGTTCTTTTTTCCTTCAACCATTATTCATAAGCTAGATATATTTAAGGTCCAAAATGTTATTATCTCCCATTCAAATTAAGTCCCGTTTACTAATCATCATAAAATTACGATACATAAGGTATAAACAGGAAAATCTTAAACTTGTAATTTAATGAGCTTAAGTGTCAATATACATTAATACCGACCAAGAATCATAAATCATTAGACATGAGGCCCATTCGGCCAACATGACCAATAAATGTTTTGAACCTTTTTGTCAAAGGATCAGCAATCACAAGATTGATGCTGATATGTTCTATTGACACTCTTTGTTTCTAAACCTCTTCTTTAACATCAAAGTATTTCAATTCCATATGCTTATCATCTTTGGAATACTTATCATTCTTATTGAAGAAGACTGCTGCAGAATTATCACAATAAATTTTCAGTGATCTGGCTATACTGTCAACAACTTCTGCTCGAATAAAGTTCCACAACCATTTAGCTTGAACCATGGCCTCAAAGCACACCACAAATTCAGCTTCTATGGTAGATGTAGCAATCACTGATTGTTTTACACTCTTCCAAGAGATGGCTCCTCTTGCTAAAAAATACAGATAGCCACAAGGGGATTTTCGTGTGTTTACACAGTCAACATAATCCGAGTCTTAGTATCCAATTGCTTCAAGATGATTGACCCCGCAAGTAAGCATGTATTCTTTTGTTCCTTGCAAATATCTTAGAACCTTCTTTGCAGCTTTCCAATGATCTGACCCAAGATTACTCTGGTATCTTCCCAACATTCCCACCACAAAGCTTATATCTGGTCTTGTACAAATCTGAGCATACATCAAACTCAACAACATTTACGCACTGCTTCCTCCATTTGTTTTTGTTCCAAATCATCTTTGGACATTGCATGAGACTCACTGGTCTCCTTTCTTGAATTGAACGAGATGCGAGCAATTCTCGTAGATTCTCGAATTTAAAACTTTATTTATATAGGATTTTTTGATAGACAAACCTAACATTCCTCAGATTTATCCTAATATCTATATCCCACCTCACATAGTCGCCTCACCCAGGTATATTTCATTTCAAAGTTATTAGAGAGAAACCTTTTCCTTTCATATAAGAGAAGAAGATCATTAGTTGCTAGTAAGATATCATCAACATACAGAATCAGAAATATAAACTTACTCCCATTGACTTTCAGATATATACACCGATCAACAGTGTTTTCTTTAAACCCAAAAGAAACAATAGTATCATTAAACTTAAGATACCATTGTCGGGAAGCTTGTTTAAGTCCATATATTGATCTTTTGAATTTACACACCATAAGTTAATTTCCTTTTTCTATAAAACCTATTGGTTGATCCATATAAACTTCTTCATTTAGATTTCCATTCAAAAAGACAGTTTGCACATCCATTTGATGTAACTCTAAATCATAATGAGTTACTAAAGCCATGATAATTCTAAATGAATCTTTTTTAGAGACAAGTGAAAAGGTCTCCTTATAGTTAACGCCATCTTTCTAAGTAAACCCTTTGGCAACCAATCACCCTCGTGAACGCTCTAAATTACCATTGAGTCATTATTCAAAGACCCATTTCAGAACCAACCTTTGATGACCTTCTCTGTGAATTTTAAACAAGATCCAAGACTTCATTTTGTACCATAGACTTTAACTCATCTTTCATGGCTTCTAACCATTTATTAGATTTAACATCATTCATGGCTTGTGAAAATGTCACTGGGTCATTTTCAATTCCTAAGTCACTTTCAGACTCGTGTAGGTATACCACGTAATCATTAGGAATAAATTACTCCTTTTACTCTTTGAGATCTCCTTAATGCTATTGTCAGGGTTCACTCTAGGTTCATTAATCACAATTTCATTATGAGTAATGGGATCATTAATTTGTCTTTCATATTGTTCATCGTAGGTTATTAATCGGTTCCAATAACTTCGAGGAACAATCGAGGAAGAATAGCTTGATTAGGGATACAAGTTAAAGGAATATGTACCCTCATTTCTTTAATATCCACTTTTCGTGGTGTTTCTCTCCCACTTACTTCATCATTCTCAATGAACTTAGCATCCCCAGATTCTATAATCCTTGTAGTATGGTTAGGGCAATAAAATCTAAATCATTTCAACTTTTCTAGATAACCAATGAAATAACCACTGATTGTTTTTGCATCTAGTTTCTTTTCTTATGGATTATAGTATCTAATTTATGCCGAGCAACCCCAAACATGTAGGTGCCTTAGACTAGGTTTCCTTCCTGTCCATAGTTCAAAATGTGTTTTTTGAACTGCCTTACTAGGAACCCTATTTTGTAAATACACGGCGCCTCAGAGCATAAGTCCCGTGACTTCCTGAGAGGTGTCCGTTGACACCTCACAACCTCGCTGAAATCTACGTGTCTCGCCGTAGGCACGTATGACAGTAAACGCCCAATGGGGCCCCATCCATACAACCCAAATATATATTTTATACATAAGAGGCTCACGCTTACAATTGTTTTAGATTACAACAAAACTCAACCAACCCCCGGGCCTCATAAAATTTTTGCCTGCATTTATAAAAACAGAAAAATACAAGATAAAGCCATTTTGGCCGCTTTCTTCGCCTACAATTCGGATGCCCCATCCCCAAATTGGGTCTTCAGCGTACCAAAAAGGGGTCCCACGACCCGGTGAGCAAAGCCTCAAGATCGAATTTCCCTACTCAAGTTACTCCCCACCTAAGTGCAATGCAATGACACAACCAACATCCAACACATGCTAATATATCACTCATGCATATATTAACAAAATTAATTCCATTAATCATGTTATTCAGTTTACAACAATAACATAAAAGATTTAGCTCACATGGGCTAAGGCATAAACCGGCGATCCATCTTGGAACTGCCCACAACATTACACAAACATGTTATTTTCTCATGGCAATAACACAACACCACACAAATCAAGCAAATCACACAAACAGTCCGTGGATTGTCCAACACTCTAGGGATTTCTTAACTCGGTCCAAAACTTTTGGAACCGAAACCATGGCCATCCAGGCCTCAACAAATCCCCATCCACATTACCTCTTAAACAAAAGTGAAAGCCAGTGAGGGCAAAACCCTACCTTTCGGAGTTTCATGGTCGAAACTCCCAAAACTGGAATTCACTGCAGTCCTTGCCGTGGCAGCAACTTTACCCTTGCCCGAACCCGACGGTCCGATCGGGCCGGACCTGTGGCAGGCTTGGTAACTTCTCTCCCAAAAAAAAAAAAAAATCCCACACTCTTCCTCCTCTACCGCTTGCTCTCTTTTCCCCCTCTCTCTTCCTCTCCCAATCCATTTGGTCAAGATTGGGACAAGAGAAAAGTCCTTTCCATGCCACATGTCAATTTTCCATTGGTTGAGAGGATTACATCTTATCCTCTTATCCAACCACTATGAGATTTCCCTCTAATGGAATGATGCCATGTGTCACATGTGAGCCCCACTTGAGCTTAATGTTTGACTCTCCCATAGATTGACACGTACGCCTGAAGCCAATTAAACCTACCAAGCTCGTCCCACATCCTCTCAGCCTCAAAACGTGAAATTCGACCGTCTCGAAATTCACGAAATTCGGTCGTGGTAGCTAGATTTTAGCGAGACCATCTTAAACAGGGGAACTGCTTCGTCATCCAAGATCTAGAAAATTGATTTTGACCAAAATTACCATTTTATCCTTCCTTAGGAACTGGATTTTCCCTGGTCTCATGTCACAATCTAAATAGGTAAAGATGCATTACTTAACATACTTCTAACCATATCTAACAACGCGTTTCTATTACTCCTCTTTCTCCGATACATACTTTGTTGTAGTGTATTTGATATTGTATCAGAAACTATACGACGCTTTCTTCTAGAAATCTAGCAAATGACCTGGTGTTGTCCTTTCTATCATAACTTCCATAATATTCACCACCCTATTGGATCTTACACTTCACATTTTGTTCAATCGCCTTTAACTTCATTAATGAAAATTTCCTAAGGCATTTATAGCCCGAGGTTTTTCACATGTAGCAAATAAACATAACCATAACTTGGAAAAAATCATCATCAAAAGTGATAAAATATTTTTCTTACAAGAACTACATCAAAAGGCTGTCCACATATATCGGTGTATTATTTCAAGAAGTCGTGGTGCTTCTGTGGCTTCTTTCTTCAGATGCTTTGTTTCTTACCTTTAATACAATCCACACATACACTTAGATCAATAAACTAAGTTTGAAGGATTTCATTCTTACTAATTTTCCACTGCTCTTGGAAATATCCCAAACATTTATGCCACAAGTGGTAGATTGTTTATTAGCTAAACCACGTTTAGTACCAACATTATGATGTATCATAAGAGTTTCAACATATGTATTGTCAAGATTTACTTTGCATATAATCCATCACATAAATGTACCACCACCAATCATATATGTGTTTTTGTACAAACCTAAAACAAATCACACTACTAAATTTAAATACATATCCGCTTTATCAAGTTTGGAAAGCGAAACTAAATTTCTAGATATACTAGGTACATAGAAGGTTTCAATAATTCCAAATGATGTCCACTGGTCAAGCATCAAGACGGTAAGTCCCACAACTCACTGCTTTCATTCGATTGCCCCATTAGAAAAATTTTCTCATTTGGTCTTGTGGTTTGGATTGAAAGGAATCCTCGTATTATATTAGAAACATGGTTGTACATCCAAAATCAAGCCAAGTGTTATATGAACTTCAGCCAAATATGATTCAAACATATGTATACATTTATTTTTACCTTTCTTTTTGAACCAAGCCTTACATCTAGAACACCCTTTTGAAATGCCTGGGGCCTTTCACAAAGTGGCATCTATCAACTTAGGCCCTTCAGAATCTTAAAAGGTGCTCTTCATATTTTGGGTATTCTTTTTTCCTTTTATTTGCATGTTTTTCTTTCCAAATTTCTAATTGCTACATACAATTGATGGAGGAATTCCTCGTTTTTAAGTTCGTCTTTTCTCGAACTAGCATATGCAAATTATGTCCTTCATGGTATTATAGCTCATTTGAAGAGACTCCATACTTGGTAAGGAGTTCAAAACGAACTCAAGACATGAGAAACTTTCATCCACCTCCATTCTAATGACTTAAAAGTCTTGCCGGGATAAATTAGTCATCTAAATGACATGGATTCATGCATAGTATAAGAAGAACCATCAAATTTCATGGTGGTTAAAGTACTATTATCATTCTAGCAAGAGACTTAATACGCTGTTTGTGAAAGTGCTCTCCACAAACTTTAACATTTCTTTAGCATTATCAGTTTTAGGGAGAGTTGTCTTAATGATGTTTGTTATGCTCACATGTACATCGTAACCCATTTACATATTTCCTAGGTTTTATAATGAGTCTTTCTTCGTAGTGCTTAAAACGAACCACTGCCTTCGACTATAGCGCAATCTGGGGATCCATTACCCTGCTGTAAAATGGATATGTTCACTCAATTAAGAAAAATTAAGACCATTAAAAACTGGAACAGACAAGAAATGCGAGTGCACATGCATTGTTACTGCAAGAAATATCTTAACATTAATGCTTTGATCTTGATATTAACATGCTAATTAATAGACTAAAAAAACATATAGTAAATACAATAATTATATATTGATGTTCACCAAGTACTCCATCATTATACTACATACAACATAATGATGCTAAGAAATTTATTTTAATTTGCAAAGATAAATGAGAAGTTAGATGTATCTACTATCTTTGACATAAAGTTATAAACACAACACAATTACTAATACATTCATATTACCAACATTCATGGTCATAAGTTGTGAACAAACAATCAACCTTTTGTGTGATCCTTAACCTGCTCTATAACAATGAATCACAATCATTCACAAAATCTATTCATATCACATCATTTAGCATCCATTACTTAGTACAATTGTTATTTCTAAATAAATAAACATCATAAATAAATAAATAAACATCATAAATAAATAAAAAAACATTAAAATTGAAAATTATAACACTTATGGGTAGGCCACTTTGGTGACTGACAAACCTTGATTACAAATTTTTCAATTTATTTATTTACTTATGTATTAAAAGAAAATTTTCTTTCAACTGTTTCACATAAAAGGTTATATGCATAAATATTGTATTGAAATACATGGCTTCAAATATTCTTTCTTGTTTTCTTGTCTATTATTATTATTTATTTATCTGTTTTTTTAAATAAATAAATCTAATCCCCCCGCTTCCATCGTGTAAGCAAGGGAAGGATACATATAAACACTTTATCGATGCCATTCATCTTGACACAACTATGTTTTTATTTATTACACTTTGTTTGTATCTATATTATCTTGTCCATTTATTTAATCCTAGGGAATTATGTAAATAAATAAATTTTATTAAGCACATCTAATTTATTTTATTCAGATCAACAAATATTTATCATCGAATTTATTTATTAGACTTCTTTGATATGTAAGCCAAAGATGGTAAATATTTTCAAAGTAGAGAAGTGCTCTAAAGGTAATTGCCATTAGCACTATTTGACAACATATTATTATTTCATGTAATACTTTTCTAATCTTGGTATTCATACGCTGAATTGATATGTGATCTTTAATCCAATTAATGAAGTCCATGATACGTAAATATAGCATGAAAACTGCGATGGACTATGATAATAAGATTCCATGTAAAATTATATTAGTGTCTAAATTATCCCTAGTCATAGGATCAATAAGATTGACATTGTTGATCCCTAATGCACTAGCACATGTCATACTCTGATCGATCACAAAGAGATCTTATAAACTGCGGATCATGAGTCGATCAGGAGCTGGCGTGGATGCTTAAGGTGAGGAAGCAAAGAGAATGGTGACACCTATAATGCAGACAATCATATGGATCATCTATAGACAATGTAGATGATTGTCTCATCACAGCAATGGTGCAAGTATCCTTAAACTTGTGTGCTCAAGGATATCTTGGATTCTCGATTCTCAGACTCTGACCTCAATCCATGCAGCTTCCACACTGGTCGCCATATCGATGGAGGGATTGTGTATATTTCGAGGTGTTCAAAGGTGAATGAGGAAGCAACAGACTCTCATACTCCCATTAGAGGAAGCGATACCTAAGGCCTCTTTGGTTTAATCTCACATTTCGAATCTTCGGGCCGCAGTGAGAATGACTGAGGAGGTCTTCAAGTAACTAAGTGATGAATCAGGGACAAGATCAAATACTGGGCTAGTGTTGCATAGCCAAGCCTAGTGGGAGCTACACATTGTCATGCTGAACCAAGGTATATTGGTGAAAGGACGACTGTACCTGTGATTTGTCTGGGCGGGAAGGGTATGTGCAAATAAACCATTGACTCTCCCATTAATCAGTCCCGATGTGTCATAGATATCAATCTCGACTCATGACCAATAAATAATGAAGCCGCCAACATAACCGGAACTCAATGGGTCACACACTTAGAAGAGTGTGGGTCAAGATGAAACTGATTTTGGATGTGATCCAAATATGAGGGAGTTAATTCATGAATGAGTCGTCACCACCCGGGATTAGCTGAACTCGTTAGAAAGCTCCTCAATTTTAGAGAGATAATAGGCTTGGGCTTGTACCTTGGCTTAGGGCCATGTGGGAACTCGCCATAATGCATGGGGATGCGTGTAACCTATCATCACTTAGAGTGAGGGGCATTTTGGTAATTTCAAAGGATAAGTTTTTCCTATAAAAGCAATGTTATGGAAACCCTAAAAGGATGATGACTCTTTGAGACTTGAGAGAGTCACAGAAAAGATGTTGTTCCCATCCTCCAAGAAGGTGTTCTAGAGTTTATAGACCCATGTTTTTGGGCTTCCTCTTGATCGAGGACTTCGCTAGCACCGGACCCTCCCAGACCGTTGCCTCGGGAGGCGCCTAATTTCACCTTCATGTGATACTGCTAGAGGCGAACCTGTGACTTGGTCTCGCCTCGGCCCAAAAACCCGCCACCACTCAGGCTTGCCTTGAATAGACATTAAGGTAATCCTACACCCTTTGCTTTGTTGTAAAATCGGATTTGATGCTACAAAGGGTCCTTGGATGGGTATTTTTTGGGATTTTTTTTGTTTTCCACAGCATAGTGTTACACCACTAAACCTCAAACATTGTAAACATTAATTGATATTGCAGATAATGAGATTATTCAAAATTCAGAATTTAAACCATCAAGTATTGAGTCTTAGACTTTGAAAAGTATACAAACAAAGTAACAAACTTTTTCTATTATGCCATCCAAATTATAATTTATATATGCAGTGATTTACTAAATTGAATTCATTTGTAGATCACCAATATTAATCAAGTCTATTCATGGAAACAAGGAACTCATAAAACACATTGCTCACATGTTAAAAATATGAAATAAAGAATTTTCGTGGTTCTACAATTTATTCATAAATAACCCAGAACACAAGATCTTTGATTTCATGATATTCACATTTATAAAAAAAAATAAGAATTTATTGTTACTAACCTGGATCCATAATGACAACGAGTCTTCAAGCAAAATCTTATGTTTCTATCCCTTTATCCTTCTCTATATCTCTAACTTTTCAATACGTGAGAGTAGTTTTTTATTCCCAAAGAGTCCTTATGGCGGGGAGAGGACCTTTATGAAATGGATTCATTTAAAATTCAAAATTTTAAATCCTTATCATACCATCAAGCGATGCCATCTTAAATAAAACAAGGCAGAAAAAAAAAAACGAAGAGGAATGAATTAAATGATGACATATAAACGGCTGTTGTCGCCACACGAGTCATTTAAGAATATTTTGAAACATTCTGCAATGTGGACAATAACTGAGAACAAAACTTAATGCAAACGCTGGCAGCCATCCAAGAATGTCTATAAAAGAAAAGAGAGCTCTCACTAATGAAGGAACCAATCAACAACCAACAAACCGAATTAACTAAATAAACCAACTAGTCAATCAACAAATCCAACCAACTAATCAATAATTCAACAAATGTTCAATCGACATCAATCAATTCAAAGAATGACAATCTACTTCAATATTTCTTAGCTTTTCAATTAGCTTTCCGTAATTTCAATACTCTATTTCCAAGTCTTAGTCAAGTTCTTTCAATTCTTTAGCACATTTCAATAATATATTTTCAAGTTCTAGCCAAGTTTCTGCTAATTTCAACATTACTTGTTTCATCTTACCTTTAGTGAAATTTACTTTTTCTAACTTTTCATTCCAACAATCTCTACATTTTGGCGCATCATCTCGCTTAGATTCGGGACCACAAAAGAAACAAGGTGTTAGAATTAAGCCCGTATAAGCAAACTAGAGTTTCAGAATTAAGTTGCACATTGAACTTTACATGGCCAATTATAGGCCAAGTATGTAAGTGATCTAATGGCCTGACTAAACCTTAAGGCTATGGCAATATAACTTATATTTAGGTTTGTAAAAAAAAAATAATAATAATTTTCAGAGGAAGAGAATTTCTCTGTCCCAGATCTGAAAAGCAAAAGGCCTTGTATTGTTCTCGAGCTCACACTCGCTGGCCAAGACCTCGCAAAGCCGCTGCTTGGAAAATTCACTGATCGGGCCCATCTCTAGTATGTAATTATTTTGCTTCCAAGGCATACATGAAATCAAATTTTTGATGGATGTCCCTGATAACATTTAATAAGAGCGAGTTTCCTAGATTCCAGATTTGAGATCTTGAGATTTCATAAGTTAATAAAAACGAAAAATTTTTTTTTATATTTTTTTATTTGATCTACTAACAGATCTTCTCTAATCCTAGATTCCAAATATGAGATCTAAGATTACAGTTAATAAAAATGAAAATCATTTTTTTATTTGATCTTACCAACATATTTTCTCCCTGAACTTTATCTTGGGATTTCAGATTCAGATTTCTGATAGTTAATAAAAATGAAAATCATTTTTTATATTTGATAGCCTAAGTATATTCTTTGTTCTGTGTTTACATAATGCTAGGGAAGTGCTATAAAAAAAATGGCACGTTGAAATTTTCAAACCTGTTAGGTTTGAAAGTTTTTTTGAAACATGATAATCCGTAATTTTGAATATCTTAGATAAATGAATTTTATTTATTTTGGATTATTCTTGTTTCTCTTGAGTTTTTTTTTTTGGTGCAAGAAAAACTTAGATAAATTTTAGCTCAATTAATTTTGTGATGAGGAGGAATTAATTATATTTTAATAAGACTTATCCTCTAAAGGATAAATGTTAAGTAGATATATAATTTAATTTATATTACTTAGGAATTAAATTATATTTAACAAGAATTATCCTTTAATGGATAATTATTAAATAAATATATAATTTGATTTATTTATAAAATGATGGATTTAATTAAGATGTGTTGTTGTTTTAAGATATTTAAATTATTAAATTAAAGCAAACAACTTACATGTTCAAGAAAATTATAAGTGGTATGTTTATGTGCTTATTCTAGAATTAGTTTGAATTATAGAAATCTAATAAATTAGAGAAATGAGATCAAATTGAATTTAAGAATAAGCGGCATAATGACATAATCTTCAAAACACTCAAGTTTTTAAAATAATCGAGCGGGAGAAGACACGATAGCTCACGGCCTTCCAATCAACGGTAGTCTCGATTCATGCTTGATCAGCCTAATGACAACGCTATGATCTCACGGTAGACTCCTATGGTTAGTTACAAGATTTGAGAGCAATCTGTCAAGCCAGCCTTATTTTGCAGTTATTGAAACTAAGATTAGTGGTGCATATGACTTAACTTTGAAGAAATAATAAATTATGTAAAATAGTTCCTATTTATTTTCTCAAGAGGCTAGGAGTTTATAGGGTAAGTCAATCACCTAGTCAAAGGACAAGCGACTTTGGGATTGATGATTATATATCTTATTAACTTTGAGAAGCTTGGCCCCCGCCTCAAAGTAGGATAGCCAAGTTCATGAAAGTTAATTCTATCCTGTGACCGATGTGTGTAATTTGAGTGTTATATTATATACACGTTGCAAATTGTAATTATACATGGTCTAAGCTTAGAATGGTAAATACATATTCCATCAACACCCAATTTTGATTCTCAAAGAGAACATGTCCATTTTCAATCCATTAGCATCAATCATTTCGAACAACAGGTTAGATGGAACCAACTATGTGAGTTGGAAGAAGAATCTAAACATTGTCTTAACTTGTGTGGTATAATTCATGCTTACACTCAGAGCTGTTTCCAAGTAGCACCCATAGAGAGCTCAAATCTGAAGAGAGAGAGCACTAGGAGGCATGGAGGAAGGATGAGAGAGTTAGTGATGGGTATCTAGCTTCTTCTCAATGAAGTGTCGGGGTGCCGCATCCATGAGTACTGCGTATCGCCTGTGTTGCTCGCACAATTGAGTTCGTAGTATGTTAAGCAGTCGGTAATGAGCAAGACGAACACTAGAATGTTCTAGAGGTACAAGGCAGATCATATAGGCACCACCCACCTTTATCAATTCTGGAGACCTAGGCTATCGATCGGGAAACACAAATAACACGTCTCGAGAGCCATTGCCTCTCCTTCCTCTCAAACCTCATTCTATTAGGTCGGGTCTGACTGAATCGATGTGGGTCAACTTCAGCACACAAAGGCCAGCCCAAATGCCAATTTTGTGTCAGTGAATCGCTTCCCAATGGAAAGAAATGGGCCAGTACCATGCTAAAACCTAAGATTGCTAAGAAGCTAGACCTTTGATCCCAATAGGAAACCAGTGCATGAGTCAGTGTTGAACATTGAAGAATGACTACTCTAAAGCTAAAGGATAACGTAACTCTTCACGCATCATTGAAGTCTTGTTTGTGTTGATCTCGCCATTCTGAGTGATAGATGTGAGCATCGATCATATTTGTGGTCTTTACAGAGTTTAGTGTGATGTAAGTTCTAATGAGAGATGTTAAGATAAGTTTCAGTCATCCAATTATAGTCGTAGGGATCTTTTAGTCTTAGTTTTTCAAATAATTAAGTCTAGTTGTATGATTGTTTATTTGCGCTGCACTTGTAAAGAATTTAATTTCGCTTCTAAGTTATGTAATGACGCTTATTCAATTTCTTTTTAATAAAATCCTATGTTTCTATTATGAAAGAAAATGAAGTTCTTACATGTGGCACATTGGTGAATAATCTATATCATCATATTGATTGTGTTGTTATCTCAAGTTGATAATGGAAAATCATTGAAAGAAAGAGCCTAAGATCAACCAAACTTAGTCAGGCACTTAAGGCTTGGTCACATAAATTTGAAAAAGGAATACAAAGACTAGTGAGTTAGAATACAGCCACTTTGGACCTCAAAATTCTACTTCACTATGTCAAATTGTATTCAAGGTAAATGACTAAGAGATCCCCACAGCCTATGACCTGGAATGGCCGAGGAAGCCATCTTTAATCGCATCTCTCCTTCATCGTACTTCCTGGCCACCAAACCCTTGTAAAGAGTTACAAATATGGTCAGTGATTCTTGAATCTCTCCACCAAGAATAAGGTAATCAGCCACAAAACAAGACCAATGATCAGAGAGAAGTTACTTGATCATTCCTTTAACTTAGGCAATCCTTCTTCCAATGTCCTTTATTCCACTTCAGCACTTTCTTTTTTGGTTTCCTATTAGAATCAAAGGTCTAGCTTTCTTAGCAATCTTAGGTTTAGCATGAACACCTGACTGATTTTCTTTATTCTTTTCTTCCATGAGGTTTGAGGATTCACCCATACAAAATTAACATTCGTCGTCTTACAATTGTCTCAATATCCGGTTGTTGCATCATCACTAAAGACCATTATAATTTATTCAGTAATAATTCGGTCTTGAAATGATTGAAGGAAGGAGGCAATGTCTCAAGGACCATGTTATTTTGTGTTTCCCAATCAATATAAGCATCTAGGTCTCCCAATTCATTAAAGAGTACGATCATTTTTATCATATGATCTCTCACCTGGAGTATACTCGTACATTCTAGTGTTCATTATCTGCTTCATTACCATTTGCTTAGCTGATCTACTCTGAACTCCAAACATCTCCTGAAGACTCAAGAGCATTGCACTTGAGGTACTCATGGATTGATGCTAACTTTGTAGCACTTCATTGAGAGAAGCTAAGATATACATCCTTGCTTTAATTTCAGACTCTAGAAAGAATTTAATTTCAGTTTCTAAATTATGTAATGACAGTTATTCAGTTTCTTTTAATAAAACTTATGTTTCTATTATGAAAGAAAATGAAGTTATTAAGTATGTAAGTACATTATAATAACGTCATATCGATTGTGTTGTTATTCAAGTTGATTGAAAAGAAAAGAGCCTAGTATCAACCAAACTCGCGAAAGGCACCAATTAGTTTTATAAATTAAAAGAATACAAAGTGACTATGAGTTGTTGGCCATTAGTTACTTGACCTTTCGGAGCAAACTACCACTATGTCAAAATTAGATCCAAGGTAAATGATCTGGGTGACGCCATCGCCAAAGGAGTTATTCGTGGATGTCCGATTTGATACACACTCGCATGTGTGTGTCGAAAAAGTCCATGCAAGAGTAAGGGCTATGGAGTATTTCATCACTTTTACCTGGATGACTACTCAAGATATGAATATGTGTACCAATGAAGAAGAGAAATATGAGGCCTGATAAATTCAAGGAATTTAAGGTCGAGTCGAAAAACAATTAGTGGAGACACATTAAATCACTTCGTTTAATCGAGCGGTGAGTACATGTCTATCAATTTGTTTCTTTCTTCAAGGAGCATGGGATTTATCTCGCTTTATGCTCCAGAATTCCATACAAGTCACAAAAATGAGTGGCGAAAGAAGAAATCAACTCCACATATATGGTAAGTCAATGATGAGTCTTCTCCACATTACCTTTATCTCGGGATAGTGCCCTGTGAGATGTGCAGAGCTATATTCAATAATATGGTGCCATCCAAGTCAGTATCAAAGACACCCATGTCGTGAATGGAAACTGTATTATTTGTCATATCCACATATGAGGTTGTCCCTCTTATGTGTTAAAGCAAATTAATACGTTGAATGCTAAGTCGAATTGTGTTGGCTCATTGATATCCAAAAGGTACAAGGTTACAATTTCAATAAATCTAACATGAAGGTAATGGTCGGTAAGCAATGTGCTAAGTTCATCGAAAAAGAATACATCAGAATCACATAATTAGGAGTTATGAATGAATGGACTAAAAGACCACTCCCAGATCCAAGGTGTTGTTCGTTGATCCACAACCACTAATAGCTGATACCGATACAATCAAATATACACCCTCTCGGCTGTAGTGGAGGGTCATTAGACCACCTATTAAGCTCACATTGATGGGAGAATCATCTTTGACAATCCTAGAGTCACATGAAGATGATCCCACAAGTTACTACGAAACAATTAATGATAAGGATTTCGGTTTTTGGAAAGAGGCTATGAAATCAAAATTAGAATCCATGTATTCTAGTAATGTGTGGATTCTGAGGATTCACCTCAAGGGTTAAACCTAATATTGTAAATAGGTGTACAAGAGAAAGAAAGACATGAAAGGTTGAGATATATAGCCAGACCGTGGCAAAGGTTATGTGAAAAATTAGGTTTTGATTACGAGAAACCTTTCACCAAAGGGCCATGATCAAGTTTAATGTGAATACTTCTATCAATTGGCAAAAGATATTATGATTATGAAATATGACAAATGGATGTCAAGACTACTTTCCTTAATGGTTGTCTTAAGAGAACATCTATGATGCAACCGGATATTTCATAACCGGGCGTCAAGAACACATGGTATGCAAGTTGCATACGGGACTTAAGCAAGCATCGATCATGTAACAAATGTTTGATCAAGCAATCTTTGGTTTTGATCAAATGAAGAGGAACCTGTGTGTAGAAGATGCATTTGATATAGTGGTTTTCCGATTTTATATGGACGACATTTTGTTGATTGGAAACGAATTTGAGATGTTGTCACAAAGATGCAAGAATACCAATCGTGAAGGATTTAGGAGGCGCAATATGTTCTAGGTATTAAGATAACATGAGACGAAAGAATAAGATTATCAGACTTTCTCAAGAAAATTACACTGATATACTGCCCTCGCATAACATTTAAAGATCAAAGAAAGAATTTACAATCTTTGGGATATGGAATCAATCTTCTCGACCAAGGTCCGCAGATAGTTGAAGAGAAAGAATACATGAAGATAGTACCATATGCTTCAACAGTTGGTAGTCTTATGTATGTGATGTTATGTACTAAACCAGATATATGCTATTCAGTTGGAATATTGAGTAGGTATCAGTCTAATCTAGGTAGGGAACATTGGACCGCTGTGAAACATATACTAAAGTACTCAATAAGAACTAGGATTATAAGGCGCAGTCAACAGTATGGGAGAGTCGGACCCCATAGGATATACTCCATTCTCGACTTTCAATCGATGCATCTCGAGGAAATCCACCTGATATGTTTTTACACTAGGAGGCTGTTAGTCGGAGGAGGATCAAGCAATCATGTGCTATTGTCGATTCAACTATGGAAGCTAAATGTCATGGTAGCTTCTGTGAGGTACTTAAAGAAGCAAAGATGGCTTAGGAAACTTGTGAATTAGGAGTCATAGCTATAATGCTGGGATCCCAAGAGATACCATACTCATAAGAAGGGCTGTCGTCACAAAGAACCAAGGAATCATAGGAAAGGCAAGCATAATGAAAGAGCAATCAGTACGAGTGATTGTGTGGTGAGAAGATATTATAGTAGAAAAGATTATCACATATATCGGTGATAAATCACAGATCCTTACAAAGAACTAAGACTAAAGTGTTTGACTCCAAGTATACAAACATAGGTCTCAGATGTACTTTTAGGCCTTGGGTTTCCATGTATGAGGCCGCAATTAGCTTGGGTATTTAATAAAATTATGTTCATTTATTTCATTATTGTGTTCATTCAGCTCATATCTACACATTGTACATGTCCTGGAGCGTAGGAATGCACAGAGACACACATACAGTTCCTCAGAATGAAAGGCTGTTCACGATCTGTTCATGGATGTTGGGCAACCAGCAAGTAGTCACTGTGGTATTATGACTTTATAGTTATTGGGAGTAGTTTGTCACAAATTACTAGAGGTCTCCGTGATATCATACCGCATGTACTTGTACACATTGAACGTGGCCAGAGTGAAACAGTCATATAATTATATTTGGATGGTTTTGCCCCTAGCTACTATCTCACATGGGTTCTAACCCTCTGAGGGTCGCAGCCGAGGGAGTATGTTATCATTTTGAGGTGCCTCCTGTGACCATCTATTATGATGAGTCACCGTGAAAGTGATCTTGATGACTTCTTGCCTAGCTCATAGATTTTGCTTTGACCGTATATGAGAACCATGATGAATCTCAATTATAAGGCAATATACAACCCGAGTAGCTAAAAGGTGACACACTCATAGTTGTCCCGTTTAGTGGCTGCCCCACTTGAGTCAGCAAACTCGCTCATGATCAAGTCAAAGGTTGCTTCAGAGCCTTAAGGTAAAATGGTAATTTCAATATTTTATAGTATAAATGTCCAAAATTACTAGTATCGATCTGTTGTGGAGTGTGTGTGGAGTGATTAGTAGGCTTGGTAATCTCACAATTAATTGGAATGAGAAGTTTAATTTCTGGAGTGTAGTTGGTCTACTATAGTGGTCCTACTTGACCAATTGTGGAGTTAGTGTCCTGATTGATTCTACGGAGCCAAAATTGAAAGTACCTTGGGTCCCTGCAAACCCATTTGTAAGTCACAAATTAAGTATGCAGCAAAGATACGAACCATAGTTTCAAGTTTGCTTTAGGCTTTTTAACAGGAGAATGTTAGAATTGGTCTGCTAAACTAGAGCTTGAATTGCTTCTGACTCATTTAAACTATACAATTATAGCCCAAGTATGTAAGTGGGGATTCATGGGCCCACTAAACCCTATTATAAATATAAACTTATATTTAGGTTTTAGGTAACAAAAAAAAAGAAGATATTTTTAGAAGAATTTCTATCTACAGATCCGAAAAGCTAAAAGGTCTCTGATCGTTTCAGAATACACTCACGCAAGAACTGCAAATCCATATTGTTTAGAAGATTCATTGACTGGTCGATCCTTATATGTAATTTTATTTTTTCCTTCGTTGTATATATGAAATCATAGATTTGATTATCTCAGATCTAAAACATAAGGGAACCTATTTATCTGATTGGTACAGTTTCGATTTTGACATAGTCTGGCTTGGAAACACTTAATTTCTGCAAGACTGTAACTGCATATTTTGGCTTTGAAGGTTCATGAAAATCATAAAATACTACAACAACCGGCACCCGATCTTCATTAATTATTATAAACACTATATTAACACAAAGATGGAATATAAAAAATATAAAAAATATAAGTAATAAGAACTTTAATTTGGTATAGCTCTACTTACTATTTAAAAAAATAATTACTGTCTAATATTTTTATTTATGTTATTCATGATGTGAAACACACTTGTTTTTAATATAAAACAATTTTAATTAAAGATTTTACTTCAATTAAATATTTATTTTTTATTTTCTTCATAAACCAAATCCTAAAAGCCTGAATTATAAATAATTCTAATGATAAGAAACTTACTTTAAGATTCTTAATGAGCAAGAAACTTACTTTGTATTTTACGTTAACTTAGAAGGATTCAGCTATTTATTGATGTTGATTAAGTATTTTCAGTTTATATATATCATTGAATAGAATTAAAATATATAATTAAAAAAATGAATTGATATTTTTGTATAACAAATGAAAATGTATTTTAATATATTATATGGAAAATATACATTTGAAAACTATCAGCTTCAAACAATTTTTAAAAAGCTATTTCTGAAATTATTAAATACTTAATTTCGACTCTACAAACACATGAGATTTTAATTTTTGCGTTGATCTTTTGGCTATTTTACTGTGTTACTTTCATTAGTTTCAAGGAATTTAGCTTAATATCTATGACTCATATGAAACATTACTTAACAATGTTCTAAATAGTTCCTATAATCTATATTTAAACCTCCTTTGTTAAATAATATATGTATTGAATGTCAAATTTTTATATTAGTATATTATTCAGAAGGATTATGCAAATTTGACATTTTTTTGTCAACTAAATAAATCTGCCTTTAAATATAAATCACAAACATTTAGTTTATTCATACATATGATTTCTCTC
The DNA here is from genome assembly GCA_016808115.1 of Tetrastigma voinierianum. NCBI lineage: Eukaryota > Viridiplantae > Streptophyta > Magnoliopsida > Vitales > Vitaceae > Tetrastigma > Tetrastigma voinierianum. The sequence goes on from JAEQBH010001390.1 coordinate 24,428, forward strand.
TAACTTTTTTTTTTTTTTTTATAGTTTTTCTAATTTTCATCAAGGGGTAAATTAAACTGATTTAATGATTATAAATCAATTTGAAAATTTTGTTGTGTATTCAAATAGTCATCAATACATTATTTTATATTGTCAATCTATTTTCTAGTGTAACTGTGGATTATTAATCTAATTTCTTTATTTTAAACCATCGATAGTTAGTTTCATAATTTAATATCCATGTTTATTTTGACTTGTGAAACTTTAAAAGATATATCACGTAGATACTCCCTGTTATGCATCTCCATGAGCAAAAAGCATTTCTTAGTCTCACTTCTTGTGGTGGTTTCTTTGTTTCTAAACTACATCAAAAGTTTTACTCCCATGCTTGACACGTAATCCTATAATGCTTCAGGGGCCAATAGCCAAGCTTAAGGATTTTGGTTTAACTCAAGTTGATTAACCTAGACTTGATTAATTATTTGAATAATGTCATTTGCCTGGTTGATGGTAAAACTTTGCAGCATAATATATATATATATATTTATAAATATTTTTTAGATAAAAAAATGAAATAGTCTTAACTTACAAGTCTCTGTTAGGTGTTGGAATTTTCCTTTTTCCCCTTTATAACAGTTTATTTTCTGAAAATCCTTTCTAATATAAGTTTGCATTATAGAATTAAATCTAAATTCTATTTATGTTTTTAATCATTTCTTCCATCTTAAAACGTCTATCGAAGATTTAATGGTTTGGTTCGCTCGTTGTTTGCCTCAAATCTATTTATAGAGAGGTTCAACCTTTTTTGAGAGAGAGAAAAAAATCATCTCCTGTTGGCGATTTCATCTTTTTTTGCCTTTTTTCGTAAAGATAAGATACTTAACATCTTCTCACCACTGAAGACTTGAAACCAAGCTACGCAGCAAAGGAAGATATTTATTTTTTTCCTTTAAGAAAGAGAATGAAAAGAGGTTGAAACTGAAAAGAATTCCTCTTTTTGTTGAGAAAATCTCAGTGGTTTAAAAGAGGAAACAAAAGGAAAACGAACTCGCAAATATTTCTCATTTACTATTAAAGATATTTGATAAAAAAATTTGTTACAGAACTCCCTTTGATAAAAATTATTTCTCACCAAAAATATCCTTCAGTTTCCACCTGTCCATAAGGAAAAAAATAGTTTTTAAAGTCTTTTCATAAGAAACAAAAGGGAAATTTTGTCTTGAAAAATCTCCTGGGTTAAATTTGTTAAAAAAAAAAAAGATACGATAGTATATAAAACATCAAACCACTAGGCTACCGTTTTTACTAGGTTTTCCCTTACAGAGGAATGTGTATGATACGTATGTTTCCAATCCCTTCAGTCTAGGAATGGAAATTATGATATAGAAATTATATCTAAGAAGTTTGATCTTCAAATGAGACTATTTGACCCTTTAATCTTTTCTTCAACTAGAATATTCTGCCTAATGAGGTTTATTTATTGCCACCACCCAATCTTCATAGAATACTTTGTTATACGTTATTTTCTAAATTACTTCAGAGAATTAATAAGAAGAAACTGACATTTATAATTTGCAAAGAAGACTATATCCATAAATTGGTCATATCTTAACTGATCCCGCCTAAGTATGAACAATAACTAAATGATATGGTATATATAAATTTATCATAATCATGGTTAATAAAGGACTATTACCTAATCCCCGAACGATGCCAAAACTGTTGAAAGTAAGGACAATTTCTCATGTGTATGAAAAGATGGAATTGTTTTTTTTTTTTCTTTGAAAAGAACCTAGTCAAAATTGAAGCCATATGATCACCGCAAATGATATACGTAAAGCATAAAAAAATGATATTCGATATTTAAATCCATATCGTTCAGAATGAGGACAAATATCAATAAAATACTAACTACTCCAACTACTCAAGATCATTACCATTTGAACTCCATTGATATGATGATAAGAAAACTAAAATGTAGTCTTAGATTGAAGCCTTAAATATGCTGCTGCAAAGTTTATCAAAATTAGGTCAAGATCTGAATCGGTGAGCGCGTGGCTAACCGGACATGGATCAAATAATAATAACCAAGTTCTCGCATCATTTCCTCGATTCATAGCTCAAACCATCTGAAACTAAATTGTCAAAGATGCAAGTAGTATAGTTTGATTTTCCTTAATCCATATTTTCGCCGATTAAAGGTTCATTCACGGCGAGACATGATTCAATCAATTACTGTAACACATAACCATCTTTCTAAGATTTTAAGTATTTTTCTTTTCAAGATTTCATACTCAAACATCTTAGGACTAAAGAATTTTTTACCCCATAGACAAGATATTGGCAAGCCTTCTCCACTTGATTGACACCCCATCCTACACTTCGATGAAAATTTCCATCTCCTTGATTATCCTCAAATGTAACACGGACTTAATCAATTCATCGAAAGAGGGAGAGACCAGCGATTAAAACAAATACTATCTCAAATTCTATCTCAACTTATAAGTAAGGCGATTCATCTACAATCCTTCAAAGTTCATTAGTTCCATAGCATTAGTCTACCAAATCCACAAGGAGCTGCCGTACTCGTGATTCTCCATCTCTGGCTACTAGAGGGCCTCCTCGAAATCAAATGATATAGCACTTTGTATCGGTACATGTACCTGCATCAGAATGAAGTAAATTATAAACAATCTAATCAAATAAATTCAAGAATTTAATTAAAGCTTCAATTTTGAAAAATCATTAAAGAATTATCATCAATGACCTATTTCAAGAATTAACTTTTTTCAAATGTTAATCTATATCATGAATAATCACTGAAAATCACCTAAATCATAAAACAAACTCCAAATAATGAACTAAACCTTCCAAAGATTCATGTAAATCTAAACAAATAATGAAAAGAAGAATTATAAAGAAATACCAAATAAGTCGCGCCCAGCATACCCAAACTTAAAATTAAAGGAAAACTAAATCAAAATAAAACTATACTAAGCTAAATCTACTAAAATGGAAAATAAAATAAAAATAAAAATAAAACAAAAGAACTAATTTGAGCCACCAAAACTCCGCATTTCGCTCCTAGCGGTATTAGGTCGGGCCGTTGGGCCTACCACACCACGCGGATTCCCGCACTCGCCCAATTAGTTTTTTGTCGCGACATAAAAAATAATGCTGGTTATAGCTAAGTCTCATGGGGCTTTGGCCTCTATCGAGCTTTGTAATCCGCCGCGACCGCTCTTCCGGCTTCACTTGATTGTGCCCGTGACATACTTTGATAACGTCACACATAATTAGATTCAACGGTCTTGTTCTTTGTCAGACGGAATGCCTCAGGCCGCCACTAAAGATATGCTTTGCAATCAGCCTTCTCATGTCCTTGTTCCCCAATGAGCTTGTAGCTTACATAATTTTCCTCGTCAAACAAACAATTGTTTTTTCAGCCTTGCAACTCGTCATAGGATTTCTGTCCTAGCACCTTCTCAAGGCGATGCAAGACATTCTTCGTCATAATGAGATTGTTTCTTCTTAGTTCTTTGTAGCATTGAATAGTTGTCACGACATATAATTATGTGTTGTGACACAATTGCCGTGGCCATTCTCAAGTTCAATTTTGTCGATCTACTTTTTTATCGCTAAGGTAATTTTATATCAGTCTTAATCTTTATTGTCAGAAACTTCTTCTGTCGCGACACAAGTTTTACTCTCTTCAACTTTGATTAGTGTCACAGAACAATAATTTCTTTTGTTGCCATTCTTCTTGTGTTGCTCTTCAGCATCTTGTCGCGATAGGAATTTAACCACCCTCTTCATGTTTCGCTTTGTCACATGAGATTGTTGCTCTTAGTCAGGATGAATTTCGAATCGTTATGTCACGGCAGTTCTTCCTCGAAGTTGGCTCGATGTTGAAACTTTGCTGCTGCAACATAAAACACTTTGCCTCAAACACTTGTATTGTAATCCTAAAGCAATTTCTATTGGGACAGAATTTAGCTTTTGGCTGCGTGGACAAAGTACATCTGTTAGCCTTCAACTTTTCATGTTACGATAGAAATTATATTGTCACATTAATGTTCTTCTCCGCTCTTCTCGTTTTAATCTTTGTCAGGATAGTAAAAGGATTGTCGCGACAAAATTTCTCCTTCAACCATTGAGTTATGTCTAAGCTTTATTGGCATATTTATTGCCGCTGGGCAGAGTATTTTCGTCTCTGCTTGAATGTGCCAGGCATATAAACTGCTTATTTCCAATATTTTTGCTTATTTTCGCTTGTTTTCCTCGTTTAATCGACTCTCGCAAAACAAAAAAGCTGGTGAATATTCTATAATCAAGATAGATTCAAAATTGTTAAAAACATTTAAAAAATGGATTAAAAGGATGAGTTTACACTCATCAAGAATTCTTACTATGGCACAAGTGCAAGTGATGCTTACCAAGCAGCTCTATCTCCTCGTCTACCCAGAGAAACCAAAGGTGCTTGAATAATTTAATTTTAAAAAGTGGCAAATAAAAGATGTTATTCCTAATTACCATTTTAAATCTTTGCAAGATTCTTAATCAAGAAGCCTGTGTTTAAAGAAGATGAGTGTATCCAAGTCATCAATGTTGTTGATGCTTGGAAACATTTTGACTTTCTATGAACTAAGTCATGAATGCTTTGATTGATTCTTTATACTATGTGTATTTAGATAAGAAAACATCCAAAGAGTTATGGGAATCATTAGACCGAAAACATAAAACCGAGGATGTTAGGGCCAAGAAGTCAGATCATGGCCAGCCTCGATTACAAAATGGTAGATTCCAAGACCGTGTAAGTCAAGTCCCCAAGAACTTCAAGTAATCCTCTATGGAAACGATGTTAAGTAAAAATTTTAAGTCGCAGCCGATGAGTTGAAAGTTGTCTCCCGCTTGAAAGATTTCAAGAATCACCTCAAGCATGAGAAATTCGATGGCATCAAGATCTGCCACAGACGACATCGAAGAAGACTATAGCTGATCTTAAGAAGAAATGCACACAATCCCAACGAGGTTATACACCTTTGTGAGTCATATCAAAGCCCGGGGTTAAAAGCTAACAATAAATAAAAGACACTAATTTGGACCTAAAGGGGAGTCTCCAAGAAGTCAGTTTCAAGGAAATGCTTCAATTATGGGAAGTAAGATCACAAATTTATCGACAGAATGTCGAAGAGAAACAAACCCAAGGAAGTGAATATGGTTAATCACATCACCAAGGATATGTTTAACATAGACTTCATAACTCGCCACGCCCTACCTCATGGAAGTGAGCAATGGGGATGTGTACAGATCAGACTCCTTAACTGATTTTCTAACATTGGTTGGCCCATTTCATAAATAAATCCATAAGGAAATAAAACTTAGCACGCATCACTCATAGTGGGTGTTAAATTTTCTCAGACATATTCCTCGAGTCCCATTTGATCATATTACGAACACATTCCACTATTACCAAAACTTATATTTACATTTCAAAACTAAAATCAAACCACATTAGGTGGACTCCTATTGCTGTGTTGGCCCTGTTGTATGCGGAATGCCCCGATGTCCCATATCATATATATTACACGAATGAATTAATCGCAGCTGTTTATAGCTTAGTGGGAAACAGATACCAGATATGACCACTGTCACCAATACCATCGATACATATAACATAATGCATATGTCAAAAAGCTTACGATAACCGAATTCTATAATCGTATTTTCATATTCAGAATAGATCTTGTACGTATGGGTACCCTGGGTGATGATGCAATGAGCGTAACTGATTACTTATACCTTCTTATCGCTCATTATTCAGATTCTATCATACAAATTGTTTGTCAGATAGACCAATAACAATTAATGGTGCTAATTTTATTACACTGAATTCAAAATTCATGAATGAACGAGGTGTCAAAGAATAACACGCGGCTTGTCTATGTAATTGTGGCATCAGAACACTAAGAGGGTTATGTGGCAAATCTGATTAGAGACATGTCCGCCTAACAATGTATGATCGTGAAGACTAGCAGAGTGCCGGGCTATTCAAGCGTAGATGCGCCCGCCCATGTGGCCAGAGGTGTCATAGTAATAATGCGAGTGTCGCTGTAATCGAACGGACGTGTTTGGCCCATTCACTATCCGTCTCCGATGTATATAATTATATGTGTTTTCGAGCTTTTATTTTATTCTTAATCATATTTAATAAATGGCGCGGCAAAAACAATTTTGTCCAACGACATGATCACCAGGGCGCGGTGTATAAGGGTATTTTCACATAACTTTTTTATACATGTATTGATCCTTTCATTCGAATTAATGTAAAGTCGGAAAACGTCAGGACTTGATTTGACTTTGTAAGAGGTTTTTGATAACGCATCAACCTCAAAGATCAAAATAACATCCTTTGAATCAAAATACTTGAGTACAGGTACTCAACTTTTAGTATCGGTACTCAATATCCTCCTCGACTAAAACAACTTTAAGTACATAATTAACTTCGTGATGGTACCACCAGATTTCGCAGGTTTGCCTTTTCACCCAAATTCTCTGCAAATCCAAAACCTAAAACCAACCACAAACCTGAACTAACAATTAACAAAATTCACTTTTATACAGAGATAGGTTCTTCAACCCAAAATAGGACAAAAGCAGAGCAGAGGGTTTCCTAACTAACAAATCCATACACAAACTTAAACAAGTATCCATACATATAGTTCCATACAAAGTATTCATACAAGGATTTCTTGAACTTCTTCTTCTTTCTTTCTACTTAAACAAGGCTAGATCAAAGAAATGAGAGGAAGCAAACCAGAATTTTGGCTCATCTCCTTCATCAGAATCCTTAGCCTTTCTCTCCCCGCAGAGAAAATATCTCTCAATCCATAGACCAATTGGCTCATTCATTACTCAAGCTCTAAGGCCATGTTTGGCTTATCACACATTTTATTAATTTCTCCTTTGCTTATTAGTCCTTTACTCCCATTGATTTGCAAATGAACTTATTCCACTCCTACAATATATAATCGTTGTATATACCTGGGTCCTCATTTTACATAAATCACCAATTTAACCTTGACTCTTGTATTAATTCCAAGATTATCTTTTTTTTTTTTCTACTTATCACTTTAAATCTAAAAATACAAATTTTACTATTCTTATACTACAAAACTGTAATAAAACTAATAGGGTCTAATCTTAGGTGTTACAACAACAAGAATTTCAGGAACTTGTGGGGTCCGAATCTGCTGAATAGTGGATTGATACAAAGTACCTACCATGTGTGTCGACAAGAAGATGTTCTCCACATTTGAATCGATTGAGAGGGAAAAGTCGCTCATAGGGAACTCGCCTACCGAGATCAAGGGCCAAGGAAAAGTGGTCTTAAAGATGATGTTCGGGCAGGAATTGACTATGACCAATGTTTTATATAAAATCTAAAACCGTAAGAACATGGTGTTTGGTTCATTGTTGAACAACCATGGATTTAAGATGATATTTGAGTCAGATAAATTTGTCTTGTCCATGAGTGGAATATATGTCAGAAAAAGGTATATGAGCGATGGTATGTGGAAGCTCAATGTAATGGCTATCATTAAGTTAGATATGAATAAAGTTAGTACTTCTAGTTACATGCTTGAGTATGCTAATCTATGATATGGTAGATTAGAACATGTTAATTATGATATATTACGTAAATTAATTAACTTAAATCATATAGCTACATTCCAAATTGATCAAAAGCATAAGTGTGAAACTTGTGTTGAGTAAACGACTGTGTTATCTTTTCAGTGTTGTTATTTTTCTGTAATACATAGGTAAGAATACACTAAACCCTTAACTTAATCCATAGACATGTGATTTGAAATTTGCACAAACAAGAGGTGGTAATAAATATTTTATTATCTTTGTTGATGATAGCATCAAGTACTCAGTATGTACTTACCTCAAAAGCAAGGATGATGAGAGAAATTTTGTATCTATAAAATGAAGTTGAGAATCACTAAATAAAAATTTAAAGTTAAGAAGTGATAGGTGGTGAGTATGAATCGCCATTTATTGATGTTTGTGCTCATGATTATATGAAACCACAAATAATTCATATCTACCTCAATCCATGGAATGACCTAACGAAGAATCGCACTTATGAAATAAAATTTAATGCAATGCTGATAAGTTCCGGTCTATCACAAAACTTGTGGGTAGCTATGTTAGTCTGCTAATTACCTTTTGAATAAGGTATCTAAAAAGAAAGTAGAGAAGACTATATGAGTTATGGAAAGGACAACAATCATCCAATAAATACTTGCGAGTGTGGGATGTTTGGCCAAAGTGGCAGTTCCTCCACCTAAAAATGTGAAAATATGACCTAAAACTATTGATTGCATTTTCATTGGTTATGCACAAAACAATACTACTTATCAATTTCTTGTCCAAGGAGCCAAATAATAAGTGCATAACAAGAACATGATAATGGAATCTAGGAATGCATCATTATTTTGAAGATGTATCATGTAGATCGAAGAAGAGTCAAGTTCATCAAACGAAGTGCTTGAAACTTTTAATGGAAAATAGTAATGATCAAAATAAAAATGGTGAGGTAGAACCTAGACGTAGTAAAAGAGTAAGGGCAAAAAAATTTGGTCCAAATTTTTTGACCTATGTGCTTGAAGGGGAATCTCAAACGTTCAAAGAGGTAGTGAACTTTACAGAGGGTCTCATCACTCATGTGAAAAGATCCCATTAATAGTGAAATTGATTTCATACTGCATAACCATACTTAAGAACTAGTGGATCTTCCACCAAGTTGTAAGTCTTTAAGTTCCAAGTGGTTTTTGGGAAAGGAAATGAAAGTATATGGATTAATTGACAAGTACGGCTAAGACTTAGATCAAAGGTTACAAAAACAAATTAGCGCCTTGATTATTTTGACAAATATTCTCTGCGGATTCGAATAAATTTCATACATAATGCTTCGCAATTGTCGTGACCGAGACATCTTGAAGTATATCAAATGGATGTAAAAAACAACCTTTTCTAAAAGGAGATTTAGATGAAGAAATCTACATGGAATAACCTAAGGAGGGGGTGTGGTGCAGTGACTCTAAGGACAAGAAAGAAGTGTAAATTAGTGAAATCATCGTATGGGTTAAAACAAGCACCAAATGACATGAGAATTTGATTAATGTGTCATGATGTCACATGATCAAAATATATGTCATTGTGTAAGACCCGAGAAAATCTAATCTTTGGAAAAGAGTGTAAAATGATCATTTCGTAAAATTCGAAATTTTTCTAGATCCCCGATGGCTTAAATCCGATTTCACCCATTAATCTTCGCCTGTAAGAATCTAATATAACACGTCTAATTCTCACGAATTTCTAGACAATGACCAGACGCTGCATCGGGTATCGGGTGTCGTGAAACGATATGGAATGCATGCAAGTCACCTATAACATATACCCATGTGACATATGTTGCATGAGTAGAGAGATTAAAATGGGATGGCCAAGATATACTGGCTACAAAATCCAAGAAAAGGACACAAAGGGAATTTTGGAAAGAACAAATGAGGAAAAAGACAAAACATGAATATATTCTCTCCTTCAAAAAGACAAAAAGCAGCGGCTGACTACATAATGGGTTGGATTTTAGATTTTTTTAGAGAGAGCACCTCTCTCTAGGATTCCGCTATGAATCGACCGCTTGTCTCCTTCGACGAGTAAAAAAGCAAAGTTGCTCTGCTTATGAGGGCTACGTCGATTAGACCAATTTGGTGGAGTTCAATAACCTCCAAGAGGTAGGGATCTTTTCCTACTGTGTTAATCTGTCTAAGAGCCATGTAAATGGTTGCGAATGTTAAGATGTTTGCTTATTTACAATCTGGTCCTCAAAAGCTTTGGAACCGAGTGGAGAAAATTCCTATGTAGGACTACGAACAAGAACCCAAGTATTTCAATCGTCACGTGAATATGAATGTGCACATTTTTGTGTGAATTTCGTGATGTCGAAAGGATTCAAAATAAATTGTTTCAGGTTTCGCTAATTCAGCCCATGTGAGCTAATTTCGTGTTATCGATGTGAACCCTAATAACATGATTTGTTTGGATTAATTATGTTAATATATGCATGTGAATATATTAGCATAAATGTTTTGGATTGGCATCATGCATTCCATATGACCAAGAAACTTAGAATATTAGGTGTGAGTGCATGACATGAAATGAAAGAAAAACGAAAATGTTTGTCAAAAGAATTTCAATTGATGATTTTCCGGAGAATTGTGTTGAGAGATAACCAACAATTACATCGCCTGAGTACTCTCCAGTAGCAGCACATGCAGTGGCTGTCAACGCATCATCAATAACAGAAGAAAAGTGAATCATGAATTGTTTAGAAGGTTCTCCAACACATTCTACTTAGGGCAGTCCAATACTTTTACCGAATTCAGAGGTTTTCTCGAGAACAAAAAGCTTTTGTTTTGAAAACTGGATATTTTTACTCACATTCGACTTAGGCATATGTGAGGGAGTCGGTGAGGACTTGGACATGGGATTGGTCATGTAGACATTCGAGTAGGTTCATGAAATTGCTTGAATGTGATTGTTTGCCATGTATGTGCACTTAGGTGGGGAGTAACCCGTGGTGACTATCTCTATCGGGCTTGCCTACCCTATCGAGGATCACTATTTCGTGCACAAGGAGGCGGCACGAGGACGGGGCGCCATAGATGCCGCTGCTTTGTGAAGAAAGCCGGGTTGTGGCTTTGGGTATTGATTTTGTATACATGTATTAGAATGTTGTAATTTTAATATATGTTGTATGAGAGTAATTTATTAACTCTTGAACCATGTAAGATAGTTGGTTGGATATTTTGTGAGTATTGATGCAGGGGCCCAAGTGGCCATTATTATACTCGCATGTTGACCCTGTGTGGTCATTGTAAACATGTTGGGACAGGTTTGTACCTTGGGTAGAGCTCCCGCAGTGAGACTATGACCCGATTTTCATGAGTGGTGGCCTGCAACCCGACATCCACGACGACTTTGTGCTGATCTGGATGTCAACTGACACCCCTGCCAAGGCCACGCCTGGTATCAAAGCTTAGGTATAAGGAATACCTAGGCTTGAGGGATTTGGGCTTAGGCCATAGTTTTTGAAGTGTAAGAACATCACCACTTGGTGTGGCTCGATGTGTGGTTTAGGGTATGTGGGATTACATAGACAATCACGATGTGATTGAACACTACATGTACTTGTGTTTATGTGTGATTGTGATTATTGTGATTGATGTGTGAATGGTGTGCATAACATTAAATCTGTTATGTATTGTGTGAATTGTGTGCTTAGGTAATATAATATAGGAAAAAATAAATGTTGAACACTGTATAGTGTGAGAACAAGTGTTTGAGAAATTTTGACAAAATGGTCTAGGAATTAAATGAAAATATATATATATATATATATATATATATATATATTTTTGGGAGGTTTTCTAGTAGTGGAAATGGAAAAAAAACAAATATATAGAAAGAAAATTTTCTAAAGTTTTACAGCGTAAACTCAAGAGAAAATGAATAAAAACAAATTTTAATAAATTTATTTGATTTACCGAAAATGAGAAAATAATGGGTCAAGGGGCAAGGCAGGTCAATAATGACACGCACCAACCACGCCACGATACGGCCGGAGGGCTTGCACACGATCGGTGACACGCATTACCTACGGCCAGGCGCAAGGCGTGCTTAACGACGCGGTGGCCTTGCTAGTAGAGGGTCGCTGATACAAAACTCAGATCGTGGGTTGAGAGGGGGCAAAATTTTGGTCAGCGCGACATACGCAGCTAGGGCGCCATGGAGCACAAGAAATATCACAAGGAGCACAGAAAGCATGCAATCGCACGATATGGTCGAGGCGTATGACAGCCATCCGCAGCCCACATACGTCGTAAAGGTCACGAGCACGGCTGGAGTCAAAGGCGACAGGGCGCTTTGGTGCGCCACGAGCACAACCGCCTGAAGGCAAATTGGGCCAGTTAGCGCACCGTGCACTCAACCTGGGCTTTGGAATTAGTGTACTGCTAGCCACTGCTTGACTGACTGCTCGTTTAACACTGCTCACAAGATTTTTCAAAAAATAAAAATAAAATAAAATAAAACAAATAAATAAATCAACTGAAATAAAATTTTAAAATGAAAATTTCTAAAATAAAATTTTTGTTGTTGATTTTGATTTTGATATATTAAATTATCAAGTTTCTCAGATTTCCTATGAATGCAACGACATTGTGCATGGAATATTTTTCTGTATATGAATAGTGTTCCGGGGCTATGTTTATACCTTAGAGATACTGCATTAGAAATTAACTTGTCATTTGACATGTGTAGATGGCTAGTCGAGGGTGAGAACGTAGAGGTCGTCCAAGAGGTAATCGGTCGCACCACCGGCACTCACACCACCCACCCACCATCAATAGGCTCACGAGGTCAGAGGGATTGGCGGCCGTTGCATAGGCTAGCAAAGAGGTAGCCGTGTGGAGTGTCCGAGTAACCTCTGTGAGGTTTAGGGGCACATCATCTCAACATTCACAGGTGGGGAGGAGATCCCATGGTGGCACCATTGTCTACGCAGACGAGAAGGTGTTAGAGGCTATGGAGATTACTTCTGACACGATCAGGATCAGACTAGCTGCTGCTCAGCCTAGAGGGCTAGGCTCAAGCATGGTGGAACTCGCAAAGACCTTTAGAGACCCAGAGGCAATGACATGGGCAAAGTTCCGTGAGTCGCTCATGGGTAAGTATTTTTCTGATAAAGGCGGAGACATGCTAAGGCTGCCTCGTGGAGTTCCTGCTCGCCAGGGACGATATGATTGTGATGGAGTATGTGGCTAGATTCACGGAGCTGTGCCCACTGCCGATGATTACGTACACGGACATGGCAAAGGTTCTGAGATTCAGAATGGACCGGTTGTCCATTTTGGGGCAAGATCGTGACTTCGCCTATAGACATGGACTCCATGACGGATCGCCCGACCATGTGAGAGAGAGATCGAGGATGCTCGAGCACTGGATGTGGGTGTTGGTGGCAGAAGGAGGATCACCTTCTTCTAGTTCGGGAAGAGGCGTAATATCTCTTGTTTGCCACTCAGTTTCGCGACCGTGACCGTGATTTAGCATTTAGTCATGGGTGTGCGATGATAATGCGTTATTTCTCGCGATAACTCAAAGTAGAGACGTGGATCACCCCTGCAGAGACGAGATCCTAGGATTTTGGGGGAGCACAGCCTGAAGTGAATGTGAGAGAACAGAGTATAGCGATCATTCCCTCCACATCCTAGCCACGAGGAACCGCTTCGCCTGGTACATACAAGCACCTTCAGAACATGGTGGGCCGAGGGGCCAGAGTGTGGGTCGAGGTCGCACGTGGACTCCACAGCCGACTTCTAGCTGGTGAAGTGCACGATATGTTATTTCTGCCGACAACTTGGGCATATGAGACGGATTTTGCCCTAGGAGGCAGAGGTCTCATGGTACTCACAAATGAGACATGAATGCGATATGTAGGTGCACGCTTCTACTTTGCACTTTGTCGACTAGAGTAGCGTTTAAATTGGATGCATCATATTCATTCATTGTTGCATCTTGTGTGATAGATTTGGGCTTAGAGGTTGAGGCCTTTAGAGAAACCAGATGTGGATGTTTTCCTAGGGTGTAGGGTGAGAGTTGACCGGATAGGACGGGATTGTGAGTTAGAGATCTCTAAGATTCCTCGTCAAGGTGGACTCCTCGGGATTGGGTGTCACAATATGGCATCATCAAGGCTCATGTGCACAAGAATATCAAGGCCGAGTCGGTGTGGGTGCTTTGGTGAGTGTGGGTCAATGATCTGGGACGGCATCTTAATGAAGACTCATAGTTGAATAAGGAATGAAGAGTAATTAAAGTGTGTCATAAAGCAAGGAAGGGGCCGCATCTCTAAGGTGAGAAGCCCGGTTAGTGAAGGAGACCCGCTGGTATGTCTGAAAAGGGTCCTGGGTGGGGTAGAGGACTCCTTGGAGATCCCTAAATTTTGGGTAAGACCCGGAGCTATCCCAAATTTCTCGTAGGTGTAAGAGACCCGGGGAGATCCCCACCTGTAGGTGGTGAGACCCACCCAAATTTCTGTGTGGGTGTAAGAGACCTGGGGAGAGATCCCAAATTTCTGTGTGGGTGTAAGAGACCCGGGGAGAGATCCCAAATTTCTGTGTGGATGTAAGAGACCCGTGGAGATATCCGAATTTCGTGGTAAGAGAATCAGACATCCGAAATGGGTGGTGTGGTGAGACCGTGGAGATATCCGAATGTGATTGTAAGAGGCTCGCAGCAGAAGCTACAAAAGTTCTCATGCTCCAAGAGATGAAAACACACTACTGCTATCACGTACTTAGAATTGAGTGATATGTGGAGTCGAGAGTGACTCGGATGAAAACACATGGTCAAGTTATCACGAGGACTTAGAGTCGAGTGATGAGAGCCCGGAGTGACTCGAGATTCGATACCCCTTGAAGTTAGCATTGCGTTGTGAGCCGGCAAGGACCCTAGATAACGGATGTCATTCCTGGTGACATGGACTAGGTTACGTCCATTGATTGTCGTTGATTGTGACCTTGGGAAGGCTGCCACACCTGTGGTCAGGTAGGTTGGGTAGCTGTTGTGTGGATTATATACAAGTTGGGAGGACATGCCATGGCATGCGTCCCGGATCATAAGGGTAGCTAGGAAGAGCACTTGCTCTTTGGTGGAATTTTCCCACAACAAAGCATCGTGTGAGTATACAGATGACACCATATGAGGCATCAGGATGGGAGGCCAGCGCGCATCACCGATATGTCGATCGAGGTAGGAGAGACCCATCACTAGTCCCGCATCTAATTAGAGACACCTTCTCGAGAAGGTGATCTTCTCAATGCCTGTGAGCAAAGAGAGTTAGGCTGATGTACGAGACGCCGAATCTCTTAGAGTTCGAGGCCTGAGATCACAGCCTCTCATGGTGATGCCCAAGAGAGGAGGTCGTGCCCTAGTTTGAGGGGTTATCGCCGAGGTTTATCAGCCCTCAGAGAGCTCCTCGAGGGTAGGTGTGCGCGCCAAGAGCGCACCAGCGCGCTGGTCACGCCTAAAGATGTTGGGTGTCCACGAGGTATTTCACGCCCATGCTCCCGAGGTACACCCGTGATCCAGCCTCATGTAAAGGGATCGGGAGAGATCGAGGTAGACACCGATGAGACCTCTCGAGAGTGGACCGCGGTGCATTATGGCAGCCATGATCAGGTTCATGGCACACAAGACCGTGAGGCTAGTGAGGGTGTTATGGAAACACCGTGGAGTAGAGGAGTCAACGTGGGAGCGCGAGGACAATGGCGCGGCCACCTATGGTCTCTTGTTTAGGATGAAGGTAATGTGGTTTAGTCGCTAATATTTAATGACTATTTACATGTACGGCATAAAGGCACGCTGTGTATGCATGTGAGTTGTGATTGTCCGCACTTTCATTTAAATCTTTAAGGAGGGAGAATGTAAGACTCGAGAAAAATTTCAATTTTCTTAAAAATGGTAAAATACGCTTCGTAAAATCCAAAATTTTTCTAGATCTTGACGACAAACGGATTTCACCGTTGGACCGCTCCGTGAATCTAGCTACCACGTCAATTTCGCGAATTCTCGGCATAGCTGACCACGCTGAGCACTGAAAGACGGGTGTCAGAACGATATGTGAGTGAGAAAAGTCACCTGAGGCACATGTACCCATGTGACATATGTCACGAGTAGAGATACGGAAATCACGGTCGAGATAAATGCTGGGTGCCGTAAACTCAAAGAGAAGGGACACATAGGGAATTTTGGGAAAAGAATAAATGAGGAAAAAGACAAAAACGTAATATACCTCTTTCCTTCAAAAGCCAAAAAACTGGCAGTATCGGGACTCGCCATGCTGGGTTGATTTTCAGATTTTTTTGCAGAGAGAAGACCTTCTCTAGGATCAGAAATCGACCGTCTGCTCTCGACGGAGGTTAGCCAAAGTTGCTTACGCGAATGGTAGCTACGCATGGACACTAATTTGGTGGAGTTCCGACAACTCAAGAGGTAGGATCTTTCCTACTGCGCACTGCCTAAGAGCCAATGTGAATTATTAAATGTTCCGGAGTTTATAGCCGTAAATTTGTCCTTCAAAAGCTTTGAAGTATGGGAGAAAATTCCTATTTTGTAGAAGCCATGAACAAGAGAACCCGAGGGAATTCACCTGCTCACATGAATAGTAATGTTAATATTTTTTGTAATGAATTTGTGATGTTGAGGATTCAAAATAAATTGTTTAGGTTTGCTAATTAGCCCATGTGAGCTAATTTTGGGTGTTATTGATGAATTTAATAAATATGATTTGTTTGATTAATTATGTTAATTTATATGCATGTGAATATATTAGCATAAATGTTTGGATTGACATCATGCATTCCATATGCACCAAGAAATTTAGAATATTAAGTGAAAGACATGAAATGAAAGAAAACGAAAAACGCTTGTCAAAGGAACTCCTCAACGGATGATTTTCTTTTTCGCCGTGGAGTAATTGTGTCGAGAGGGCGTCCAACAATTACGTCGAGGAGTCAGCTTGAATTGTTTAGGAAGGTTCTCCAACACATTCGCTTTGAGGGTAGTTTAATACTTACCGAAATTCGTAGTATGTTTTCGAGAACAAAAAAAGCTTTTGTTTTGAAAATCGGATATTTTTACCGTGATTCGGCTTAGGTATATGTGAGGGAGCGGTGAGGACTCGATATGGGATTGGTCATGTAGACACTGGAGTAGGTTCATGAAATTGTTTGAATGTGATTGTTTATCATGCATGCACTTAGCGGAGTAACCTGTAGGAAATTATCTCTACTGTGCTTTGCTCACCTTGTCGGCGATCACCATTTCGGCAGATGAATACAGACGGCGACGACGTCTGCTGGGAGGCCACATTTAGAAGAAAGTCAATGCGGGCTTTGGGTATTGATTTTGCATACATGTATGAATGTTGTAATTTTAATATATGTCAGATGAGAGTAATTTATTAACTCTGAACCATAAGATAGTCAGTTGATATTTTGTGAGCATCGATGTGGCCCATGGCCATTATTATACTGCAAGATGTGGACCCTATGTGGTCATCAGAACTCACGTGACAGTGTCACTCTCAGCCCCGCACAAACAGAGATTCTCATTCGATTCATAAAGTGCTGCAACCCGATATCCACGACATCAGCTGACGAGTCATTAACGACAACGTGCTTGGGGCTACACATTGTGTCCTGGCACGCAAATGACATGCTTATTGTCGATAATGATGATAAAATGATTACATCTACTAAGAACATGCTGAATTCAGGGTTTGACATGAAAGACTTAGGCCTATTGACATATATCAAAATAAAATCAAATGAACATCATATGAACTACTCTAAGTCAATACACTATGTTGACACATTCTATGTTTGATACAAAGATAATTCTAGCATAACTAGAACATTGGTAGATGTAACTCTACGTCTCTCCAAGAATAAAACAGCAAGTGTTTCTCAAGTGGAATACTCTAGGGTAATAGGGAGTCTAATGTACTCAATGAGTTGTACAAGAAAAGATATAGCCTATGCAGTCAATAAATTGAGTACATATTAACGAAAACTTAGAGTCATAATCGAAAGGAATTATGGTAGAATTAAAATATTTCACATTTACTCAGATTGTGGGTTGCACTATACAAAATATCTTGCTGTGCTTAAAGAATACAATAATGCTTATTGGATATTTAATATCAAATACTCAAAATCCAAGAGTGGTTATGTGTTCACATTAGGAGTAGTAGTCGTCTCATGAAAATCCTCAAAACAAACAAGAATTGTCGTATCCACGAGTATGAATGTATGAGCTTATAGCACAGGTAAATGTTAGAAGAATGAATACCATGCCACTTCCTAGAGGATATCTTATAAAAATAAAAACTAGTGCCTCCCATTACATACATTGTAATAGTCAATCGCTATTGACAAGATGTGTAATGGTGAACAATATTATTCTGGTCGTAGATACAATACCATTGTATTAACTACTCAACTTGGGTTATGTCTCTAGATTATGTAAGATCTAAGGATCACATCACGCATCCGCCAACCAAGGTTAAATAAAGAGTTAGTTAAAGTCATCAATGGAATGGAAACTACAAAGTCCATAAAATAAGTTAATATCCAACATATTTAACTGGAGATCCCAAGATCTAGGTTCAAAAGGGACAACAAAATTGTAAAGACTTTGATTTGATCATTGTGGGGATCTTCCTTTGTCCATTCCTATGATGAATAAGTGATGCTCATAAGAAGAAGATTAAGTTATGCTTTTAATGATCTTTTCGCTAGGGAAAGAGTAACATGAGCTACTCTTGTACTTATTTAGACACCTATAAGTGCAAGTAGAACGCTTCAAAGGGAATTGAATAGGGTACAATTCCTATTAAACTCTTGCAGAACCAGACGCATGTTCATGGCTAAAACGAACATAAAAGTGAGAACTGAAAAATGTTAGGAAGATTTCTATGTGAGGTATGTTATTATCTAAACAAATGACAGAACGGTTCAAGGACATCGTGTCTACTATTTAGTTAGTATAGTAAACATACTTCTATAAAGGAAGGTTCAAAGGGTAATACCTACCTCTCCTATGCAAGTTTCAACTGTTGTACTTTATCACTTGTGAGGAATTGTTGGTCTTGTCTCCGAGTGTCAATTTCATTCATGTGGGAAATTGTTGGAATTTTCCTTTTCCGTTTGAATGAATTTAACATTTGAAATGCATTGGTTTAAACTTTATAAACGCTGCGCTATAGAATTAAATTATTTCAATTCCATTTATGGGGTTTTAAACATTTTTTCTGTTAATTTGAAATGGTTGGACGATATTTCAATGGCTTGCTTGGTTGTTGCTTGCTTGAATTATATTTAAAGAGAGGTTCAAACTCTCTTTGGAGAAAGAAAAAACTATATGGTTATGATTTCGTCGTTTTTGTCTTCTTCATAAAGTATGAATATCTCCAGTTTGTTAGAAGTGACCGCAAACTAAGGTGATGTTATCATTACTTGAAGACCATTGTATTATGAAAAGCAGACGTCTTAGAATTCTTAAACACCAATTGGAGAAGGCGAATTTACTTTAAGGAGATTGTAACTGCACAAGACTAAATCTAACTTTTTTCTATCCTTCTATAACTTTATTTTTTCTTCTAATTTTTCTTCTCTCCTTGTACATTTCTGTCTATTGTATTTATAATGTGTAACATATAGATCAATCAAAATCAAAGCACAAGGAGAGACATGATTTAGAGTGATTATAATAGATTCAAGTTTTTCATTTGTAAATTTAAGAGTTCCCTTTAATAACTACATACCAGTTCGTCAAGCTTGTCCACATTCCAATATGTTCAACTAAGAAGAATTTATTCTAAACTTGTATATAAATAATCAATATTTATTTAATTATGTTTTAATTTCATTAATTGCCAATGCTTTGAAATTATCGTGAAAAGTCCTTGTTTAGTTGCTTATTGCGTTAAACTCTTTTTTTTGAAAAGATTGGTGTTGACTCTTCCTATACCATTATTATTGACTTTTTCATTTCTCTCATCAATGTCACCAAATGTTTCCTAAAACATTTATTTTGAAAATAAAGAGAAAGAAAAAAAAAATGAAGAAGGGCATTTTACAATAAAATATTTCATTTTTTAGTTATTTTTGTTTGTTAAAAAAATTTACAACTATGAGGGAAAGTCCTAGATAAATGGCTACAGATATAAATGTTATTCCAAAATGATTTTTGAAATAAAATAATATTTCTAAAGAAACTTTGATTAAAGAGTCTTTACAAAATTTTATTCAATAACTTTTCTTGAAAGCATATTTCATAACTTTTATATATATATACAAGGATGAAAATATCTGCTTCGACTGATATATCAAGATTAATTTTACTATATATCAAGATATCGATAATTTTAATATGAATATCGATAGTTTGTGGAAATTAAATTGTTATGATCAATCCATAATCATTGGATCAAATCAGGATTTCAAATCTGACCATTTAAATTTATCTCCAATATATCCCGATATATTCTCGATATATCTTTGATATATCCCGATAAATCTCAATATATTTTATCGGTAATTAAACTAACGACGATAAAAATACGCAGATTCGATAATTTCCACGATAGACTGCCCAAAAACCATACAGCCTTGGCTGGATGATTTGTGACGCTCGATATCGTGTCGAACATTACCGATATCGGATATATTGGAGATATATCGACGAATATATCATATATTTGTAATTTATATATATATATATATATATATATATATATATATATATATATATATATATATATATATATATATATAAAAGAGGTATTTCCAAGAAAATAACTCTAAACTATACCAAGAAATCACTAAAACTAGTTTTAAAAAACATGTTACTTAATAAAAGTTCATCTGTTACGTTCAATTGATGGGACACAAAAATAATTAAATTAAAAATATAAATGCTATACTTCTAAATCTCAATTATTAATTATATACAATTGAAAATAAATTTTATTAAAATTACTTACGTCATGTCGTTGTGCCTTTCTTTTTATTATTTTCAAAGTAGGAGATAATGAATTATTTTTTACATTTTTGCTATCACAAATACCTAATATTTAGTACTTAGTATTTTTATTTTCATTTCTAGAATAAAAACAAAAATACTATGATATTGTAAGACAATGACTTAATAAATGAAAAAAATATAAAGAATATAAGCCAAACTATATTATTAGCCTCTTATCCTTCTTCAACCGTCTCTTTAGTCCCTTTAGCTAAAAAATGAGCATTTTTTAATATTTTGGGTTTAAAATCACCCATCTATATCTCTTTCTATCATTTTTCTTTATCAATAAAGTGATTCTTTCACAAAAATCTTGATTTTTAATTTATCTTTTCATGTTTTTATTATTGTCTTGTGTGACGTGTTTTTATCTTCGTTTTATGTAACGCTCGTACACAGTCGAGTTCGACACAACCCACTTTAAACCCTAATTTTTATATTATCAGAAATTTAAGGTCTCGACAAAACCTAGATCAATTTGGACCAGAACTGCTTAATTCGTGGACCGCATAGAGTTTCATGTCTGGTTGTAGCCTCCCATTAAATTCAGATTTATCCAAATTTTTTATTTAATTTTTTTAAGTAACTAAATTTTAAGAATTTGGGAGATTTTTAATTATTTATCTATAAATTTGATATTTTGGTTACTCCTTTTGTAGCATAGGATTTTAAAAATAATAACAATTATAATATATTAAATTTGTTGTTTTAATTATTTTATTTTCAATTTCTAAATGTATATTTTAAGATAAGTTATATGATAAACTTAATATTTAAAAATCTATAAAATACTCAATGCATTTATACCAGAAATAATTATAGTTTTAATATTGAATATATTTTTTATTTATCTCATTAATCCTTATTTAAATATTTACAATTTCATTTTTTATTTCTCCCTTAAATTTTATTCCAACTATATGTTTTTTTTTTTTATAAATGAAGTCGTACTAGTTTATAAATTAAATTAAATTAAATTTAATAACCACAAAATTATCAGTATATATTTTAAATACCTTATTAGTTAAACTAGTTAATAACAAATAATGTTTAAAAACAATAAGAAAAATTATAAGCTAATTTCTTCTTAATATGATTATATCTTCTAGAAATATGAATACTAAATAAATATGATATTTCATTATTGTACGGTAAAGATGTTATTTTGAAAGTATTTTTATTCAAAAGAAATAAATTTATGTTGTTAACATTATAAATTAATTAATATATCTATAATCCAACCATCATCAAAAGTGAGATATATATATATTTTTAATAACTATTATTATTAGGGATATGTTCGAGAATGAAGATTGTAGAGGCATATGAGATTTTATTTGATACTTTGAGTTGTTTTTTTTTTTTTCCAGATATATTATTGTTTGTTACTTTATTGTTTTGCAAGATTTAGCTAGTTAATTGATATTTTGGTTATAACAGTGATATAACATTATTTATTTATTTAAGTTTGTTTACTATTATTATATCATTTAGACTCAATCATTTTATATATTAATTATTATTATATATTTGTATTTTATTTATTTTTATTTTGAAGAATACTTAATTTGTAAAATTAATTTTTTTATATTTTTAAATTCTCTAAACTGCTTAACTGCTTTCGCCTCGCACCGCATGGGTCATTGGGCCTGGCCGAAACTAGCCCAAATAAAATGAACCAGACAATTTTTAACCTATTTTACCACACCTGAAATGCAATGGGTCCACGAAGGCGCGGCCTAATTTACCAACTCTCAATTATACACGTGATTTGTGTTGTTTTAATAATGATGATCGGCCACATCTCTATTAAGCAAGGCTGTATGCAAAGTGGATGATTCAACGACAAACAAATTCACAGAGCATCAAATCAAATCAAATCGTGTTCGTCAATATGTTGTAGAACTAGAGTTATATGTATTCCAGTCATCATAAAATTATCAAATTCCAGTCATCAAATTAAGCCGATTCATTGTGTTATTAACCTAGCTGTTATATCATTCTCTAGAGTTTTTAGCCAATTTGATTCTTTAGCTTACCAAAGTATCACATTTAATTTAATAATATTCTTCTTAAAAAAACTATATTAAATATACTTTTAATTTAAATATGAAATATTAGAATATAAAATTTCTTTTATTTCATTATATACTCTTTTTAATTTCTATTTACTTTATATTACATCGTAGTACTCTATTCTTATGAGAGCTCGAGCTTAGAGATCAATTAAACTCAGGTCTCCAATCAGTTTATTACTGGCCAGCCAATATTTCCTATTATATCTAATAAAACCATGAAAATTCTCAAACTTAACTAGGTCAACTTGCTTAATGTTGGATATCTATATGTTTAAATTAAATTAATTTTTTTGTTTTAATTTGGAAACGTTTACATAATGAGTTTTAATACCTTTTATAGCCGAATTGATTTCCCCTTTTGTTGAACTTGAAATCGTCGAAGACTTCATCCCTTCCCCCTTTCGTTCGTCCCTTACCTGAAGTCTATATATAGAGTGTCAGGACTTCAGGGGAAGACACTGAAGTATAGAGATTAAAAAGTTGTCATTCTTCCTCTTTCAGTTCGTTAGTGATAGTGATAGAACAAACTTTTTCAGTTCATTGGAGTGACTATAGGTGTTTTTTTGGCCATTTGTTAAGCCTTTTCATCTTAGGAGACAAATGTCGATGTGATTTTCTCTAAACATCAGGGAGACGACCAATACGTTTTAAGGGGATCGTGACTACTCAAGAGACTTGACTTTTTCAATATCTGACAAAGATTCGGTTTTATTTTATGTTATGTGATTTTTTTCTTTCCTTTGTAATTTTCCTTTCTCCTTATTCATTTTGTTTTCCTGTATTTGTGACGAGTTTGTAATACTTAAACTCTAGAGAAGCCTCATTTATAAGACATCTACACGCATCTTTGGAATACTCTCACTACATTCCGCTCATATCTACGAACATACCCATCTTCATTAAACTCTTCCAAGAACAAGGACAAGCACACCAAAATAATAAGTTCACATTAACATGCTAAGAATATATCCTATTGAAAGACAAACGAGAGTAGAGAGCATTATATAGGGGCCCCTAACGAGCTTCAAAGGTTTATTAACCACTGGACAATCTTATTCTTTAAGGCCCGTGGATCGGGCATGTTAGGTCTAGGGCGAGCAGTCTGGCAAGCCTAGTGAGGGTCCGGGTGTCAGCAAGTAGCCTGACCGCCCAGTGGCAAGGGCCTGATGACTATGGCGAACTGCTTGATAAGTTTCCGCAATTAAAATTATATATATATATTTTTAATTTTAATCTAATTTCTCTTACTTAAAATTTAATGCACTAACTAAATTAAGAAGGTATTTGACTTATATAATAAACTTTAATAAAAATACATATTATAAATATGGGGCCATGTTCAGATTTAAGGTTAATAACATGCAAATGTAGTCGACCTATTATAGGCTTAAAAGGCTAGTTTTTGAGCAGCCACATAAGCCTTCCACGTGGGCTTGCTGACGAGGTTGAAAGCTTAAGAGTCGGGCCAAATCGTCGAGCTAGGTCTAAAATAAAGCTGGCAATCCAACCTTTTTAAAAACAGGCTTTAAGTCAAACTTGAACCAAGCTTTAATCCATTGGGATAGGCCAAGCTCAAAGCTCGAAGCGGGCCTCAAGCTTTGTGGAGATATGGAAAATATATCAATGTTAAATCCTACGAGAGGGGCATACAATACGAGTCAGACATCAGGTAGCATGTCCGTATACGAATAAAAGTCAGATTAAACGGCGTGGGGTTTGGCAGGGTGGCTCCCAAAAGCGACGTCAAATACGCGGAGAACAGAAACGTCGAGGATGGGCCTCCAGCCACGTACGGCTGGATCCCATGGATGAGGTCGCACCTGATGCCAAATTCCACGGACGGTGGAGTTTGTCTCTTCCTTCTTGAAAGGCTTAGCCATGCGCACCTCATGCACCCCATTTTTCATTTTCCATTTTTACCCAATTATTTGTAAAATCAAATGTTTTTTACTTTTTATTTTATAAATTTTAATTATATTCTTAACACTCCAATAATGTATTAATAAATTCAATAAATAGAAAATTTACTTTAATAATATTTTTTTATTAAGTATAAAATGATAAAAAATAAAATAAAATAATTTATTTTCTTTTTTACATTCTGACTTTCTGGCCTCAGAAAATAAAAGAAAAAGATAGAGCTCTTTTTTCTCTTTGGTAGCATTTCCATTACCAGTGATTCTCTTCTAACTTTTCTTTGTGTCTCACATTTTTTTCGCCCATTTTACCTTTCTTGGTCCAAACGCTACCTAATTTTGAACCCAACCCCACCTGCTTTTCTTTTTTATTTTTCTTTCATTTTTTTTTCTCTTCTCCAATTAAGTTTGAAGTTTAAGCCTTTGGACATTGCTTTCACATCTTCTCGGTAGCCATGTTGTTCAGAAGGTAAACTCGTTTTCTTATTTTTTTTTTCTGTCTCTAGATTATATTTGTGTTCTTGTTGATTGCTGGGTTGTTTTTTCAGATTAGGTGTTTTTTTTTGTAGTGATTGGTGTTCTGGGTTTGATCTTAGTATGTGTTTGCTTAGCAGTTTATTACTGATTTTTTTTTTTTTTTTACGATTAAGGATAAGATGTTGGGTTTGTATTTTTATCTGATGGATTTTTATTTTCTATTTTTGGTTTTAAAAGGGTTATTTGATTGTAAGCGGTAATCTTGCTGAAAGAAAATCTGTTTGGTCGCTAAGAAAGCGGATGGAAATCAGGGGAATAAGTGGATTTCTTTTTTTTTGAAATTTGAATTTAATGTTGTTTTGGTTTCCAGAAATAGAAGAATCCCCTCAACTTAGCCTAAATAGCTGTATTGAGCTTGGCTTGGGGGCCAGGAATTTTTGGATTTCAGGGGTCCAAATAATGAAATACCTTCCTTTGAAGATTCTCTATATTTCTTATATTTTCAAACAACCAAACAGAACTCGTGCTTTTATTTATTCCTTTTTTTCAATTGCATTATGTTAGATCTTAATCACTCTATTTATCTGCCAGTTAACAACTATAGGTATTTGGGTTTAATAAAATATGAAATTAGAAAATTTATTACAGTTCTTTTTTTTAGATTTCCTAGCAACCAAACAGAGAGTGTATGTATATAATTTTGTCTTTTAGAAAAGATCTTCAATGAACCTACATGCATCTGGAATTTTTTTTTCCCTTCCAGTCAAATGCTTCATCTGGTATGGGTGTTGCTGATCACAAAGCAAAAACACATTTTTGAACTAAAGAGAAAGAAGGTTCCAGGGTGGTGGATCTTAGATAGATGAGAAGAAAATGAGGCTCGGCTGAGAAGACTGGGTGGTCCGCTGAGAGCTATGGATGTGACTTTGCAGCAGGTCTGCCTGAGAATTTGATTGCCATTATGCAGCCGGTGGACTCTTGATTGTGACTTGAGAATTTGGGCCAAGAGCAAAGATATTCTTCACGTATTAGCTTTTTAACTCAAATGCTTTCATTCTCTTTTGATTAGTGTCCTTAGTTTGGTAGTGCACAGAATTTGAATAAGAACTTATATCCTATGCATTACCCGACAATTAAGATCTTCACTAAAGTAAAATTGGAGTACTTGCTTTGAATTTGCTTTGTGTATCTTCTGATTCAAATCAGATAGGTTTCTGTTTTGTTGTCCATCATCATTTTGTGTTTCCTAGCATACATATAAGCACATTTTGGAAATGTTGTAACATCTTGAGTCAAGATGTTCATTATTTCTCATATTATTATTGGGATGAATTTGTGGGCAATTGTTTGTGTTTTTGTTACACGATTGTAGGCATGCTGAGTCTGTAAATATGTTATTGCCATCTTGATGTTTAAAGAAATGCTTAATATCACAGATATTTGCACTAACAATTATAGCTTGTCTTGTTTGACATGGACATTAAAGAGCTTGGATGGAAAGGCTACAAGAGAAAATCCAGTGACCCAATACTGAGAGCTTTCTCCCTTAATATGCTATGTGTGTTTTTATTTATCACCTGCTCTTCTGGTACGAGTCCTTTTAGTTCAATGTGTATATAATATTGACTGTGGTTTTTTCTTGGCTGTTGATTTTATAAGTATCTTATTTTTCCTCAATAACCAAAGTACTTTTGTCTGTCCATTAAATGTTCTTTCAAATTGGTCATTAATCTCCAACTTATGGTATTGGTTTTGTTTATCCTTAAGTATGCAGTTTGCTTGTTTATCATTATCCGGAATGCAGCCCCTTTTGAGCCACTAAGGCTGCTTAGTATTCATTGTTGTGATGAATCTTGCTACACATGATCGTCATTAGAAGGATCTAGATATTTGCAAATTATTTTCTAGTGGTCCAATATGGTCTCAAGCCAATCAGGTCAAGGTGGCTGTTGGCTTGGCTGGTGGTGATGCAATTTATTCAAATTGTTTGAGCCTTCGACCTTGGAAGAGAGTTTCTAGCATGATGTGTATAAAAGTAGGCCACAGTCCTGAGGGAAGATATTGAACCTTGTGCTAACTCGTAAATGTCAATATACTTTTTATATGCTTTTAGAGATGTCTGGCTTATTGATGTCACCTTCTGGCGCTCTATTTATGACCAGAGTTGTATGATCACCTTCTAATCATATGGTGTTTGAATCATCAGTTGCAATCAAATTCTGATCTTTTTTCTCATCCTGTTTTTGACATATCATTGCTTCTGTTTCACTTTTATCTTCCTTATTTCTGCATTGGCATATCATTGCTGATATTTTTTCTCTTCCTGTTTTTGACATATCATTGCTGTTTCACTTTTATCTTCCCTATCTCTGCATTGTCAAATCATTGCTGTTTCACTTTTATCTTCCCTATTTCTGCATCGACTACTGCCGTATATCTTATGATTCATTTAATTAATGCGGTGATTAGGTCTCCTGACATCTCAAGAATCCGCGCAAAGATGCTCTATGCCACATCCAAAGAGAGGTTTAGAAGGGAACTAGATGGTGTGCATTACGAGATTCAGGCTACTGATCCTACAGAAATGGATCTTGAAGTTCTGAGAGAGCGTGCACACTAAACAGTCTCTGTTAGACTGTTTAGAATTTTCTTCCTGAGATGAGATGAAAGAACTAGGGTTTTGGCTAAACATATATGAACCATTGCTTTCTGCTTTCTGCTTTCTGAAGCTATTTGCAGAACCCCATCTCTGACAGAACATACTACTGCATAATGCTTAAATAAATTGGCATCTGGAAAGGCTGTAATGGAAGCTCTGGGCTAAATGTAATCTGGTTGCCTTGTATCTTTTCCTGTTTCTATAACCAAGATGATAAATTTGTCTTAGTGCATATGTAAACATCTGAGATATTCTGATATGAATTTGATGCTTGATGGATGCTTCTCTACTCATCCACCTCTTTGTGGAAGGGAACTTCACTCAATAATGTTTTTTCCAGAGCAAGAATTCAATTGAGTGGCAGAGAAATGCAGTTAAAAAAAAAGGGATAGATTGGATTGCAACATTACAAAAGGGGATTCAAATGGATAGCTGTTCAGAATCCAAAGGAAATCCTAAGTAGTAATAAGAGTGGGAGTTCTGAAATGGAAAATAAGGGATACAACATGCATGATGTTTAAGAGAATGATGACCACCTCTTCTTATGCATTGTCATTTTCTTGCTCATTATTTTCCTGTGCCTCACCAGATAATCCTTCCAATGATTTTCCTTTTGATTCAGGCACCAAGAAGGTCAATAACAATCCTAAAAAGTTGACAACACCCAATAAAAGGAGTGAATTCTTCACACCTATGCCTGGTGGGTACCCTGCATCTGTCTTGGCCTTGTCCTTGCTCTGAGCCAAATACAAGAACCCAAAAGCCCCCACAATTGCCCCAGCCTTCCCAGTTGCTGCTGATATCCCATGGCATGTTGACCTGAACCTTGCTGGGAAGATCTCAGCTGGAACCACAAATGTAGTTGCATTGGGTCCGAAATTTGCAAAGAAGAAGGTCAGCGAGTACATCAGCACAAACCCGATCCTGTTGTCCTTATGAGTCCAGTGATCATATGGGATGGCCAGAGCAAACATGAACACTGTCATGAAGAAGAAACCCGTCAACTGAATAGAAAACCTTCCCATCCGGTCTATCAAAGCCACTGTAAACCAGTACCCTGGGACAGTACTGCATAGGCAACAGCGTTTGGGCCCCAAGTGACTTGCACACTTCATCAATGGCGTTCATTGTCTTGGCTGGAGGGATCCATCCTATAGCACTGAATATGTCCTTCTGGAACAGATTTTGGCTGTAGAATGCAATGTCAAGCAAGAACCATGTGCTTGCTGTCCCAATCAAGTGAACCCCATGGCGGCTAACAAACTCCTTAGAGAAGAAACCATATGAACTTTTCCCTTCCTCCTCAACCTTCTGAGGCTCTGCCTCAATGTCCACCTGCAAAACCTTTGACATATCTGAAGCAGCCTGTTTGGCATTCTTTGCAACCAGAGCAGTGTATCTAGCTGTCTCTGGCATCTTCGTCCTCCAGTAATAAGTCAGGGCAGCCGGAAATGCCCCGAAAATCAGAATGATCCTCCAAGATAATCACACCTGGTACAGTTGAGCCAATCGCATCAACTCTAGGGAGGGCATCAACCAGCCTTGAAAATGCACTTGGACACAATAATAGCAAATAACCCCCCAGCAAGAATCCCAAATCCTTGCATAGCAAAAACAGCAGCAATGAAAGCACCCCTAGTCTTCTTATTAGCATACTCAGACATGATTGTGGCTGAAAGAGGGTAATCACCACCAATCCCAAACCCCAGCCAGAACCTGAAGAAGCATAGAGTGGCCATGACAGCTTTTGGGGTACTCCCAAAAGAAAGACCAGAGCAAACAGAGCAGATAACCATAAGCATCAGAGTCAATCCATAGACCCTTTTCCTCCCCATCTTGTCCCCAAGCCAGCCAAAGAAGAGCTGGCCGGCAAGAGTTCCACACAAGGCCACCCCATTAACAGCAGCAGACACATTAGGAGGAAGACTCCCCGGCTTGCCGGAGCCGTCAACATGGTAATATATCCGGCCGAGCAGTTTAGTGACAAGGGATATGCAGAACAGATCATAGGCATCTGTGAAAAACCCCATTCCAGCAATGATGATTGCTGTGAAATGATACCATTGGGTTTTTGCTACGTCCAGTGCATTCAGCACCTGCAATTGTTCCCTTGCCATATCTGCAGAAATTCAAAACTAACAACAAATCAGACAACAGGAAGAAATACCCAAATTCTTACCCATGCATGAATTCACTGAAGAAATATGGTTTTAATGGCAATCTTTTAGAATGATTTGATGAGAAGATTTTTCCTTTTGGTGGGGTTTTGTTGGTGTTTGGTTTGATAAAAAACAAACCCTTTTCCTGAATTAAGAAATAGGGAAAAGCTTCCAAAATCTTCTAGAAAAAGTAGAAGACTCCATGTCCGTGGGAAAAGCAAAGAAAATGACAAATATATAGGCAGGAACTCTGGTCTCGCACAGTCTGACCACCCCACGCACGCAAACAAACAGAGCCTTTTGGCCCAAGCTTCTATTTCAAACAGATCTTTCTTTATAAATTCAACAATTACAGATATCATCTGCAAAAGCACATAATTTCATCTCCATCGCACACTGACAAAAATCAAATCACAAAATATAGAAGGATTCCACAAACAAACAATTTGGTCATTAAAAAAAATTCAAAAAATAGATGTAAAATGAACAGGAAAAGAGATTTGCCCGAGTGATTGACATTGATGCGTAATATAAGATCCGATGAAACTGTAGTTTCAGCAAGAAAACGAAAGAAAAATAAAAATATGCTTGGATGAATATAAAAATTATATAAAAAAAAAGGTTGAAATCGTAGATTCAAAGCCGTAATTCAGGCAAATATGAGGGGAAAAAGAAAAAAAAAAAAGAATTTCAACGATAAAAATCGAACCAGCAGCAACACCTCTGCATGCAAAGAAGAAAACAGAAAAAGGAAGTGCATGACACTGACCTGTTTCTGTTTATTTAACTTTCTCGAGAAAGTGGAAAGAGAAAGCAGGAGAGCGAATTAAGGTGGCGAAGGAAGGCAGGGCGGATGAACATATATTTATACGAACCGGACTCTCCACTAACAAACCAGAATCTTCACTGAATATTCCCTTTTTTCGTTTCACTCAGTCAATAAATCGTTTCCAACTACGTCGTTTTTATGGATCTCACTGTTCAATTTTAATTTCTATTTTTATTCATCTCTTGTTTTAAATTAGCTTTGGTTAGTTAATTAAAATTCAAAAACGCCCAAATTAAGTGGCACCGACTCTGCCCGTTGTGTATTTTTTCTTTTTTCCTAAATTAAAATTGGTAGTAATACCTGAAATAGATTAGACTTTGAATTTTGGATTACTTGATTTGGTTTTGATTTAATTTAATTAGATATAAATGTTAATCAATATGATAATGATATTTAACCAAAGTTGTATTATCTTTTTTCGAATACAAGTCAGATCATCTTAAAATCAAAATTATTCAAATACCACACAGTATCTGACTTTAAATTTTTGATAAAGTTGAAATGCTCCACGATACCTACATTTATCTTTGCATAAGAATATTATTATAAATTGGTAATATCCAATTCTATGTAACCTTTTATTTATGTAATAAGAAAATTCAAAGGTCACTGCTCTAGCGGGATGTGAAGACACTGTCAATCAATCAATGTGAAAAACCTTGTATGTATTATTCTTGTTTTTCTTCTTCGATTATTATTACCATTGTTACACGATTCACAGCAACTAGTATTAGAGTGTAGGCTACGATGACTACGATCTCCCTTGCGAACATAGTGAAGTGCGATGGATCCAAGAACTTTGACGTGAAGATGAGGATTGAAGATGTAAGAGTCAGAATAATTCCAAACAACTTAGTAGTTATTTAAGTTTTAATATAAAAAGCAAAATTGTATTCTTCCGGAATATAAATGCTAAGTAAGAAAAATGATAAAACCCAAGATTATCAAAGAGTCAAGATAAATTAGTAATGCCAATTTGGCGACCAAGCAGATGAAAGATTATATGCTAAATTGAAACAAGATAAGTTAAAATTCTGTAAATAGAAGAGAATAAAAGACGAATGCAAAATGAGAAATTAAACCCAAAATAGGGTTAGCCAAACATGGCCTTAACATTAAAAGTTTATTAAGATCAAAATACCTCTATATTTGTGGCTTATTTTGGGTTAGGGGCTTAAGGTTTGAAGAGAGAGAGAAAAAAGATAAAGAAGAGTAGCTAGAAGAAGGAAGAAGAAAGAAGGAGAAGTCTGGGGAAGGAAACTTAATTGTGTAAGGAAACCATACTAAGGATAAGGATGTTAGTTTGGAATTGTCTGAACTTTATGTTTTGTTTGGAACACTTGTTTGATATTAGTAAGGAAACTATAGTAAGGGATGCTAGTTTAGAAGTTTGATACTTTTATGGAACTCTTGTTAGAACTTCTTATTGGGATTGTTTGAAAATAAATTGTTTAAGTTAAGAAAACCTCAACTTTTCAATACATGTGTTTTTGGTCAGTTTAAGTTAGTTTTATGATTTTGTTTAAATGGTGTGTTTTGCTGGAAAGAGTTTCACCTAAAATGGCTAAACCAATTAGCTTCATGAGGTTGGACATTCCTACACCTGAAGGAGAGGGAGTCTACGCCTAGTATGAGAGCTACTTAGCGGAGACACCTTTCGCTCTAGCGAACCCGAGGTCAAGTTTTCGAACTTTCCTCGATCCATAGCGTAGCGTGCTCCGCCTAGGGCGCACTGCAACCGCCAGTTCCTCTCTTCCGTTAATTATAACAATTATTCATTGGATTAATGAAGCGACCTAATAAGGAATGAAAAGGTTCGTATAAGTATAAAAGTTATATGAAAATATTATAAATTCGCGCTTCTATGAAAGGTAAACATTATTTCGCCCTCTTTGCTATCGGGATTATGAATGATGAAACGAGTTCTGGAAATACATATAACTGTAGCGCTTGCTTAAGACCGAATAGTGAATGAATAAGTATCTTTGATCAAGGCTTCCGGACACCCGAGTGTTGGCCATATTTCGCTAACGCCACACTTCGCTAACGCCATTTATACTCGCCATGCGGCAGCACGTCGATCGCGTTTTGACACTTCGCGAGTGTTGACACTTCGCTTACGTGGGCAGTACATCTTGTTTATTATCGCACTGCACTTTCGTACTTATTGTAATCGTAGTCTTTCATTTAAGATAGAGGTTTATGTGCAAAATCCTTATATGTCAGACACCATTAATAAGATACATGAAATTGTTATGTAAGAATCCGCCTCGTTATGTTCCGATTACACCCTCGGGTACTCCCCCGATATGATATCCGTTCCCAACTCCTACGGGAGATAAGGAAAGTTTCGCGACAATAATTATGTACATAAAACCCGTTATAGAATTCCTCAGATAACAAATTCCTACAGTTATGCTTGGGCTGGAGATATGATTCTAGAAATGGATCAACAAGCAAGTGGTCAGACATTCTTCTACCAAGCTATAAGCTTAGCATGGGTGTTTTTTATCTGTGGAGGTACTCTAAGTAGATAAGGTCCGTGGTACTTCACACCTGTGTACAACATATGGAGTCCACTTGATGTAGGTTTTGAATTTGATTTTGCAATATAAATGTACAAGTACTCAGAATAGGAAAGTTATTTATGCATAAAAGTAAATATGGGACTTAGGAATATGAAGAAGACAGCTAACCACCACTCACGGTAGTATTAGAATTTTTATTTCCATGGATTTGTTATTGAAATGGCCCACCAATGTTCGAAAAAGGCTTAGTTTAGTCCCAGTCCCGTTATGCCCCTATCTCACTCAAAGTGCAAAAGTGGACAGTGTAAGAGGTTGGGGGTGGCTTGAGGGAAAACAACCCAAGGGAATGAATGCTAATGATTTGAAGAATGATGAATATGGTCAAAACATTTGTTATAATAAATACCAGAGTGAGCAACATAAAACATGACAGAACCCTGCAACATCCAATAGTTGAGAGTTGATATATGTCAAGTTTCAGTCTGATTCATTATCTCATGGTATAATATTATAGATACTATGGGAATCATCAACATTATATATCAATTATTCAATAATCTGATTCTAAGATTCAATTTATTGAGTATGGAAGTTTCATAGAGGAAAGAAATATTGTAACATCTATTATCCAATCTACTCACTCCATAATTTGTTATTCTGAATCCCACCAACAATAAGAAACTAGATCCGATAGATCCATAAGTGCTCTACTATCTTTTAACTGCACAGTAAGTCATTGATATGGAGTTCATAGGGTGAAGGGCTTGTGGCTATGGGTAATTAGGAAGGCCTGGAGAAACAAGTCCTGACTAGTCAGTGGAGTCAACTCATTCAACGAGGAGAAGGAAGGATATTCAATGTTACAAGTGTGGGAAAAAGGGGCACATAAAATGAGAATGTCTAGAACGAAAGAAAGGGAACATAGAAAACAGAGAGGTTCATCAAAGTCCATAACGAAAGTAGGAAGAAGAGACCCGAGGCGTGATGGTGACATGCTTTAAGTTTCATCTAGTTGAGATTATCTGACGGATTCTTGGATTATGGATTCAGCATGTTCAATAAAGACTTCAATAATGGGTTTTGACACTTGTATAGTAAATTCGCTGTTCTAATGGGTACGATGCTTCATGTCAAGTTGTCGAATGCACATCAGTTAAGATGTTTGATGGTGTCATTAGAACGTTGTGTGATGTTAGACATGTTAATGACTTGAGGAAAAATATGATTTCATTGGGAACTCTAGACGCTAATGGTTTTAATTACAAATATGCCAATGGAGTAATAAAGGTGAGCAAATGTGTCTTGGTAGTGATGAAGGGGTAGAAGCTGGCAGGGAATATCTACAAATACTGGGTACTACACCAGGTGGAGCTACAAACCGTAGAGCCCGAAAGTTAGACAATTAATCCAGGTGAGTGCAGGCATGGCAGCCGGAGATGATAGCTTCATAAGAGAAAGATATTGAAGGGTATCAAAACATGCAAGCTTGAGTTCTGCAAATATTGCGTTTTTGGGAAACAAAACAAGGTGAAGTTCAAAATAGCCACACATAAAATAAAAATGATTCTTGATTATGTTCACATAGACGTTTGGGGACCAATACAAACAGCATCCTTGGGAGGCAGTGTATATTTTGCAAGTTTATTGATGACTACTCATGGAAAGTTTGGGTGTACTTCATGTGACATAAGTAAAAAACATTTGCCAAATTCAAGTTGTTGAAAACTAAAGTGGAAAACCAAATAGGGAGGAAAATCAAATTCCTTAAGCCAGATAATGGTACAAAGTACACAGACTCAAGATTCACAGAGTTGTGTAAGGAGCATGGGATTAAGAGACACTTCACAGTTCGAAAGACACTACAACAGAATGGTGTGGCAGAGAGGATGAATAGATCTATACACTATAAGAAAAAAGGCCTATCTTAACGGTTACTAACTCTCATCGTATGTGTTATATGTCATCATAACTTCCTAGTCTTATATGTCATCTATTGCAGTGTCAAGGTAGGTGTATCAGCAACCTTGACATATATAAAATGTTAATGAATGTGTTTTTCTATTAATCAATATAACTTCTCTACCTCTCATAATATGTCGAGGTTTGTGTCCAAATAAGTCATGGTTTCTTTTAAAAATATATGTCGAGGTGCGGATCTTCCACTATAGATTATAAATTGGAATCAGAAACATATGTTATGATAGCCTTTGAAAAATTTTAAAATAAACTTTTAATGTTGCTATGAAGAAGTATATATGATGCAAAATAACTTATTGACATATGAAAAATGGGTGTAATTTAAACACTTGTACAAAATATACCTTGTTTTCATAACTAAGACATTATCTTGTTAACCACAATGCACCATATAAATATGCATGTAGCTAGCTATTAAAAACACATGTACATATATATATTGTGTGATAATTTGAATTAAGTACTTGTCATCTGTTTCAATATACAAACAAAATCATATATTCAAAAGAAGCTAAAAGCAACTTTACTTAGAATAAAAGATACCAAAAGATAATGAAATCAAGTTCTATTTATGAATGCGTACATACATGAAAAATAAAAACTCTTAGAATTATACAACCAAAATATTAATAACCCATGTATGTATATACATCTTTAAATGTCTCTATGCAATAAACCATCTTGAGTCTTTCACTATCCTGACCTGTAGCCAAAAAAATAAATAAACAAATGACACTAATTAATTATTAGTTGAAAATGAAATCCATGTAATAAAATCTTATTAACTACATAAACTTTAATCTTACCAAAATAACAACTGTACAACCAAAAAATATTTGTAACACATTCGTATATACATCTTGAAATCTTTGTAAACAATACCATCTTGAGTCTTTCATTAGCAAGATACCTCATACCAATAAATAAGGAAATAAAATGATATTAACCCGATGCGGTATAAGATGAAACCCATGTAATGAAACTTTAAGAATATACAAACTTTAATCTTACCAAAATAACAATTAGACAACGAATATTAATAAACGAGATGTATATACATTTTCAATTCCCTCTCTGCAAAAAACCAGATGAAGCCTTTCACTAGTTGAAACCTATACCCAATAATACAAAGAAATAATACAAACTAATTATCAATTCAAGATGAATTTCATCTAATTATTCTCAATAACCTCTATCGCTTTCATCTTGCAAAACAACTCACCCAGACGATAAAATATTAATATTCAAGATGTACATAATCTTGAAATCTGTTATCAAAAAACCATCTTGAGTATTTCACCATCCTGAAACTTGTACCAAATAAAATAAGTAAATATTAACTAATTATTGGTTCACGATGAAATCCATCTAATGAAACCTTAGTAAGTACACAAACTTTTATCTTACCAAAATAACTACACAACCAAAATATAACTCACTGCATATACATGTTAGAAATGTCACCATGGAAAAAAAGATCTTGAGCCTTTTACTATTACGTGACTTTGTAACAAAAATACATAAATAAATTATAATAATTAAATATTGGTGGAAAGATCTTAGTAACTACAAAAACTTTCATCATGCCAAAATAAAACCTATACAAAAAAAAAAACATCCATACCCATTGCTTTATATATTTTTTGAAGTATATAAAATAGAAATCTTGAATGCAAAATTAGTATATTTACTGTTTAGAAGCAAAGAGAGTGTTGACAAAATCTTATAACATCTTAATAAATTTATTTCATGCTGAGTATAGATCTTTTGCCATTAAGCCCGACATATTATTAATAAAAAAAATGTTAATATAACAATATATTCATATATAAAACTTCATAGTACTTAGCAGAAATATTATAGTTGAGTTCATACCTTCAACTTGAGTAGGCTCAAATCAAAATGATCTCATTCATATACTTCATACATAATAACACAATATGAACCCCTCCATGTTGTCTAGGACTACATGGAGCTCATGTATAATTAGAAAGTATACATATATAATGTGATAAAACTTCCATGAACCTAAATATTTGCAATAAAACCAAAGGTAAAAAATGCGATATTTATTCAACTAAAGTAATTCCAAATTTAATAGAAAAAAAATATAGCATTAATTTAAAAACACGAGAAGTAGATTTATTAAGGAGAGATTGAAGAAAATGGTGATATCTATCTTACTCAACACGGATCAATTAAAAGGTCTTTCTTTATGGCTTTCTTTTCTTTGAGAAGAATAAATTCGAAATGCCATACCAATTAAATTTAAGAAAAGAATTAAGATACATTTCAACCCACATGAATACTTAATCTAAGCCAAATAAAGGAAAATACATACATGTTAATTACTTCTTGAGAAAGTCTTTGATGGGCTTATCTTGCAAGTCGAGTAAAACACGGTCATTGTTTCAATTTTTATAACCCCCAACACCCAATGAAAACTAGAGGATAACAAACACAAATTAAAAGATCGTGAGAAGTAATTTGATAATAAAACATGAATAATGAAAATGTTATGTCATTATTAAGACAATTACCACACAGGTTTGTGGACCAATACTCGACTTTTCTTGAATTTATCAATCTCTCGATGATGTATCGAGCTACATTTTCCAAATTTGGTTTTGTTGTTCCAGCTTTAGAAACTATTACTGGATTCACAAATATCAACTTTCTCCTCATTGTATCTCTCATTTCTTGATACAAGTACCTAAGAAAATTGAAATATATAAGGGATATTAGTACCATAAAATATGACTTGAACTCAATGCACATGTAAGAAATCCCACCATATGTAGAAACCATGGAGGTTTGATGAAACCTCGACTCAGATATGATATACTCCATGCTTCCACCAAAAAGAAATGCTGAAAAATTCCATATAAACGGATCTTGGGAATTGTACTTTTGGGGCTGGTCTATCTTTCAAAAATCTTTGGCTTGTTTTTTGCTTAAGCGGTTGAATATCCTTTGGATTTTCTTTCTTCATTGTTCCCGATAGGTTTCAAACCATCTTTGTTACTTTCTTCTTCTTCTCATTTTCTTCAATACATAGTCAATAATTAGAACATTATTGCATTAGTAAACAAAACACTATAAAACAAATTAACCTGTGAAAATTACATGATATACCTCTTGCCCTCCTTCATAAGGTATCCTGAAGCTCGTGAGGCCATAATACCTCGTGCCCTGACTCCTTACTCATTTTAGAGACATTTTGGAAGTGGAAGCGGTAGAAAGACATCGAGTTGAACAGGATGAAGGATGGTGACTTTACAGTTGGACCATAATTTACTTGGGGAACCATCATGTTGCATATGCAACAATGTTTTCTCTAGTCTCTATGGCTATGTCACATTTTTAACCTTATAAAAATTAATAATATGTCACTACATTTTGGTAAACAAATATGAATATCCTGAAACTATACATTAATGGTAGTAATGGAACTAATTAACATATATACCTTGTCCATTAGATGTTGGAATATTTTGTAACCTTCATCTCAACTCCAGGTTGATGCATTCGATGTTCTTCATGAATTAGCAATTGTTGTCGGATATTTATTAACACTCATTTGAGAATGGGGTGTGGGGCGTTGTTGAACTCGATGGTGGTGAACTATTATCACGTTGCTTGCCTTGGTAACTAAGCTTCCTCTCGCTGACTAAGCATTTTTTCACGCTCCTCTAATTCTTTCTCCCTTTCTTGCAATATCATTTCTCTTTCATCCATTTCAACAACTTTTGATGACTTAGGAACATCAAAATATGCATTACGTTTTACTGGTCCCTTTGCCCTTACTCTAGCAGGATGCTCAGGTGTAGGGGTGCTAATGAGACGAGACAACTCGCGAGCTACTCGAACTCGACTCGGTCAAAACTCGATCAAAACTCGACTCGAGTGAGCTCGACTCGAGCTCGAGCTCGACTCGAAATGTTAACGAGTCGAGTCGAGCAACTCGTAACTCGACTCGAAAGCTCGCGAGAAACCTGAATATTTTTGTATATAAAATTTTAAAAGTTTTTTTTAAATTTGATATATTTACTAAGGGATGTCATAAATAATATATCTCTATTTATATTCTTAAAATCATAAATTTTCATTATTTATTTAGTTACTAAATATATTTATTTTAAAAATAATTAATTTTCTTAAAGATTTAAGAGGTAAACTCAAACTAATTTCTCAACCCAAACAACACTCACCTTTCGCGCAATTAGGGAAACCTAAAATACATTCAAACCCTCCACCAAATCAACCCAGAAAACAACCACCATCGTCGCTCACCGCCCTCCTCCTCCAACCGATCCAATAGCTCCAGATGCTCTGCAATAATGTTTATATGTTTCATCTCTTCTCATTGTTCTAGGTAGGCAGGGGGAGAACACTATAACTTTCTTGTATTTAATAATTTATTATTTATAAAAAATAAAATAAAAAACGAAAATGCCAAAAAAACAGATGGAAAGTTAAATTATGGACAAGGTTTTGGACAAGTTTGATGACGTGTGACAACGGCCGGCTTTCTTCGAAGACTTCGTATGTAAATGATAAATGAAGTGGAGGTGGCGTCCTGAAAAAAAAGATAAATGAAATATATGAAGGGCCAGAAAGCAGAAACTTAAGGAAAAAACCTCTCTCTCTCTCTTTGATTATCGCGGAGTGTGTGAGATCTGCGAGAAACAATGAAGTGGAAGGGAGGTGAAAAGGAAAGAAAGCGAGCGAGAAAGTGAAGAACATAAAATCGAGTGGAAGAAGAAGAAGATGAGGATGGGAGGAATGCGAGGATCGCGAGATATCATGGACTGGACGGTATAGCTCCACGAGTGCCACGGAGATCTTTGCCCAGGACAAGCGTGTCTTGGTCGAACCCGATCACCATGGGATGTGGTGTTCTTCCCGGCGGATTCCTCCTTCGCATTTCCGTCGGAAAATCGGGTGAGTTTCGGCTTTATCGGATCGTACTCGTTTTATATTTCTGCAGATCTGCGGAAACCCTCTTAGAGATCTGACCTCTTACGCATTTTTCGGATTAGGTTTTCTCTCTTTTCCGCCATTAGGGTTTCGGGGAGGAAAGAAACCCTAAAATCCCTACTGTTTCCATCGATTAGGTTTATTGGTCTGCTTCCTTTCTCTCGATTATCGTTTTTTTCTTTCTTTTTCCCTCAAGTTCAAGCTCCAGTTCGAGTTCGAGTTCGAGCCTGATTCGAGTTCGAGCTCGAGCCGAGTTCGAGTTTTTCATTTTCGAGTTCGATTCGAGCTTCATTTTTCAAGCTCGCGAGCTTTCGAGCTCGAGTCGAGCCAGTTCGGGTTCCGAGTTCGGTCGAGCCGTGGGCTTCGAACTTCGACTACGCTGTATTAGCACCTACTCGAGGTGTTCCTAAAGCTTGTGTAAGTATATCATTTGGACCACTAGTAGAATCTGAGGCTTCTTGGCATTAGTAGTCCAGCTCATCCTACAAAACAACATACAAGTTAGCTTGAATATCATATTTATAAGCTTTAGAACCTTAAACAGACATCATTTAAAGGTTTTGATAACTAACAATTTTATGAACAACATGTTGGGTTTCAACATCATATTTGCCTTCCTTCTCTCTAGCCAACTTCCACAATTCCCATCTAGGCACGAGCTTCCTAGAACCACGTTTTTTCATCTGTACCACAATATAATGATTTCAATAAGTGTAATTGTTGCTTAGATATAATAATAAAGCAAATCATTTCTATTGTCAAGATTATATATGTCAATCAAATATAAATGATATTTGTTTTTAATTCTACAAAGCGTAATAGATATATTTTTTATTTGTATACTTGCTTTAATTTTTTTTTTTACATTAAACAACTACATCTACCAACAATTTTACAAAGCATATCCCATTAACAATAAGAAAAATTCTCTATCACATCACACAATCATTATATATTATAACTACAATATTAAATTTTCTCCTACTAAGCCAAGAATAAAAAAAAAAAAATGTATAAATGAAAACAAGTGTGACTTACCACTTCTTGCTCAAAGTTTGCATAACCTTTTTCTACTAAGTCGATGGGAATATGTGTTGAACCCTCTTTTCGTTTTGGTTTCGACTTCTTTTAGAAATTGCTGGCATTCTATCCATAACAATTTTCTCCATATTAGGTTTCGGTATAGTTGTAACAAGATGGGGCTCTTTAAGGTGTTCGAGGGTCATCCTTATAAGGCATGATATAGTCTTTTGTGAGATGGTGCTTGAATGACTAGCACTACGCCTATTGATGCAATA
Organism: Tetrastigma voinierianum; assembly: GCA_016808115.1. Lineage (NCBI taxonomy): Eukaryota > Viridiplantae > Streptophyta > Magnoliopsida > Vitales > Vitaceae > Tetrastigma > Tetrastigma voinierianum. Next base: position 66,026 of record JAEQBH010001390.1, read on the forward strand.
TTATTCTTGCTATCTTGGCGTGACCTTGAGCGCGATACGCAAATGCAATTAGTTATTGGTATGAATGCATGTAATGAATTGCACAAGATGTGGGAAGATAATTTAAAATAATTATTTCATACGAGCGATATCCCATAACTTTTCTTTCAACTCATTTTGGCACTAGCGTGATCAAGATAGTCTCTTTGGAATATGATGTGAGGACACCTAAGTAGGAAACCAATTGTATAGATCCATCACCAATTTCTATACCATCATCATTATAATCAATATTAATCTGCCCCTTTACTTTTATTCTTTGTAATATTTGGTTTCATGGTTGATCTGCAAGCTTGTTTATCTTCTTTACGTATCGCATCCTCCATGAAAAGTAAAGCACAAAATATGAACCACCCTTTATAAGTTAATTGTAAAATTAGAATAGGATATTGTAGCAATTACCTTTTGTTTTTCATCGGTAGCCCTTTGTCACAATTGTAAGGCGCTTTTCGTGTGCCCCGAATGGCTACAAGGTATGCTAAGACAACAACATTTTAACATTGATAAATAATGATAATTTTGAAGTAATGAAAATATGCATAAAAAAATACATTATAATACATAAATAAGTACAATTGCAAAGGTTGAATATTTTACAAAATTTGCATTCTCTTCTTTGTTGCCATGTTCAAATTATCACACATATCATGATAATTTAAGATATTCAATCAAGCGTGAGGTTAGATTATGTCAACGTGTGTTATTTCTAAATTCTATGTCATTATTATAACAATGTTTTATTTGAAAGCGTGTCATACATAGTTTACCACAGTCCTAATAAATATTGACTTTGTCTTATGTTTGTCATTATTTTTATTATATTATAAATTCAATCAACTTATAGACATCGATTATTTTAATTTATTTTATAAGTCACTTATAAACATTGAATATGAGAATGATCAAGCATAATCATGCAATATTGGTTGTATGTAGCATAACTTTTAGATTACCTTGCACCATTTTAATTCAATATGTAGAAACTTATACAAATAACTTAAATGGGAAGAGTTGTTTATTATCCTTCCACCTTATATCGCATGATTAACTTTCACTATAAGGAGGATCGTCAAAAAAAAATTAAGTCATTAAGTCGATAGCTTCATTCTTTACACTGCATAATCTAAAACTAAAGTTATGATGTCAATGTATAATCAACACTTATTTAACTATATCAATTAGGCTAGAAAATAAGTTTAGACAATTAAAGAGACATCAAATACATAAGTAGTTACATTTGGTTACAAATGGCAATGCATGTAATAGAAAAAATAAAGCTAACAAGAATAAAATAATAAAACCATAATATCAATTACCATATCATTATATGTTAACGATAATTTAGCAATACAATACACTTAGTAATCACTTGGTAGTAACTAAAGGTAGTACAAAAAAATAAAACATGCGTAATATGATTAATGTTCAATCAATCCCTACGCAATCGGGATTCTCACACAAATTTCATTTGAGTCTTCCTTCATCGGAGACTCAATATTTGGCTGCATTCACAAAAGGGTGATGTTCCATACAATTGTTTGTGAAGTCATCATCACCCTCTATGTCAAAAGAGTCCTTTCTTGGCCTTGAAAGAACAACAAACCATCTTGGATCAACTTGGTCTTGTACATAAAATACTTGTTGAGCTTGAGATGCCAAAATAAAAGGATCTGATTTATGTCCTATCTTCTGTAGATCAACTAATGTGAAACCAAGCTCATCAACTTTGACACCGCTCTTATTATCAACAATCACACTTAAAACAACAAATCACGAACATATTATAATCAAGGTCCCATATCTCTTTTCTGACCCGTAGAAACACATCTCACCAAGCACAGGATTCTTATCTTTGGCACTTGCAATTTGCATAGTTGATGCCACAATACTAACACCACTATTTTGGTTTACTCGTGTCTCGTCACGATCCTTGGTATGGTAACGACAACCATTAATGATATAACCAGGATAAGTAAGAACTTGTTGTCTTGGTCCTTGTGCAAGCCACTTAAGATCCTCTTCAATAGGTTCTCCTTTGATTATTTCACCAGCAACCTACAAGGTTCATCCATAATATATAAATGAATGTAGAATGAGTGAAAAGTATTTGACTCCAAGTGGGTGATGCACTTTGTGATTCATACCTTTTTTCGAAGCCAATAGCTAAATGTGCGCACATGTTCATCCTCTAGCCACTTCACCCTTTTAGATTGACGAGGATACTTTGCCTTCAAATATTTTATGTGATCACTATCAAGTAAAATAGGCAAGTCATGTTGCGAATCCACAGAAGGTAGAGTAACAAAGTCACATGTTTAAGAGCAGACACGACACTTACTTGATATAAGGTTGCATAATGGTCGTATTTTGCGAGAACATAATGATGTGCTTGCTCCCGCGAGTTATACTCATTAATAGTCATTGCACGGCCCCTCCCAGGTAAAGTTTCATATTTCCATTCATCTTTCATACTAGAAGGAATCGATCGCATCTATGCACGACAAATACTCAGAGTGCGAAAACTAAAGCTCTTACATGATATAACACTCGTGATGCACCGCCACGGATGGTCTGTTCGAACATAACCCTTTAGAACTTTTTCATATATCTCTTTCAAATGGGTACATCCATCTCATGTCTACTTGGTCCACATAGTCTTACCTCTCTTACTAAATGCCTTATTAAATGACATGATATCGAATGGAAGGTGGGAAATACTTCTCAGGTAAGCACAAGTGACTACTATGTCTTCTTTGCCAAATCATTGATTTTGACACTTCCCATACCACTGGCACAAAGTGCATTAAAGAAACATAATCTCGTAATGGCATATCGACATGCTTAGGTAGCTGCGATCTAATTGCTACTGGCAATAGTTGTTGCATAAGTGCATGATAATCATGAGACTTAAGATCATGGAGCTTTAGCTCTTCCACAGACACAAGGTTCCTAAAGTTTGAACAATAACCTTCAGGAACCTTCAAATTAGCTAAACTTTCCAATAATGCCTTTTTTTTCATTCTACTTAGTGTATAACGGGGGGAGATAGGTTAAACCTGACCCAGCTTTTGGTGCTAATTAAAGCCCCTTAAGCCCGTTTAAATAAGATCAAGTCGAAATTGAGTCCATCCTTTGTTTTACCTGGAATGTTAAGCAAAGTTCCAACAATGCTCTCACATACATTCTTTTCAATATGCAAGACATCCAAGTTGTGACGAACATACAAATATCTCCAGTTCTTTTTCCAGCAACTTGTAGGATTAACAATTGATTTCCCTCGTTTATTCTTTTTCTTGCCCCATGAGTTATGAATCATATCAACTTTTCTTAGTATTTCATCTCGATGGTTATGTTGGAGGAGTAAGTTAAACTCTTGTTCACCATTAAAGGCCTTCTTTTGCTTTCCCAATGGATGGTTCAATGGAAGAAATCTTGATAGCCGGTATACGAGTTTTTTATTCCCATGCTTTAGCCTAATATTGAATATGTTTCTTCAGCACATATTAAGCATAATATCCCTTAATAATTAAGTAGATAGAGATTTATATAACGAAATCATTAATTATCCATAACAAAATAGCCTTTAATATGAAAAACTGGCACTATATTGCATCATATGTTTCCACTATCTCCCATAAAGTTTTCAAAATCATACTAATGAATTTGCCAAATATGTCGATGTCATTACCGGGTTGTGTCGTGGTCACGATATTAACAAAGATAACATCATAAATTTCCTTTTCATGCATAACCAAGGAGGAAGGTTATACGTGATAGTGATGATAGGCCAACAGCATACCTACTAGTCATGAGAATATGTGGATTGATACCACATCTGCTGAAATGGCAAGTCTAAGGCTCTCGAATGAAGCAAATTGGCCCACATTTGGGTTCACTAATTATAAGTAAATTATTTGGTGTCGAGAAGTTTACCATCATTTCCTCTTTCTTGTGCATGCCATTTTAGGTCATTAGCTGTTTAGGAGATTGAAACATCCTCTAAGCTAGGGATGAGTGGGAAATACTACAATGCCTTTGCGAGCCTCCCTTAGTGTTTCACTTACTTGCCTTGTTTACCTTCCACATGACATTCCACAAGAGTAGGACATGAAGATGCATCCACCTCAACTCATTCCTATACGGCTTATGCAATCGTTTGGACCATGCATGTATCTGTCATTCCATTCTAATGCATTTAAGGTTTTTTAGCCTCATATGGATAAGGGCATCTCATTGTTCACGCAGGCAACATATCACAACAATTACAGATAAATCACAAAACTTTTCTCGACCACCCATATTTTGCTTTCAAGTTGTATAATTTAACTAATGCGAAAGCTTGTTGTACCTTTAACAATTAGGGTACCAGGTTTTTCGGCATCTTTAACAATTTTTAAACAAACATGGATCAATTCAATACTCATCTTGTCTTGACGTGAACCGTTTCTAATGTCATAACAACATCACCCCATAATCTAATGTATCATAACCTTGTGCATTACGTTGATTGTCCACTAGTAGGACACTTCTCCCATGCCAATACCACATATAGATAACTCGATCAATACCATTGAAAAATGTGTTCTCGAGTCTTGTTAGGTGTATGATGTCAAGTTCCATCTCATACATGGACAGATGAGCACTTGGATTTTGGCAATGTTTGGCAATACAAAATTAATAGTATTCAGCTCTTTATTATCTCCCTTGACCTTCTATCCTTTTAACATCTGACATATCAATACTATCATTAATAAACAAAATAAAAATACATTAAACCATGCTAAAGTTTTATGTCTTAAAAAAGGGTGTTATTTTAATAGTGATTTAAAGTGTTAATGCTATATTGTAGGCGACAGTGATCCATCATGCCAAATAGTCATGTTCTCAACAGGTTAAATATCACAATATGATACTTCATTTTCTAAAACTATAAATACAATAATTAATCTACTGATCATGTACTTATAATACTATTGTGAGGTTGTTATATGACTCATGGTTAATATCTGATGGCATTGGACAATGTGCACACTTTAATATTTTATAGTCTACCCTAATTAATCAATAAAATGCAAATATATCATTAAGATGAAACCTGTGTATCAGATTAATTAACTAATGCTATAAGCGACTTACTTTATTACTTGTGTCGTTGACTTTTATTTTAGTGAGATTTTGTAGGTGAACCCCAAAGCGTTTTATTAAAATAAACTTAATATACAAATTAAATGGCTATTGTTAAATACACTAGATAAGCATTTGAACTAAACAAAATAATTAACTACGGTTGTACTTGAGATTGAATAGGTGAATTATGGACTTATATTGTTATAAATTGAAATATGCAAATTAAATATGGCTATTTCTAAAGTATATCAAATAAGCATGTGGACTTAAAAATAAATAAATAAAATAGCGTATATTATTATCCATGAAAGAGAAAGAAACTAACTCAAAAAAACTCAAGAATATGAAGATGAAGCATAAGGCAGAAGAATCTGAGAGAATACTCCAGGATCAAAAGAATTATTTTTATTACTTTAAAACAATTTGAAAAAATTAAGCATAAGAAAGCAGGGCAAAGTGGTTGAAATAACCAATTAATGGATTCTCTTTATGGAGTGAAATTAGAGTCCTAGAATGATAAAAAGCTTTGTCCAAGTGATGAGAAATTTATAAATATCCTTGGGAAAGTTGCCCACCAGAACAATATGTAATCCTAAGAGTTTCTAGTGCGAAACATGCTAAGAGAACAAACAATGGAAACATGTTGAAGCCCCTCTTACAAAAAGTATTTATGATATCTTCTTTTTTTAAAACAAAAATAAAAATAAACAATTCTGTTTTTCAAAATTTAATCACTGCTTAAAAACAATTATGATTCATGACCTTTTAGAATTTTTAATATTCAAATTCATAATTAAAAATAACTTATTGCAAAATGCCTTGGAAATTTAGAGGAAGTATTGTGGGTTTATTTAAGAATAATATGATAGTATTCTAAGTTAAAGTTTGTTCATGATAAATATTCGAAAACTCAAAAAATAATAATACTAAAGAAATAGTGAGTTAATAAATAACTTGTTAATTTAGCTACATTATATATCAAAAAAAGATTACATGTACTGTAATTAAAAATATTAGGAAATGAATACATAAATAATTCCAATATCAAGCACAAACAGTATGTGCCAAATTGACACCTTGTTCGCAATAACATTAAGTGTGTCCATAGAGGAAAGAAAAATAAAATGTCCTACTACCAATCATTCATAAATTTACAAACGGGACAAATCATGTACTACATCACCATACTAAATATTTTATTATTGATTCACATTTGCCAATTCATTTTAAAATTAAGTTGTCAACATTTGGTAGTCTAAAAATATGAAGTTTCATTACTAAAATATATCATTATATTATGCATACTACATGGCTATTGCTAAAGTACAACAAATAATCATGTGGATAAAAAAAAATTTAAACAAAAGACCAATAGTATCATCCATGAAGAAGGGAAAGAAACCAACTCAAAGAATATAGAGAGGAATCCTGTGAAATTTATGACATATAGTGTTTGATTTCTATAATATGATATTTTGGACTTCAAGCATGAGGTGTATAAAATAAGATATTCTAAGAAAAAAGAGTAACAAATCAATATATTCCCAACTTATCATTTGTTACAATAATATATATATATATATATATATATATATATATAATTTAATTTAATAATTTATATATAGGTTTGTACTTAATCAACCATGTGTGGCCTTTTAAATATCCACACCAAGCCTAATGTAGGTCATTTCGGATCATGAAAATAAAAATAAGAGAATTAAGGAGGAAACCAATTTAAATAATAAACAAAAATAATCAATTATTTGCTTAACTAACACGAATGTATTCCTTAAATATGATGATGTTTAAAATGATCCTCTAAATCTCTACATGACTACAGAAGATATGGAGTTGATGATAAATGCTGCCATGGAATTGATGCAGCAATCAGTCAAATGAAGTGAATCTAAAGATGTGTAGGTGGTGAATTACTAAAGTTTATGATAAAGACCTGATGAAGTTGACAAATAGGATCATCTGATGACTATGTTGAAATCTTCTTCAACCAATTGGATGCAGTGAAGGATTGTTCGTGGTCCCCTCTAGTTATCGGAGAAGTGATTCTAGGATGCGCGAAGTAGGAAGCTAATTATTCAGATGGCGAATCAGGTGTCTTGGTGCTTCAGGTGCACACGTGAATCAATGGAGGACTCTGCAACTCCAGTGATGGGACAGGGACTTGTTACTGTGGGATTAAATATAGTATGTTGGATGCAGTTCTTATTCTGTTTCTGTATTGATGATGTTTCAGATTAAGGATGCACTCAGATCTTGATGTTGGGTGGAGATTCCTCAATAGTCCCTTCAATCTGGAACAAACAATCTTCCCGGGTTCGGTGGTCATTTGTTCTCACTACCTTGCAAATCCTGCGAGTGGCACGAATCAAAGTCTCTCAAGCGATGAACCTTTCTCAAAATCAGAGATCTTCACCAAACCATTGTGCTCGTCAATATCGGTGATGAACTGCAACCATTTCGATATCTTTGATGTCAGGAACAACAAGCTCTAATGTCGTTGATGAACTGCAACAATGCCTATCTTCGGCACTGGGGTGACAACAAGTTGCAAATCACAGTAGTGAGCTGCAGTAAAAGGTGCTATCTACGGCGCTCCTAATGACAGATAGTCATGATCTTTCCATTGTTATTGCTTTTGTTCTATTTCTGTTTGGTTGATGGAAAACGGTAAGAAAGTTGCCAAAGAAAATCTTGTTTTGTCGCTATCCCATTTCCCTCAATGAAGTCTAAAAAGTCATGGTAAAAGAAAAGTTGTTTTGTCAATACCCCAGTTTCAAGTCATGGAAAAATAAAATATTGTTTTGTCAATATCCAGTCCCCTCCAACCGAAGTCCTAAAAAGTCATGGTAATGATGCTCTAAAAAGTCATCCTAATGATATCTCTAGAAAATCATCTTTAGGTCCTCCAAGCTTCACACATCCAAAAAGCTAAAAACATTTCATCATCCTCCACGTCGGATGCATCAGACAGCGACAACTGAGATTCCTGCAGCTATCATGTACGTCCTCCCAATCTTGCATGCCCTCTCCCCCTCGTGTATGGAATACTATAACGCCAACCTCTACTACCTTATTAGGTGTCCTTACACCTTAAAATTATCTAAGTCTTTCGGACCTCCCAGTACTCATGATGCTCCAATAAAAATGTATTCAAAATAATTAATATAATAGATAATATTAATATTAAGGAAACTCCAAAATATATAAGATAATTGAACTTATTTGAAAAAATTAATATTTGTTTTCAATTGTTAGTATTTTTTATTTTTAGTTAATATAATAAAAATTTACTTAATTCTGTATAAAAAGTAATGATAGCAAAATTAATATTTACCAAATATATAAGACTTATATTAAAAAAACAAAATCTAAGCTAAAGTTTTATTTTTATTTTAAAGAAAAGTTTAAAGAAAATTTTTAATCCATGAAATTAAAATGTTTTCAACTATAATAAATTTCCTATATTATTTAAAACAAATAATATGTAATTTCTTATTCTTTAAGTTGAAAATATTATTGGTTAGTACAACAAGACTCACGAAATTCCTATTCTTGTTTCCTTTTTTTCCCTCAGTAATTTTACTATTTATATAGAATTATCCAATAAAATAAATCGATTTTAAATTTCAAGTAATTATTTTAATATAAAATCGTACGAAAATCCTAATTAATTAGGTCATACATAAGCTAATAATAAAATATGTTTGTTTATTAAATAATAAACAATAAATTGAATTAAGTATAATTATATTCATTACGATTAATTGATTTAAAAAATTAGTCATGTACTTTTTAATTGATGTCCTCTTTTATTAGTGATATTAAAATGAATTTTTTTTTTTGTCTTTAAAAGTTAAAGGTAGATATTTATTAGCCACATGTTTATTGACTTCTCGGTCGCAATTATAAACTAAATTTGACAATATTTTATTTTTTTCCTTTCTTTAGTGAAATGAAATGTGTGGGCTTGTGCATGTGTGCTGTAAGAATAATTTGAGTGGGGAGAGGAGGAGAAAAAGAGGAGAAGGCAGAAGAAAAATAAAAGCCGCGTGTAGGAGAGGGAATGCTTCTGGTGTGTGAACTGAAAGGGGTGGTTGTAAAGCGCGTGTGGCTGGATTTGTGGTTTCTCATGAACTTGTAAAACCCTGAGCCCGACTACGAGCGATGACATCGACCCGTCGTCCCAACTCTTACAATAGCATTATTATATTCGGTCAAGGCGAGCTTATATGCCTACATATATTATATATTTATATATTATATATTTATATATTTATATATCATAAGATATTATTAGCGATGTTGTAAGATCAGAATTCCAAATTTACGGAACCAAGGCAAAATCGTAATTTCGATTCTGGTGTTAATTCGGTTAAAAAAATCCGAGGAATTAATTCTCTAGATCTCGGATGATGAAACGGATTACAGTTAGGAATAGATCGCTGAAAATCTAAGCACTTGCGTAAAATTCGTAATATTAGAGATAGTCGGTTTGACAAGTTTTTCGAGGCATCACGTTTGGTGCGTAAAACGATGTTGATCTTTGACGAAAGTCACATATAACACGCGATACTCATGTGCCATAAATTGGTATGAGTCGAAATGATGATGAAAATGGTGGCCAGGATAGTGCCAGGAATATCAAATGCGGGTCGCGGCGGTATCGAGCTTGGGTATACGAATACCTAGGGAGCTCGGGTTTGGGTATCCATCACCACTTAGGTGGTTTGATGTGGAAGTATAGGTATATGGAAACCTAGAGATTTGGGATTTGGGCTTAGGCCTCCATGGAGTGTGAGCATCACCAGCAGGGTGTGGTTGATGTTCGATTTGCGTATGAGATTACTGAAAATCACGGGACAAAACTAGGACACTACATGCATGTGTTGATGTGTTTTGTGTGATTTGGTGAATTATTGTATGATGGTGTGTATGCCATGTTTTATGTGTGTTGTGGAATATATGTGTGCTTGGTGATTAGCACTTGAATGTGTAGAAAACATTTTGAGTGGTACAGTGTACAAAATTGGAATTGCAAGTGAAAATAATAATAATAATAATAAATTTTTATAAATTTATTGGATGAGGATTGAAGAAAATGGAAGAAAATAAATTTTTATAAATTTATTTGAGTGGAGAAAATTTTTCAGTGGAAAACTGGAAAAAGAAAATAAATTTTATAAATTTATTTGGTTAAGAGGAAAATGAATTTTCTAGTTTTCCCAATTTGAAGTGAAAAATTGAAGGAAATGGAGAAAATAAATTTTATAAATTTATTTGAGTGTTATGGAAAATGAAAAAAAAAATATTTAGTGATTTTTCCAACTGCTGGAAATAATTGAAAATATAAAAATAATGAAAAAAAAAAAAAAGTTTGGTCATGAAATTTGGGAAGGACTCTTTGCGGAAATCGTGTGTGAGAGGTGGATTCTATTGCAATACTAGGTTTGTATTCTCATTAGGTGAAGCGGTGAAGTGTGTATTGCAACATGGGCGTGGGTTCTTTGGGAGGTATTGCAATACAACTATTGTGTGCGGTGGCGGTAGGCGGTATATTGCAATAGGCGAATTTGTGTGCAAGGTTTGAGGGGTGTGCGGGCTGGGAGGCGGTGTCAGCGATATAAAAATTGTATCGTGGTAGGGTCATTTGTCTGTTTGGCGTCGCGAGTATTACTGCGATCTGGCCCGTTGTATGTAACCGGCGCCACGACACGACCGCTAGGGCCTGATCTGACGGTGAAGCGGTAGCGAGCATAGTCTTGCGCCGGCCTGGCGTAGCGGCCAGCGCGTCCTGCCTTCTGATCTGTGACGGCGCCCCCTGCGACCACCGGCGACTTTGAAGAACGCGTCACGAGGGCCTTGGCCCGCGACCGCGGCGAACTGCCCACGATCGCGTCAGCGTCGCAGCAGCCTTTGAGCGCGCGCCGGTGCGCACAGGCGTGCCAGCTAGGGCCGGTTACAGTGCTCGTGCACTGGCTTAGTTTTTGACTGGTTTTCGGTGATGTTTTGGTCTAGTTTGGACCCGGTTCATGAACACTGTTCATCACAAAAAAAATCGAAAAAAATTTAAATTTAAATAAAATAAAATAAAATTTGATAAAATTTTCGAAAAATAAAATTTTCAAAAAATGAAATGTTGAAATAAAATTTGTTGAAAACAATATTTTAAATGCAAAAAATTGATTGCCTTGCATTAGCTTGTAAATGAGGACAATGCCTCTCTAGCGATTTATGTGTAGGAAGAGTATCTCGGGCGGTGTTTATGCCTTAGAGATACTGAATTAGGTGAGCGTGCCATGTTGATTTAGTAGCCCAGATGATGGCTTCTGAGAAGTGAGGCCCGAGGGGCCGTAGAGGGCGTCCCGCGGGGGCCTTGGTCGGGGCTGCAGGCATTTGACGTGCGCCCAGGCATTTGTGGTCGACGGGCTGTGGGCGGGTAGGTGCAGGCTGCATCGCGCGAGCTAGCATAGTGGGTAGTCGGGGAGATCCTAGTAACCCGAGGAGGTTTTAGGGCGCATCATCCTCAGGCATTCACACGAGGAGAGATCCGATGGTGAGTGAGCCGGTAATTCATACGAAACGAAAGTGTTCGGCGCTGTGGAGGCCTCGGCGACCAGGATTAAGGCCCATTTGCGTTCGGCTAAGAGGGTGAGGCGAGAAATATAGTGGAAATGGGCAAGGACCTCTAGAGACCTAGAGCAATGACATGGGCGAGTTTGAGGCGTTCATGGGTAAATACTTTCAGGCGAGAAGGCTGAGGAGTTCCTAGAGCCCAGACCGGGCGGCAAACTATGATGGATTATGTGACTAGGTTCACGAGTTAGCCCCAGGTGTGGTTTGATGATTACGTGGCCACGAGACTTGGCCAAAGTTAGGAGACTTGAGACCTTAGAGGAGCGCCATTTGTGAGTTCTCCCAGGGATTGAGGCGAGAATAAGAATGTGAAACCGAGGTTGCGAGTTAGGATCTCGGGGACTCTCCACGGTGGACTGAGGATCATGGACATATCAAAGTTTGATGTCATCTAGTGATGGGTGGTGATAGCTTACGGGATGCGTTATCGATTGTGGCGTGGGAGAGTTCTGCTTTATGCAGCGGGACGATTGCTCGTATGGTATTTCGGGGGACAAGCGGGACATTTTGCCCCCCGGACGATTATCACAGAGTCCAAGTTTCGGGACGATTAGCGGGTTGGCTAGCCCCGAGCCTTACTGGAGGCGGAGACCGGACGGATCTACCTCAGTGGTATGCGAGTATGTGGATGTTTTCCGGATAATTTACACTGGACTACCTCACACGGAGGGTAGTAGACTTCGATGTGAGTTACACCTGGTACTTTACCCCATCTCTATGACTGCGCATAGGATGGCACGGTTGAGTTGCGGGAACTCGAGGGATCCTAGGAGCTATTGGACGAGGGGTTCATTAAGTAGAGCACTTCACCATGGGGCAGCCGGTTCTGTTTGCGAAAAAAGAAGGCAATCTGCTTTGGCGTATTGACTGAGACGGGTTGAATAGGGTTAAATCAGAATCGGTACCCTTGCGAGGATCGATGAATTGCTTGATCAGTTGAGAGGGCCTTAGTCTCTAAGATAGACAACCATGCCCCAGTTTTCATCATTTGAGGGTTAGGGACGGGCATCCCTAAGGCGAGGCGTTTAGGACGATCATGGGCACTTTGAGTTTAAGGTGATGCCCTTTGGATTGACGAATGAGCCAGCACAATTCATGGACCTCATGCATAGGGTATTCCAACCCTATTTGAATCAGTTTGTCGTAGTCTTCGTAGATGACATTTTGATCTACTCCCAGTCAGAGTGGGACATAGGTATCACTTGGTCGTTTACAGGTTGTTAAGAGACCATCAGGCATGCGCTAAGATCAGTAAGTCACGAGCTTTAGAAAAACTGCGGGGGGAGATTTTGGGACACGTGGTGTCCCGACACAGGAGTGTCGATCGACACAGAAGTTGAGCGTGTGGTTGGAGGAACCGGAATGTCGATCTTAGACACATGTTTCTTGGGATTAGTTTGGGTATTGGGAGATTCGAATGGTACGAGTTGTCCATTCGAGCGGGGTGTTAGTTTCGCCTACGGGACATGGACTCCATGGTTGGGGCGGCCCTGGCTATATAGAGAGAGATTGAGGATACTTGGAACACTCGGGATACGGGTGTTGGTAGTAAGAGGGAGGATCAGCTTACTTAATAATTTCAGTTGACTTTAAGTTAAATTATGTTGTAGTTGATATACTTATTACTTATTTTTTATTTTAAGTATTAAAGTCATTGTAAACCTATCATTTTATCATATTGGCACATACTTTCTAAAATCTACTAATATGTACCTTATGTTACTTCATTATGAATTTAGAAATACTATTTTTAATTTTACTTCGTACATCTCTGGGAGGATAGTTATGGAACTCCTTCGTTTTTTTTATTTTTACTTAGTACACCTCTTCGATGGATAGTTATGGGGCCTCTTGTTATTGACTTATGAATTCTAATTTAGAATCCTCTAATTTATTTAAGCTTTCTATATTTTAATTTATTTAGAAGTTTGGAAGCCTTAATTTTTTATAAGACAAATTTGTAATTCAAATTTATGGATAGGAAATTTTTTTGGATCATGACAATCAATATGTTAGTCTAATTGTAATAAAAGAACAGATAATTATAAGTAAATAAATTTGAAAAAAATTACTTTAAAAGTATTATGTTCTTATTCTTTAAAATTATAATGAGAATTAAATATGGACAAAAATAAAATCTATTATAATTGTTAGACTTGAAATCTACTTATTTGTTGTAAACATAGTTTAAATAAAAATAAATATACAATATAAAATTTAATGAATTGATATATTTGATGTGCAAATAAATATGAACTTTTCATTTTTTTAGAAATTAATTTATAAAATTTAAAAGTAATTTACTCCCATGAATATTTATTAAATTACTAAATTAGGATTTGTTGTATTATAATATATTGGTTTAGGTTTAAGATTATAAGAATAGGTTATTGTTAATTTCAATGTTTTAAAAACTAAAAATTAAAATTTTAAGTTATCTAAGAATATAAAAATGGGATGGTTGAGACCCAGTTCCACACCCTTACCATGCACGAAATACATGCATCAAATAACTTCCTTGCTCTCTTTGTATCTCTTAAAATTACGATTATGACCCATTACCCTAGGAAGTACGTTATTAGGTTCCTCGAGAAAATCCTTGCTTAATGAAGTGACCTATACCTATCCTTTCACTATCATCAAAACCCATACTCCTCCATCACTTCACCTTTTTTAACAATTTTTTTTAGTGTCTGCTCTGTTTCCATTTGCACAGTCCCTCACACTAATTGTAGGGTAAGGGCTTCCTACAGCGATTTGGGCATGAGAATCTATTTGTTGGCTAGAAGGGGTTTTATTTAAATAGACATTTTTTTTGGGATAAGGTCTGAGGCTTGTTGAGGAAGATATGCAGCAAATGAAGTATTTTAGGTAGGGCTGTGTAAAGTTAGCATTAAGGAGGCCTTTTTAGAAAGAAGGGAGAGTGTTAACGGGGGACTTGTGGGAGTTTAAAGAAAGGGGCGGGTTGGCGTGAGAGGCAATGAGAAGTGGAGTGGAATAGAGGAAAGCAAGGAGAAAGATTCAAGAGTCTGAAAATGAGGCTTTCATGTAAAAATTTGTGATGGTTCCGTTCATTTCAAAACTATCATCACTTTTTCTTCCTTTTATCTTTGATTATTGGTGTTGCTTGTTTGGTGTGAAAAGCTAGAGCTATAAGTTTAATTTAAATTTGAAATACGAGTTTGTTGCATGCTTTTCCATGTTTTAGTCTTTGTTTCCGTTTAGGAATAAATGATGTATAATTCACCTCGATACTTAGAAGCATGATTGATGGCTCAGACGATTTTTACACCCGTATGGAAATACAGTTCATGAGTTCTTTAAATTTAGTAAATTCACTTTTTTTTTATGGTATTGAGATGCTACGTAGACACAGGGAATACCTATTGATGCATTATTTGAAGTGTTACAATGGTTTTGGAATGATAATTCTTGCAGCGCCAGCAATGAAGGGAACGCTACGTGTGCCCGTCTTTTTGGAAAGCTATTAAAAGCGTATCAAAACCCCATGGAACAATATTGGTAGTTGAAGATCTTCACGGCTGCATCATCATACTTCACGATGCCTGAACCTAAATTCATGTGGATATTCATGACATCTGGCCATGCTGTTTAAATTAGACGGCGTCTCAAAGAGAAGTCTTTGCTGAAGCATGTCACGTGGCCATCCATTCCCTGTAGTAAGCGTTGAAAAATTGATTTTCTAATGCGGAAATTTTCTGAGAAGATTAAAGGATACTTTTATGAATTTCAGTGTTTATCGCCCATTACTTTGTATATGTCTTTATGTATCTTGTTGTTATAGCTTCATTTATTTTTACCTAGTTTCATTTCTTGTACCTTTATCTTATTATTTATACTTTTATTGAATGGCCTAGATTTAATTTTTTCGAAGGAAGTTTTCAAGTTTGGGAGAACACTTTGATGATTATGAATCCATTAAAACCTTAAATTATAAATATAATGAAAAACAAAAGAGGGGTTTAAAATTTGAATCCATATTTTAAATTTTAAATTGGGATAGAAAAAAAAAATCGATTCACTCACTTGAAATTGCATACTCATTGGAGCATTATTTTATTGAGGCCTAATTGAAACTAATAGAGACTTCCTTCTAAGATATTTATCATTGGTATGATTCATATATTAAAAAAATCAGGCCTGTTAGGAGTGTCTCATAATGCGCATATATAACTGAGATAAATATGCATACTATAAATAATTGAGAAAAATTTGATATGATAATAATGGGAAAATGGGGCAAGAGACAATAGAAGAGAGTATTTATTCTTTGCTAATCTTTGGGTGATAATATAATGATTATCAGCAAGTAAAACATGAAGATTGCAAACAAAGAGCTTGAATTTTCAATTTTCATTTTCTTGTTTACTAGAAAATTGAAGTGGTGTGTGATGATAGATGAGTCCCTTACACCATGCAGGCGACATTTGCTTAACGGCGCATGAGTTTGGAGACAGTAATCTTTGGGTAGGATTTTTGTTGAGAGCAGTTTAAGTATCTTGCATCATTCTCCCACGTGCTGGTATAATACGTGCATGGCCCACATTTAATTACCATACGTATGAAATCGTAGACCATATAACACGTCATAGTGCTACATGCGCCACAGTCTGCATTGTTCACCGCTTCAAAGGGGTACTCCACCTTACAAAACATTGTTCACCGCTTCAAGGGTATCCACCTTACAAAGAAGCTTGTGACATTGTTCGGCTGCTAAAGGGTACTCCACCTTACAGAAAAGCACAACGACCTTGGGACCATTGGTCACTCGTCACATTTTGGGGTCTCGGGTTCGGAAACATGGGGTGAGTGAAGCAAGTTAGAATTTGGTGGAGCTGTTCCAAGTGAAATTTTATATGATGAGCCTATGCTTTGAGGCCACATACGAGTTGGATGGACAAGGCAGAAGATCTACCATAACCACACATCTTGGAGTTAAGGAAGTTGTTTCATATTTTTGGTGTCTCTTCCCAGATGTACATATGTGTGCCTCATTTTTATCGAGTAACCTTTAGTTAGAAATTTTGCACTATCAAAAAAAACAGCTGTATAAAAAGCTCTACCAATGTCCAATGACTTGAATGTAGTGAAATCTAATCTCGTATTGCCATGTTTTCTATGAAAAATCGTACTATCATGAATGGTGGATCTCCCTTGTCCACACACACAATAATGTGGAAACTTCTTATTTAAACCCACTTAAAAAGAAAGCAAGGATTTCACCTCGTGCGACCATGTCGACCAATCATAATTGAAAAGCATGGAAACCCTACTCGAAGGCGAATAACACTCCAGAAACAAATCATAATTGTAAAGCAAATAACACTCCGGAAACAAATCATAATTGTAAAGCATGGAAACCCTACTGATTAGTGCCAAAAAATGACACAACCATAAATAAGTAAAATTTGGAAAAATTTTAACAAAAATAACAGATGGTGGGTTATAGAAATTATATTAACGTATGCCCATAAAATAAACGAAAGTCTATTAACATAGTTAAATGGAATATGAGATTAATAGAACATTATTATATTAAATTATAACATCTTTTGAAATTATAAAACCTAATAGTTAATAGACTTCGTTTATTTTATGCACATACGTTAATATAATTTCTATAACCCACCATCCGTTATTTTGTTAAGAATTATCAAATTTGCGGCCCCATGGTTGTGTCATTTTTGTAATGTCATTGAATTAACATGAAGGCAGATGAGGCATTTGGTTACTAAATTGTAGGAGATTGCAGGTGCTAAATTTGCGGCGATCGAAAATTTGGGGCGCGGATCATTTTTATTTGCGTCATTTTACCAGTGCGAAATTTCATGCGGTCTCGAAAATTGTACTAGTGCGGAATTTTCGCACATGTTTGGAAATTGGCGCGGTCTTGAAATTTCGCCGCTGAGTCACGAAAAAATTCGAACACAATGCGAATTTTGGCACCAAGTCCAATTATCGCGCGGGTGTCTTGGATTTTCGCACTAGGTCTTTAAGCCTCCACTCCAAAATATTAGTTTTGTTGCTTTTTGTTTTTTCATTTGTCCCACCTTGCCCACTCGGTGTATATAATCTTTTTGAGGGTATGTTGGTATTTAACCTCGGTATATATAAAGCTCATGCTTGTGGGCGCTTTTGTTCACACTGTTTGATGCTTTGTAGAAGAAGCATCATCAAGTTCTCATTTTCTCATTTCTGTTCAAACATTCTTTGGTTCTTACCCAATTTACATACACAGTTTATTAATATTTTAGTCATTTCGTTTACTTTTTGAACTTTGGCTTCTTTGGAAAGAAAATAACATAAGTTCTTCATTTCTCAGCTTTTCTATTCAAGCATTTTTTAGTTGCTTTTTATTTTAATTTATTTTATTACTTTTAGTTGCTTTTCTATTCAAGCATTTTTTTAGTTGCTTTTATTTTAATTTATTTTATTACTTTTAGTTGCTTTTCTATTCAAGCATTTTTTTAGTGCTTTGTTACTTTGAACTTTGGCTTTTCTTTGGAAAAATAAAGCAACGTAAGTTCCATTCTCCAACTTTTCTATTCAAGCATTTTTTTAGTTGCTTTTATTTTAATTTATTTTATTACTTTTAGTTGCTTTTCTATTCAAGCATTTTTTTTATTGAACTTTTGCTTTTGCTGGAAAAATAAAGCACTGTAAGTTCTCCATTTCTCCAGCTTTTCTATTCAAGCATTTTTTTTTATTTGCTTTTATTTTAATTTATTTTATTTTATTTTCTTGCTTTCTAACATCCATGAGGATGGTTGGCTAAAACCCCCCATCCTTCAAGCGGAGGGCTATGAAGTCGGTTCTCATATATTAGTATTTATTTATGTATTTCTTATAATAACTTTAAATCTTTGATGTAACTGGGTTAACCTTGTCAAGCTTTTATGCTTATTAGTTGTCTTTTATTAGTTAATATGTAGGGTAGATTTTTAGGAGATAGATTTTCTTGGTGTTTAAACATCCTTGATTATGGTTGGGTAAATCCCCTTCATCCTTTAGGTGGAGGTTTACGGTGATAGGGTTTTGAGGCAAAATGATGGTTATCATATATTAGTATTTATAATACGTATTTCTTATAATAGGTTTAAGAAATATCTTTGATGTACCTTGGTTAACGTACTTGGCAAGCTTTTATGCTTATTAGTTGTAATTGATTAGTTAATGTAGGATAGATTTTTAGGAGATACATTTCATTTATTTAATTTTCTTGGTTTCATGTCCTTGAGTATGGTTGGCCTAAATCCCCTCCACGTCTTTTAAGTGGAGGGGTAAGAAACTCAGGTTTTGAGGTCAAATGACGGTTCTCTTATATTAGTATTCATTTACGTATATCTTATAATAGGTTTAAATCTATTTGATGTGTGCCTTTGTTAACTTTTATTGCCATGGCTTTTATGCTTATTAGTTGTCATTTATTAGTTAATGTAGGGTATATTTTTGAGGATAGATTTTCATTTATTTTATTTTCTTATTTGTTGGCTAAATCCCCTCCATCCTTTAGAGGAGAGACTCACGAATTTGAGGTCAAATAGTTGTTCTCATATATTAGTATTTATATACGTATTTCTTATAATATGTTTAAATCCGTTTGATGTACATTGGTTAACACAATGCATTAGCCCAGCTTTTATGCTTATTAGTTGTCATTTATTAGTTAATGTAGGGTAAGATTTTAGAATAGATTTTCATTTATTTTATTTTCTTGGTTTCTAAACATCCTTGAGGATGGTTGGCTAACCCAGCCATCCTTCAGAGGAGGGCCTACGGGGCTAGAGGTTTTGAGATAAAATAATGGTTCTCATATATTAATATTTATGATATTTCTTATAATATATTTAAATCTCTTTGATTACTCTTCGTTAACCTTGGCAATCTTTATGTATTAGTTGTCATTTATTAGTTAATGTAAGGTAGATTTTTTAGGAGATAGATTTTTCAACGTCACAGGAACATTTATATCACTAAATGCTATATTTGAAAAGGAAAATTATTAGGGTTTGTTTGATAGCAAAATGAAGAATGAATATAAATATAGGTCCACATCGATGATGGAAGTCCGCATTTACGCCAACAAACTTACTTGTCTGGAGAATCTCCTATCTTCTCATCCAAGTATGGTGTCAAGCCGCAAGGTGGCCACCTTATCGGGGGACAGAAGTCCTACTATACGACTCCAAACTCCACCTTTTAAGGCGACTCGAATCAAGATGGATTGGACTATTCATCATTCATCAAGCATACCCGATGATTTCAGTAGACATGCCGACCCTAAATGATAATAGAGTGTTCAAGGTCAATGGGTGAGTGAAGCCTTATCTTTGCGGCTACGGGGAGGAGATTTCCCTCCTTGACCGTCCATGAATCGGGGCTACATGAGAAATTATTAACTCCATTTTTAGTTGAATTTTGTTTTATCAATATTTATTTAATTATGTGTATTTTTTGTTTAGTTTTGTTTGTCACTTTCTTAACTTCCTTAATTTGGGCTTACTCTTCTAGCAGTAAATTTTCTAAATAACTCTTGCACATTCTTACAAGTTTGGTATTTTGTTTGTGCGAGATGTAAGCGTGTCGTCTACCTCTCCATCTCCTCCTTATCAGGCATGGCTAAGACCCGTAAGGATACAATTTCAGGCCTCGGGTCGCGCTGGATTCCTCCACCCACATGGACGCAGACTGCTCACTCCTACTACAACTAATGTCGTATCCCATGCTCCCATTCCTACTGCTCCTGTACATCGCACGGACAACACGAGGGTTGGGTCTTCTCTACCATCTCCTGCCCATCCGCGTCCATCAAAGAGGGCCCGGACATTAGACCCAGGTGAGTCATCTACCTCAAGGTCCACGGGGCCCCGGTGCCCACATGTCCGGGGCAGGTTGATGACCTTCGCGGTCCACTGCTTCTATCAGTCGGCGCCCCCTCTTTCATTGCGGCCCCATTACAGGCAATTCGGTTAGTACTAAAGCGGTGCCTTTGCGAGACATGTTATGATCTTCGGCTTTTACGCGGATCCAGAGCTCAAGGATTCCATGAGGATTGTCGCGGCGGTACTCCACCAGGCTTTTTTTATGAGCTCATGACAATTCTTCTACCCCGGGTGGTCATTGGGTTCTACCATACTATGACATCGAGGAAAGTGCCTAATCTGCGTATCAACTATCGATTGATGGCCGCGGGGACACTTTGCAAGCTCTGAATGTGCAGAAGCGCATTGCATTTCACTGCGATGACAGACTATTCACGAATGCCTGCCGTTATATATCAATATCGCAGCCAGTCTATTCTCACTCTGTTCTCTAAGCCTCACTACTCAGCCATCTGTCTGCATCTTTCCCTCGACATATTGTGCAGCGAAGAGGAGCTATCCTGGAAGCTCTATACCGCATTTCTGGGGGTTATTGGTTCAACCCTGCCGAGCTCCTCATGACATCCTTGCTCCACTTTGAGGACAAGGTTCACGAACGACCCGGTGAGGCCATACCCTCTTGTTCCAGGTACACTTTGCCAAATATTAGAGCATTTGGGTTTCTGAGAACGCGCGATTGGAGCGCGGAGTCGAGGTTTGCGAGGACATCGCTATTAGTGGTGGCCACGTGCGCCGTGCTTTCGGCATCTCTCACCTCAAGGCGTGGCGAGAACATAGCGGTTAACCATCAGCGAGAAGATCTGAGAGGAGCCTCGGATTGCATCATCGGCGGTTCCGATGTCCTCTTGAATCCCTGCACCTCCGGCTCTTACGACAACGAGAGGGACCCTGGTACATCAATTGCACCACCACCTAGGCATCATTGCACCACCACCGTGCGACATATCTCCATATCCACCGAGATTTTCGTCATTATGAATCTCGGTCCGCAGCTACCGGCCACGTTAGCATCGTTTGGGCCCGAACTGACTTTAGCGAGAGAGGATGGCACGCACAGAGGCCGCCCATACAACTTTAGCAGAGAGGATGGCACGCACAGAGGCCGCCGTCGCACAAAACCATGCCATCCTCGTGCGGGTTGCGATTAATCACATGGGCCCTGCCTCCTATTCCTCATCGGTACCTACCTTTTGTTGTGGGTTACCTCCACCTCCCCCTGCAGCACCTCGGCCCCGGGTGAGGATAACCTTCCATGTGCACACCACGAGGAGACATCATTTCCTTTATAGATTTCCAATCCAGACCTCTAATTGTGTGGACAATATGGCTTTTTATTGGGGAGAGTTAGCGAAGAGTGACTTTTATCTTATGCTTTTGTTCTTATTTTGAGCGAAGCATATTTTGTGTTATTCGGTGGCTTCTTTGTTTGTCTTGTTTGTGAAGTGTTTGTTAGTTGTTTTCTCCTTGTGAAGCTATCATTTGGAGCCATATTTTGACTTTTTTGATTTTTGTTTTCTCTCCACTTTTGCCCTTATAATGCCTTTTTGAGGGTATGTTGGTATTTTACCTCATTTGGAGCATTATATAAGCTCAAACCTTGTAGACAAAAAGGGACTTTTTGAACTTTTGGATTTTGGTGAAAAACAAAGCACTGTAAGTTCTCCAGCTTTTCTTTTCTTGCATCTTTTTTCTTTGCTTTTCATTTATTTTATTTTCTTGGTTTGGATGGTTGGCTAAACCCCCTCCATCGAGGGCTACAAGGCTAGGGTTTTGAAGTAAAATAACGGTTCTCATATATTTAATGTAAGTATTGATTGGTATTTATGTCTCTATTTCTTATGATAGGTTTAAATCTCTTTGATGTACCTTGGGTAACACACATTACTTGGCAAGCTTTTAGGGTTGTATCTTATTACTAGATCAATGAAGTTTATTAGTTATCATTTATTAGTTAATGTTGAATTATATTTTTTTGGAGATAGATTTTCATTGGCGAGAACATTTATGCAATAAATGCTATATTTCAAAAGGAATATTATTAGGGTTGATTTTGATAGCTAAATGAAGCTTCGGTTTGAGAAATGACTATAGGTGTCCTCTGCCTTAATGAAAAGGACGAGAACCTCTCATTTGCCTTAGGACCTCAACCCTAGTAGCCCAATGCTTCAAGAAGTTCTTTTTATATTTTTCTTCAATTTATTTCCAGTTTTCTACCATCAAACCCACTGTTTTTACAAAACCCCAAAATCCAAATTCATTTCACCATTTTAGCCTTAACTGTAAATCATTTGTGCGAAGAAAACCCATCCCTGAGTTCGACCCTAGAACCGTTATACTGCAATAGCTATGCTACGACAGTAGGAGAAATTTAGGTTTATAAATTTTGTTGATTTCAGAACAACCTATTGCGACACGAATCACCTACCATATCATCAAAATCGTCTTCATGAAGTGGGTCCTATTTTAGGATCCAGCGGCTTGCCCCATGACTAGAAGTATCATCTTAAATGCAGGTTAGCTCCACGAGCAACAAAATCTGGACTTATTATAAATCAGTAGGAAGAATGGTTCTCATGGCTTTCCTAGAATAACCACTATTTATAAGGGTCTGCCATCATTTGGGCTGAATGACAGTTTTTTTTTGTACAAGAATGGCTTTCCCTGGACAACCACTATTCATTATAAGGGCCTGAAAGCAAAGTTGTAGAATATGCTAATCATCTTAAAGGTCACAGAGGCTCATCCCCAATATATATATAGATGTGAAGTTTTCATACTTTTTGTAATTTTTTTTTCCGTTTTTTTTAAAATTATCTTAGAAATTATTTAAATTCAATTTCATGTTAAAAATATAAATTGAAGCCCTTGAAAGATATATATATATATATATATATATATATATATATATATATATATATATATATATATATATATATATAATATCATGTGAACGTGCATTTAACTATTTAATATTGAATCATATAAATTAAGTAAAAGGTGAAAAATGCTCTTTAGTTATTTTAGTAATTTTTTTTAAATGACAATAGTTCTATTAATATTATTCTATTAAAAATGATTTTCTAAAAAAATTATTAAATTTTAATAAAAAGCAAAATAAATAAGTTTTTTTAAATAAGTTTTTTAATGGTCTTTTTTGAAGTTAATCAGATTTCACTATATATTCCTTATTGTATTTATCCCAAATATTAATCTCCTTGTTTATGCCTAATTGTAAGAAACACTAAAATTATTTGCCTTAATAAGTACAATTTTTTAAAGAACTAAAGTTTTTTTAAATATTATAAAGACATTTTTTTGGGAAGTAATAAATTGTACAAAGTAAATAGAACTCTTAAAAAGGTGAAACAATATATCCTTTTAATAAAACCTCAATTCATGTTGATATTATATTCTTTAATAAAACCTTAAGTGATGTTAACATTAATATAAATGATTAATATATAATCCAATAAGCTTTCATAAATAATTAATTAACCTCCTATTCACAAAATTTTCAAGGGCGAGTGTTGAAAAAATTAAAAGTAAAATTTTCAATATATAATGACTCAATCTTTATAGACTTTAAAATAATAGCTTGCTAAATTCACATATGAACATATTAACTAGATATAGACGTGTACAAAGTTTTTATAAATGTTGTATAATTATAAATCACTCCCAAATTTAGTAAATTCATGTGTTATTATTTTTTTTTCCACGTACCTTGACATATATAAATATTAACTAATGGTGACTTATAAATTTTTTGTCAAGGTTCCATCATCCCAAATCATGGAACAACACAACAAGTTGTATGTATGTCATTATTGCTTTGAAGTAAGTTGTATATGTCATAATTGCTAATTTAAATACACAATGTTGACATATATAGTCATAAGTCAAGATAATATATGTCAAGAATTGCATTTTTTCTTGTAGTGATAGCTGAAAGAGCTCGGTGTATCAGATTGAATTTAGGGCTAGAAAAGAAGTTATGGGCAGAGGTGGTGAGTATGGCATGTTGCTTGATCAATAGGTCACCAAGGGTAGCATTAGATGGGAAAGTTGCAGATGAGGTATGGACATATAATGAGGTAGACTACTTGAGGTTAAGAGTGTTCAGATGCCTAGCCTATGCACACATTGTTGGAGAGGAGAGTTCGAAGCTTGATGCTAAGTATAGATAGTGCATTTTTCAGGGATATCAAAAAGGGGTAAAAGGCTTCAAGCTGTGGGATCCGAAGGCAAATAAGGTGGTGATCAGTAGAGATGTGATTTTTGATGAGAAAGTCATGTTGTAGAATACTCAGAAAGAAGAGAAGCAGGCTCTAGAAAATCATTACAGTGATGAATATGTGGTACAAGTGGAGCTAGAGACTCATAATGCAAAGGATAATGCTTAGAATGTAGAGGGAGCTAGTACAAAAGATCAGCAACCCTATAGTATAACCACAGATAGAGACAAACACACTATCAAGCCGCCTACCAAGTATGGTTTTGAGGATTTGGTTTCTTATGCACTAATGACTAGTAGTGGGGATCCTACTAACTTTTAGAAGATAGTACATAACCAAGACAAAGGTAGTTGGATGGGTGCTATGGAGGAGGAGATGCAATCTCTGCATAAGAACCAAACATGGGAGTTAGTGGAACTTCCTAAAGGGACGCGGGCTATAGGTGCAAGTGGGTGTACAAGAAAAAAGAAGCAATTTCAAAAAATGAGGGTGAAAAGTTTAAGGCTCGCTTTGTAGCAAAGGGTTACTCACAGAAGCATAAGGTTGACTATGATGAGATTTTTCCCCCTATGGTCAGACGTACCTCTATTAGGACAGTGTTGAGTTTGGTAGCGTATTTTGATATATAGTTGAAGCATATGGATGTAAAGACAACTTTTCTTCATGGTGAGTTAGAGGAGACTGTTTACATGGTACAACCAGAAGGGTTCACTCAACATGGAGATGAAAACTTGGTTTGTAAATTGAAGAAATCACTATATGGGTTGAAGCAATCCCCAAGGCAATGGTATAAGAGATTCAACTCCTATATGATTTGAATTGGCTACAAAAGATGTGAGTATGACTGTTGTGTTTATGTGAAGAATCTTGATGGTGGTTCATCTATTTTTTTGTTGCTTTATGTGGATGATATGCTGATTCTTTTGCCAAAGTATAAAGTGAAATTAAACAAATTAGAAGATCTTATTTGAGAAGAGAATCATGAAGGATTTAGATTAAACGAAGATTCTTGGGATGGAGATTCACGGAAACTCTAAGGAAGTGTGTTGTCTTAAAGTAACTATTGGAGGTTGCATTGGACTGGCGCGAGGCTACCGAGACCAGCCATTTTGCTGAGATGGCTGGATGCCCACCACCGATTTGACGGTTGTTTGACCTGACGCGATCTGTGCAGGTTGTGCGCACCACGTTGACTGGTTGACACAATTGAACTGGTAGCGTGTTTGCCCCTGATCTCGCGATCTTGCCGGATTGTCTCGAGTGCTGGCTGCGGGTCTGGCCACGATGTTGTTTTATTGCGAGGCGTTACGACCGCGCTGCCGATCTGGATGCCTGCCGCGTTGTTCTTGAGAGACTCACCTGGGACAAGTGACTACCACGAACGGAGATTTCATTTGTTTGAGATCTTACCATTTCTGGGCAAACACCCACATGGCCGGCCATATGTGTGGGCCTTGCCATTACTCTTGAGCTGATCACCAGCAAGTATCTGCTTTGTTGACACCATGTGGACCAGAGTATCTTGACTGATGCTCACCAGTCTGCCATGTTAGTTTCCATGAAACTCAGTGTATCTGATGGTTTGCAGACCTGACTGTGATATGACTGTTATCTGAAGTCGGCACTTACTTTGGAACGCCCGAACCAGCCTCGATGCCGGGACGAGGCTTTTTCAGTACCTACCGTGGTGGAGTTTTCATGTTGTTACCTTTAAGACGATCCTTCCACCAGATGTTTCTTCTGTTCTTGAGACCAAGCATCTTGACCATTTCTGTTGACACCCCACTGACCTCTCTGGGGGTACGGAACCGTTGACTCAGAAGCTGTTGTTGTTGTCTGTTCCTGTTGTTTGACCTCCGAGTAACCCCTCCCCTGTTGTTGTGTGCATTCATTATGTGTGTTGTTAGTGTTCCATGATCTGCCTCTTGTCTTTGTTTCATGATTCTGCTGCTTTCTTTCTTTGTTTTTGTTAACTGACTTGACTTGACTGTTATGTGATGATGTTATGAAACGACGAAAAAGCCGGACTTTTCCATTTGATATCTCCATTCTTTGACTTTCTTGACGATGACTTATTTGTTGCATGGATTCATTTTGGTCTGGATTACTTGATTTGGTTTTGATTTCATTTAATTAGATATAAATGTAAAGAATATGATATTGATATTTAACCAAAATTATATCATTTAAAAATGTTTGGCAAGAGGTCATGCATTCGGCCATCTTTTTATAATTTACTTGTTTGGTTTTCTGTTTATGAGAAAGGGTGGTATTAATATTTGCTAGTTTTACTTAGCAGAAAAAATAGAAAAAGAAAAATTCCTTGTGAGTCGCATTCTATACACTGTTTATGAAAAAAAAAAAAAGAGAGGATAGAAACATAGAAGGAAAGGATAGAAAAAAAATGAAAATTTTAGAATATTTTTTTGTTATTTGATTATTTTTCAAAATATTCTTAAAAATTAAATGAGTTGAGGAATGCATAGTCATAAAAAATTGAATTGAACTTCTGAGAAATGTTGTCTTCTATTTTATTTTTCAGAAAAAGTAGTAAATTTAGCCCTTTCCTAATACTGATTTTTATTTGTTTCTTTTTTGTTCTGTGCATCCAGCGTTGGAAAAAGTAACTTTTAAGAAAAAAAAGAAGATATTAAAGGCCCATTTGTTTCTTGTTTTTTAAAACTGTTCTTAACAACAAT
Organism: Tetrastigma voinierianum; assembly: GCA_016808115.1. Lineage (NCBI taxonomy): Eukaryota > Viridiplantae > Streptophyta > Magnoliopsida > Vitales > Vitaceae > Tetrastigma > Tetrastigma voinierianum. The sequence continues at coordinate 93,680 of JAEQBH010001390.1, forward strand.
TTTTAAATTAACATTATTTTGATGTTATTTGAAAACTATTATTGTTCATTGAATTTAGTGTTTCCTGTATTCTTTGTGCAATTTCCAAACAAATTTTTTTTGGAACAAAACGTGTTTGTTGGAGATATTTCTTACCATAATTTTAGGCAAAAATAAAATTGCATGTTTTCCAATAGTGTCGCGCAAGATGGTAAATTCAATTGTGTGACCAAACTTTCCTTATTTGGTAAACATAAATTTTGGGCCAATATTATGCAAAATTATAAGACATTATTCTCTAAGATAAATAAGGAAAAATAGAAGAGGATATTGGGTAATATTGGATGGATCAAACCTAGAAGATTGAATCTTATTTGGTGAGATTTCTATGAGAAGAAGATATTGCATTAAGATGACTATGGAATGAAATCAGATTTGTCAGATTGACCTATTGTGATAGATTAGGAAGCATGAAGCTATAAATTTTTTGAAGAGAATATCTCTTAGAGGCTTTTAAATAAGTGAGAAGACGTTGATGCAATGGGGAGTGAAGAGTGAAGGTAGCACAAGAACACAAACAAAGGAGATTGATTGGAGAAGTTATTCAAGGGTGAAGTAGCTGCTGCAGCTATTGCTCTAATCCTTGATGATGTGCAATGTTCATACTCATTGTTGAATGATGTTATTAGGCTTGAGAGAGTCTAGATGTTGTTAGGAGAATGAATGGAGCTCATTCTATGTTTCATTGTGAGAGTATTAGGCGAAGAAGATGTTGGAGAAAGGGAGAGTCTTGTCTCATATAAGACGAGCATGTAACCTAATTGATGTATAGTGAAATACCTTATATTGGGGCTTAGCCCTATGGATGTAGGCAATTGCCGAACCGCTTGACCAATCTCTTATGTCCTTGTGTGTGTGGTGGTTTATATTCTCATATCTCCTACAGTTTAATTTCTATGTTTCGTTGATGATACATATCTTGATAAGAATGCAATCTAGACAGTGGTGTATCTCTTGATGCAACAACTGATATATATCACTATCAAAACAAATAGTTTTTCTCTTTCAAGCACCATTAATTGTAAACAAACAGACCCAAGAACTTAGGTGACGGTTGTGTTTTTAATGATGAATATAACTTTTTGTAAATGCTACATAATATGGTTAAGTATTTAGTGGTTTAAAAAAAATAAAAAATCAGAATTTTAAATTTTATATAAAGTTTGAGAAAAGCTCATCATGCCTAATTCAAATGGTAAAACGCTCACAATTTTAAATAGACATAAGGCATAGGGAGGGGAGGTATAGAGGTTTGAATTCCAATGAGGACAATTTACTACCTTGAAATTACAATGTATATATTAAGATTATTTACTACCTCGAAACTTCTGATTAATATTAATATATATATATATATATATATATATATATATATATATATATATATATATATATATATATATATATTATTTATTTTGAAAATAAATTTTTAAATACAAAAAAAAATTTAACAACTAAGCACTTTGTTATAATGTAGTTAATTGACAAGACCCGACCCGGAAACCCTTCCAAGATTCCCCGGGTGGTCCTGCCTAGTGGAGTTCCCACTGTACAATCCCTAGGGAGTGTCCAATGGGACCCCAACTTTAAGAAAGAGGTAACACCTGCATTAATATAATACCTCAATATATATATATATATATAAGATTCCTGGCTTGCTCAAAATCCTGACCGACCACACATCTTGTGATTTGCAACCACGAACACACATGATAAGGACTCATATGAGCTCAATGCTAAGATGGGAGCATTCTAAGAGTGTTTCCCTTTTACGAGAGATTTGGGGGTACAAGCAATACATGGGTCTAATAAAACAAAGACAGAAAAGATAAGATAGAATCTTACTTGTTTCTTAGTAGGACAGTGGCGTAAATTTGGCGTGAAGTTGAATCTCTGGTTACTGGACACAGAGAATGGATTTAAAACAATAAAGCGTGAGATAATAAATCTTAGTGAGTGACATAATTTATATGATATCTTTGCCTTTCAGAAAATTTCTTATACTCGAGACCTCCGTTCACTCCTTTATAAGGTTCCCCGTTTGGAATCGTTTCACAAAACCCAAATTTATACACAAGTCAACAATGTGAAATTTATGCTCAAAAATTTAACCAAACTCATTATCAAGAACCTTATAACCTGAATTTATTCACAACATAAAAATGGAGCATAAAGTATATATAACTATCATGTTGTAAAAATAAATCGTAAACAGTAACCGCAAACATTGAGATGGTTGCCTTTCCCGGGAGCAAAATGTACCGTGTCATATATCCATAGTAAACCGTCGGTAACCCAACCCCACGGCACCGTGACAACCAATAAACCTTCGGGTAAACCCGACATCACGTGGCAATTAATAACCTTCGGGTGAACCCGACATCACGTGGCAACTAATAAACCTTCGGTTAGACTTGACATCACGTGGCAACTAATAAATCTTCAGGTAAACCCGACATCACGTGACAACCTTAACCTTGGTGGGCAGGCATCCACGTGGCAACTAATAAACCCGGGTGGGCACAGGCATCACGTGGCAGCTAATAAACCTTCGGGTAAACCGATTATAATCATTGTAACATTTCCAACAATCACAGCATTTATAATCATTTCACAAAGTCTCAAAAATCATTTCTTAAATCAACTTTTTAAATGGTTTAAAACCTCGAAACCCATGTACCAAAGTATTTAAACACACAAATTATCCATGAACTTCATTAAAAATTTCCAAATATATGTAAAATGTTATTAAAATCCACATGAAATGATAACTTGTTTATATAAAAGCCCGATAATTATATTTACGCATAATCAATCGTTAGATAAATAAAATTATATATATAATAATTAACCACAATTATATATCTTAATAATACCCCAAAGTAGTTAAAACATGCAAACTACTCACGGACTACCGATGCTGATCCACGCTCCCTATGAGGAATTCGTCTCCCAACTTCAGCGTGAGTGCGTAATATAATAAAATAACACTTAGGCTCCAATAACTAAACCAAATACATTGAGACGTCCCAAATGTCTTATAATAATTCTTAGAACTTTGAAACTATCTAACTTGAACTTCGACAGGTCCAATTATAAGGTGTGCCCTATAGACCCGGTACCCAAAATTGGGGCTTTTCACCCGGGAGCTAATTTCTCGAAATTAAACCGTCCAATACTTCATAAAAACATCCAATTTCACTAATCCATCTTCAATTTTGCCTAACTTGACCCAGGTGGTACTCAATCTCAGTCAACGCTACCGGTAATTACCGCAAATGACCCAAAAATGGAAAACTAAGCGGCGTCCAAATTCACAAACCACATATCAATGAAGCCAAGGGGCGGAACACATCAGCTATACGCCCGGTGGGTTCGCTGTGTTGTAGGAAGCTTCGATCAGCGGTGACTAACTTTTGTTTCGTCGTGTCTTTCAAGCGGTGAATGCGAAGAAAGGACCACGTGAATGAGTTCAGAGGGTCCAAAAATGGGGGGAGGGAGGTATGGGTCGGCCTGAAGTGGCCGGAAAAATGTAGAAAACCGGTGACCCACCGTGGCGGCAGCCGCCGTGTTCGCCGACCCGATTCGGGTGCGTCCGTCGGCGGTTGGCAGTGAAACTTGGCCGGGGGGATCGTCCGGAGGTGGCGCTCCTCCCTGGCCTGCGCATGTAGCAGGGGGGTGGCCGGTGACGCCTCCCACGGCCCAAAACCCAACGGCTCGCAAATGGGTCAAAATGACCCAGTTCGGTGTTCACGATCTTGGGGAGTTTGTTCTAGGGTTTTGGAGCTCAAAATGAGTGTTTTGGGGCTAGGGTTCCATTTGGCATGCAAAGCTAGGTTTATATAGGGCCTAGGGTCGTTTTCAGGTAAAAACAGGAGCAGGACTTAGTTTCTTGATACAATCTGCACATTTGATCACTCTTCCCAGAAGCCTAACTTTTATTCGTAAAGTCGGATTTTGACGTTCGGCAGATCTATGAACTCGTGTCGGCAGAGGCCTGAATGGTGCCTTAGTCAACCCAAAATTATTTGTCCTTGAAAAAGTCAATTTGGGTCCACATACTAAGTGTTGGTCAAACTTAGTCAAACTTGGTCAACATGTAAAAAAAAACTTGTATTATTTGGTACGGGTCATTACATAATTGTCATGGGATTCAAACCTAGGGCCCCTCTCGGAACGTCCTCCATTTTTAATCTTTGAAGGCTTTATGCCTCTACCAATTGAACTAGACATATGGACACATATCCTTTTATTTAATTAGCATAAAACATAGTTTCAATTGTATTAATTTTGACATCTAAACACTTTAGTTATAATATGGTAAACGGTCCTCACTAGGACTCGAATCCTTCACCTCCTTATATCTCTACATATTTAAACGTTCAACACTCTACCCATGAGCTAGACATAATGGGCAATTGGGTTTTAAAGTATATGATTTTTTTATATTTGAATTTTTAGTTTTTTCAGAAAAAACATTAATAAAAAGCCAATATTCAGCCAAACATTTAAAAAATTTAGCAACGAGTCACCAAAAAGTTAAAAAAACAAATAGCCTAAATAGTACCGTAAAAAGCCAAAAAATAAACGTAACCTATTTTTCTTAATGTTTTTTTTACAACATTCAAATGCTGGGATTACAGGTCATGCGTTCATTTAATCGTATTATCATTAAAATAAATCTATGATTTGTTATTATTTTATTATCAAAGATGAGTTTGAATTCAATGATCTGGAATATTGTATGTTAATTTTCGTATAATTTCAACAAATGGTATCAGAGCTAGATTGAATTTAAATATTCAAAATCATTGTTTTATAAAGATTAAATTTTGAGATTTATCTTAGGGTTAGTCGTTTCACTAAAAAAATCAATTAAACAAAATAAAGACCGGCCTCAAAGCGTAGAAGGAAGATTTTTATTTTCCTTACCTTGTATTGGATCAATGTCGGTGAGGGGCGCTGGTTTGGCGTCAGTCCGGTGGCCGTTTTCAGGCGCCATTGCTGGCTGTTTAAAGTACAACGGACGCAGTTAGAAGCTTCAATGAGGAATATAGAATCACGACGGATTTAGTGATTGTTATTATCACTTATTTGAATATGAAACTGATATTCTCTTTTAAGATGTCTATGTATCTTGTGATTTGAACCTTTGTGAAATTATTATTATATCTGATGAATGCCGATTTCTTTGATTTTATTATGATTGATTATTGAATCAGATGATTATTAAAGATGCTATTTCCTTGATTTTTGCTCAAATAAAAGAATTAATTTCATCTTGTGAAATTTTATCAAATGACAATTTATAAATGTAAGGTTAACTAATTTAGATAGTTGCCAAAAGTAACCTAAATTAGTGAGTAGCGTATTTATTGAATTGCATAAAAGGGAATAAGGGGAGACTTATAAATTTCCTTAATAATTCTCTTTATAATTAGGAGAATGAGACCCCAACCCAAGGAGAATCAATTTATGCTAATTGTTAATTAATGGTTTTATTTTGTGTTGCTTAGAAAGGTAAAATGGATACCCAAAGGTAACATATAAATGACACAAAATAGTAAAGTGTTTTAAGCTCCCTCAAGTGAACATTGGATATGTTAAAATTTACCCAAAGGAGAATTTTAATGATATCAATAGTTCATTGCTATTTATTTTATATTTGAGGCCTTATTGTGAGCATTGTTCTATTTTGTACAGTTTTCACTTCGTTACACTCTCTTGCATCTGGAATGACTGTTTTTGATGGGTCGAACTTTTCTAAATTGTATGAAAGGGTTCAATTCTCACTAGGCGTATTGGATCTTGACCTGGCTTTAATAACGGATAAACTTCCCGAAGCTACGGATGACAGTACTCTGGAGCAAGTGGAACAATCAAAAGCACAGGCAAAGATCCAAGCGAGGATTCCGATCGATGTTTATAAGAATGACTATTGCCAATAATATCAAGACCTCTCTCCCTCAGGCAGAGTTTGCCTGGAATTTAAAGCTGTTGAGGAAGCGTTTCCAAGCGCGTTGATAAGTCCCTTGCGGCCCAGGCATTGATGGCTGAATTGACCCATATGAAATATGATGGTGAAGGTATTCAGCTGACATATTTTAAACTTATGGTAAAGAAATTATAGCTTAAGACAAGAAGGACATAATCTTGCTCTTCTTTGTAACTCATGGAGTCACGGAGAAGGAAAATTCAAAAGGAAGAACTTTCCACCTAAGAAAAGTGGACAGGGAAGGTAGCGAGTCATGATGGAAAATTCACGGTAAAGTTGCTACTTTGTGGCAAGAAGGGCATGTGAAGGGCGTATCAAGCTTAGAGCAGGTTCGAAAGAGAGGATTCCTTCTGACGAGAAACGAAGGAAAGTGAAAAGTTCCTCTATATGGGAAATCGTCTCAAGGTTGGAGTGATAGCTGTTGGTACCTATCGCTTACTATTAGAGATGGGTCATCGGATGGATCTTTTAAACACTTTTTATGTACCTTCTATCTCTAGGAATTTGAACCTTGTCTAAATTAGATGCTCTTGGATATTATGTTTTTTATTCGAGTTTTGAACCAAATTAAGTTTGATGTTAAATTACATTTACAGGTTGGTTGTAATTGTTTTATGTGATGGTTTTATATAAAATTTTCTTGAATCGTAATTTACCCTGAGCTATGATAACCACACTTTGCATTCAAATGTTGGTTCAAAGCGTGTAGCTTAATTAATGAAAATTCTTCAATCTTGTGGCACTGAGAAGACTAGGGCACATCTCTAGGGAAAGAATTTGAAATTTAGTGAAGGAAGGAAATTTTAAAAATCTTGACTTCAGCGATTTTCATGTATGCGTGGATTGCATAAGGGAAGCAAACTAAACATACAAAGGTGCCACAAGTAATGAGCTCTTTAGATAATTCCTCTGAGATATTTGTGGACCACTCTCCGTTCCATGTTTTACAGAAATATTTTATCACCTTTATAGATGATCTATCTTGTTATGGTTATGTTTATCTAATGCATCAAAAGTCTCAGGCCATTGACATCTTCGAGATGTTCATAACGAGGTCGTGATTAGATAAAAAAGATTAAAATTATGAGAGATCAGTATTTGTTGAATATTGTAGTAGATATGATGAATCAAGACAAATCCCAGTCCTTTGCCAAATTCAGCAGAAAAGCATGGCGTTCGTGCTTAGTACACAATGCCTGGTACGCCACAACAGAATGGTGTTGCTGAAAGGTGTAATCGCACATTAATGGAAATGGTTAGGAGTATGATGAGTTACTCTTCTATACCTATTTCATTGTGGGGTGAAGCCTTAAAAATCGCAATGTATATCTTGAACAGAGTTCCTAGTAAGGCAGTTCCAAAAACTCCTTTCGAGTTATGGGTAGTAGAAGCTAACAGAGACATATACATATATGGGGTTTTCCGGCGGAGAGCAGAATCATAACCCCACATGAGAAAAGCTTTGATTCAAGAGCTTGATATCTAGATATTTCATTGGCTATCGGACTCATCGAAAGTGCAGTTTTATTGTCCTAACCATAGTGTGAGAATAGTTGAAACCGGTAATGCCAGATTCTTAGAGAATGGCAAAATTAGTGGGAGTAATGAACCAAGAAAGGTAGATGTTGAAGAGATAAGAGTGGATATCCCACCACTCTTTTTACCTTAATAAATTATTGTCCCTCAACCTGTTCAACAAGTTGAGGAAAATGAGCAACATAATAGAGATGGTTCATTACCACCAGAAGATAATGCCATTGAAAATGCTGTAGAGCCACCACAACCGGCACCTTTGAGGATATCTCGAGAAGGAAACCCTGCCATTACGAGATGATTATGGTGTATTTCACGGAATCGATTTTGATATTGGGATAGGAAGGATCCGGTTTCGTTTCACAAACCATGGAAAGTGATGATTCTAATAAATGGATGGAAGCTATGAATGAAAGTTGAAATCTATGGCCCTTAACGGTGTCTGAAGGATCTCGTGAATTGCACAATAGTTGTAAACTAGTTGTTTGTAAATGGGTCTTTTAAGGCCAGCCCGGCAGCTAAAGGCAATATCGAAGATTTAAGGCGGACTTGTAAGCCCAAAGTTTCACTCAAAAGGAAGGTATCGATTATAAAGATACATTCTCGAGTTTCAAGAAGATTCACTTAGAATCATCATGGCACTGTAGCTCATTTTGATTTAGAGTTCACATCAAATGGATGTGCTTGCATTCTTAAATAGAATTTGGATGAAGATATCTACTTGGAACAACTTGAAGGATTCGCAAAAGAAATGAACACCTAGTTTGCAAATTAAAAGAAATCCATTCACGGTCTTAAACAAGCTTCCGAGACAATGGTATATTAAGTTTAATCATACCATTACATCTTCCAGTTTAAAAGAGGACATTGTTGATCAGTGTATATATCAAAGTTAGTGAGAGCAAGTTTATATTTCTGATACTGTATGTGGATGATATTTTGCTTGCTAGTAGTGATCTTGGTTTATTAGGTGAAACCAAGGAATATCTCTCTAAAAACTTTCCATATGGTTGATATGGGTGAGGCAAACTATGTTATTGGCATCGAGATCTTTAGGGATCGATCTCGAGAGGTGCTAGGTTTATCTCGAGAAAGGATATATTGATCGGGTTTTAGAGATTTAATATGCGGTCATGTTCATTAGTGTGCCCTATATTGAAAGGTGACAAATTAAGTAAAATCACGGTGCTGAATAACATGGAAAGGAGCAAATGAAGAAAATTCCTTATGCATTAGGCGCAGAATTTGATGTACGCTCAAACATGTACAAGACCGGATGCTCCGACTGCTTTGTAGGCTGTAGGAAAGATACCAAAGTGATCGAGTTCGAACTCTTTGGAAAGGCGCAAAGAAGGTGATGAGGTACTTACAAGGGACAAAGGATTATATGCTCACATATAAAAGATCTGAACAATTAGAGGTTGTTGGTTACTCGGATTCTGATTATGGTGGTTGTCGATGGCAAAGTCAACCGAGGATTTGTCTTTATGCTAGCAAATGGGGCAATCTCGTGGAAGAGTGAAAAACAATCAATTACTGCTTCATCCACGATGGAGGCCAAGTTTGTTGCTTGTTTTGAAGCTTCAAGCCATGCTTTATGGTTGCGGAATTTTGTCTTAGGGCTTGGTGTTGTCGACTCTATTGCTAAACCTTTAAGAATATATTGTGATAACTTTCTGCATGTTTGTTTTCTTCTCTAAGAATACTTGGAAATTTTCTAATTAGTTGAAACACATGGATTTAAAGTATTTAGTTTTTAAAGAAAGAGTCCAAAAACAGCAAGTGTCAATTGAAAATATTAGGACCACACTTGTGGTTCTTGATCCATTAACTAAAGGATTACCTCCAGGCATATTTAGAGCATGTTATGAGGATGGGCCTTATGGAGTAATCCATAATATGTAAATAATGAATGGTGGTTATGTAATTGACAATTTGCGCATTAAAATTGTTTTTGTTTATTCTTGTTTTTCAATTACGGGTGCCGCGTTTATTGTTTGATAAACAAGAATTGTCTACGACAAGACAAATTATAGGGGCTATTTAGCATTATGGGTTGGGTTAGTAAAATTTGATGATGTGGTGCGTGGAAGGAAACATGACATTATGGTCATGTGACCGTCATGACTCGCATTTATGATCTAAACTGATTCAGTATTATGGTATATGATTTTGGACGTATTGGCTAAGTTTATTGAAATCGTGATCACGTGTCAAATTTATTTTCCAGTATATATTTTATATGTAAACTAAATATATTATAGTTTTCATAATCGGTTTAGTGGGCCAAGTGGGAGAATGTTATTTCCACATTAAAATTAAGTGGGTGGCCCACTAACCTAGTATTTAGCCAATTAAAAGAATACCCAATATCTTTAAATTGTTATGAAGATATTTACCCTTGATGGAGTGGGTAAATTATAATAAATATAATTTATTATTTTGGAATAAGAACAATTATTAATAATAACACGTTTAAACGGTTTTGAAAGTGTTCTTAGCCCTCTTCTCCTATCAATAATATATATATATATATATATATACTCTCTCTCTCTACTATATATATATATATATATATATATATATATATATATAGAAACCCCTTCATGTCATGGTTGGGGTACTCTTCCATCAATTACAGAAAACAATTCTGTGTATCAAAGTTTGATAAAGAGAAGAAGAGATCAAGTTTAAGATCTATAAAGGCTGAAGAAAATATCTACGTGGTGTGCTTCTTCAAACGGTATGTAATCTATATATATTTATTATTTATTAGTATTTTATTATCAGAGATGAGTTTGAATTCAATGATCTGGAATATTGTGTGTTAATTTCCGTATTAAATCTCAACAGGTACTACTATTGATTCTTGTATAGGTGTATCATATCCCACACGGGAATTAGGAAAAGTTTACGATATTATATAAGTATAGACTCATCTCAACCTAATAAATATGTTTTAAAACTATGAGGGCTCTAGAGTGGACCAAATCAACTCCCCTTAAGTTCATTATATAAAAGCCAAATATTACATGCTCGTCTCTTTTTTACAAAGTTTGCTCAATTTAAACATGTATTGGGCTTGGTTGTTTCCTTGACCTTCATCACATTCTAGTCGAAACGGATATCCTTGAGCCTTGTAAATTAGCTACATGGGAACATGCACTTCCACTCGATATTAGACACATGGATGATTGGCCTAAAATACGAATCATCCCTCACCCAAGCTTGTCCTGACACGTCCAAAACAAAAAGGATAATTGCTCCACTATCCTACTAACTCCTAAGACAGAGAACGAATAGGAGAGTAAGACCTGCACTTACAAGGTCTATTTTTTATTCTAGTATAGGCGTATCATATCAAGGGAGAATGGACAAGTTTATGACATTATAAGTTAGGCTCATCTTAAGCTTGGTGAGCGCGTTTAAAACCATGAGAGCGGGTGGGTAGGATCAAATCTAGATGAGTTTATTACATAAAAACCAAACATTGCATGCCTGTCTCCTTTTTTACCAAGTCAACTCCATTTAAACACATATCGGGCTTGATCGTTTCCTTGCCTTCATCACGCCCTAGTCGAAACGGGTATCCTTGAGCCTTGTGAATGAGCTAAATGGGAACATGCACTTCCACTTGACATCAAACACTAGGACGATTAAGCGAATCCCGAATCATCCCTTAATAAGCTTGTCTTGACACCTTTACAAGGTCTATAAAAGGAAAGTCGGCAGCAAACCCTAGGTAGTCATTTGTGAAAGCATTTTAGGCTCTTTGATTCAAAGATGACAATATCTATATAGTTGAACTAGATTATTACAATTTGGATGTGGCAAAACTACAGCATAAACTAACAAACAACAGGTAACACTACTTGCTTACAGTTTATTTGAAAAGGTTTCTAATGCTTAGAACTTATTTAAAACTTAAATTAAAAACAATCCCTAAATGTAATAAATTTATTTTATTTGCTTGTCAAAATTAATTTTTTATATTTTTTCCTCCTCTATATTAAAAATAGAGAATTTAACTCTTATGTTCAATTTTCAAGTCACACTTCAGCAATAAATCAAGTTCAAGAATTTAGATACACAATTTTATTAATAATTTTTTACTTTTCACGATCAATCAAACATGAACTTATTATGTTGTTTGAATCAATCATAATCTTAATCCTTGATGATACGAAGATTATAATTATCAGTCTATTCTAAAAGCTTATATTTAAAGGTCTTGGGCATGCTCCTTCCTGAAAAGGAAGAATAGAGAAATAAACATGTTAATTACAGATATATGATTTAAATTTAAGATCATTAATGACTTTCTGGTGAACTAAGCTTTAATATCATCTTAAATTAATAGTTTTTCACTTTTTCTTTAGAAATTTTTTTTAAGTTTGCAGGATTTGAAAATTTTAAATGAAGATATTGCTAGGAAAGGGAAAGAAAAAGTAAACTTACAATTCTTCTATTATGTTTTTAATGAATCTGTAAAAGCTATATATATATACATACAGAAGACTTGTATTATGTAAATTACATCAGCCTAACATTTGCTATACGAGCTATAACAAACTATTAACAATACCGAATATATAAAGTTTATACTTTGTACAACTTTGATAAAAATAAAAATAAATAACTTTTTTTTTATCAGTGCCCCTTTTTGAGATAATTTAATATCGGGCGATTTTGAGAGAAAAGGAGTCTTGTGCCACTAATTGTGGCTTTAAGTAAGAGTTTGAAATTAATTTAATAATAAAGTTAATTAAAAACGTGAAATTATGCATCAAGTATAATGTTTATAATAAAGAATATTGTGTTGTTTTGATACAGGAATTTGTTTTGAAATTTTATCTGAAAGGCCGGTCACTGACTTTATAAAGAAAAGTTGAGAAAAAGAAAAGGAAATAAGTTTGTTAGCATGGTAGTATAGGGGGTTGGGCTGTTAGGGTTTATTCCCTATAAACCGTATTTTATAATTCTCTTTGAAATTAATAGTGAAACTTTTTCTTTTACCTGTGATTTTATTTCACAAAAGTTTCCACGTGAATCTTATATTTTTCTTTATTTTTGTGCGATTCATCATAACATATTGAAAGGTTGAAAAGTAGGAAACATGTAAAGCAATGGCTGCTCATCCTGGACTATCCACCTTCTTTTGTTGTAAACCTGATTCTAAAGTCATAGCAATTATGACCATTCCTTATTCCTCTCAACCCAATAATTATAGTTAAGGTTTTTCTTTCTTTTTTTTTTTAAAGTAGTTAAGGGTTTTTCTTAAGAAGGGTTCCTGGCCTGATGTTTGATTTTAGGAAATTAATAATTTTCTATATTTAATTTTACTAAAAAAAAATAAAAAATCAAATATAATCTTAATTACTAAAAGGTTATTTTTAAATTTTGTTTATTTATTTATTTATTTTCTCTTTTCTTATTTTCAAATATATTTTTCTTATTATTTTGACTAAAATATCTTTAGGCTCCGTTTAAATCCCAGAAAGTATTAAGGTAAAAAAAATAAAGATGAAGAGTAGACGGAAAAAAAAATTGTAGGTAAATAACTAAATAAGTTTAAACTTAATAAATTAATTCTACATGTTATTCAATCTTATTTTATTTGTTTTACTCCTATTATATAAGGATCAAAAAATATAAAAATACATAAAATTTTGAGGAATTTTGATTATAGTTGGTTTTTTTTTCATCATAGAATTAACCAAACATGAGAAAATAATTTTCCTTAATATTTTTTTTCTTTTTTTTAATACTTTTCAAGTTCAAAAGGAAACTTAAGGTTACAATTTTGTTGAAAAAAATATTTATCTAAAAGCAATATTTTAAAAATCAGAGCGAACCCATTGGATCGTCAACCAGTGAACTTTATGGTCCAATTCCAATTCGGTTCTACCGTTCCACTACTGGTTGTCTGGTTCTACTACTGATTCAACACCTAATATGTAACTTCGGGGTTCAATCACCTCTCCCATTTTTTTAAAACATTGTAATTTTAAAACACCAAAAAATTAGGATAAGAAATGTTAAAAAAGCATGATAATTATTGAGCTTAAATCCTATAAAACTGAGTTTTTAGAAAGAAAAAAACAGATAATTTAACATGATATTAGGACAAGTTTGAAAGAGGCCGTGGGTTGAAGTTGTTTCCGGTTCCTGCTGAATCCGATAACCTTTTGAAAGAAAATGAACTAGTAAAAAAAATAAAAAAAATCTCTCTCTTCTTTTTGTTGACTTTTTCATTTTATTTTCCCTCTGTTTTCATTGAAACCAAATGTGAACCTAGGGCTTTACATGCAGGAAAGAAGTGCTTGATGTCTGGGTTAGTGCTTTGAAGGTGGGGCATAATTTTAGTGGGAAAAAAAAGGGTATAATAAATAAATTATCTCATTTTCTTACCATGAACACACCCACTATCTAGGATGGTTGCATCCATGTGCTTTGATATTATGTCTTTCTTTCCATTATTTTCTTGATCTTGAATCATCACCTCAGAATGAGAAAGTTTCCCATTAATGTTTACTATAAAATATCTGTACATGTACATGATCAGATCAAGAGAAGACTATTAATGACTTTTTTTCTGAAATTTCAATTTCAAAGTTAGTGAAGAACCTTGGCCAAAAGGTGACCGACATGAGTGTCACCCATTGATAATACTCTAGATGAAAGAGAAAAAACAAACAAACAAATATGAGTTTCTTGGAAGCTGTCTTGATTGTGGCCTGTTACAATCTGCGCCCAGACATATCACTGGTACAATGAATGTGTATTAATTCTCTGAAACCTTTTGAAAGTGGGGATCCAGATTCCAAGATCACACTCATTTAAAATAAATTAATGGAAGTCATTCTCAAATATGACAATACTAATTAGGAATAACACACAAAGTTATGCATTTTTGGAGTGGGTAAATTTCTTGGAAGCTCCCTTAGTCGATGGTACATTTTAGGGTCTGTGCCCTGAATTTAACCAGATATGAATAGAGGTTCATATGTTAAAAGAAGGATGATATGAATCTAATGTAAGAATGTTTTCAAAATTATTCTTAGTTGACTCATATGATAATATTAGATTTAATATTATAAATTACTTAATTCATTGGTTTAAGGTGGCACAGCTTGATGGAAACGATGAGATTTAAAATTTTGAATTTTAAATTAATCCATTTAAAGGGTCCTCTCCCAGCCCATAAGGGTCTCTAGAAAATATCACCATCCGCAGGCGAAAGTAAGAGAAGGAAAAGAAGGGTAAAGGGATAGAAATAGAAAATATTTTTTGCTTGAAGACTCGTTGTAATTATGGATCCAGGTTAGTTACAACAAATTCTTATTTTGAATAAATGTGAATATCATAAATGTGAATATCATGAAATCTTAAGAATCTTGTAATATGCAGGTTCCTATGATGTTAATCTGATTGTGTTCTTACAGTTCAAATAATACACAAACCTAGAAATCCTTAAAAAATAAGTTTACATTTGGTATCAGAGCATAGTGTTTTAGAGATTCATGATTTTTCAGGAATGAACTTGATTAATGGTGATTTACAATATTAAATGCTTGTATGTAGACAGTTTAAAATATATTGATTATGTACTACATGTCGTATTCCCAATTACAGTTATTATGCGGAATGTATTTTTGTTTTTATTTTTATTTTTATTATTTCTGGATAAGGGGCAAAATGAATAAATTTGTTAGTCTGCTTCCACCTTTTTCGAATTTTAGGATTTGCAAAATGTTCCAAATACTTTATCTCTTGTTTTGGTTTCTCGGTCAACAAATGTTCCATGGTTCAGTATTCCTGTTTTGATTTATATAGATATATATATTTATCTGCAATTTTGAATTCATGTTTATCAGTGCTTAAATTATCCAAATATTACTTCTGAATCACGTATCTGGTGTTGCAGTCTGCAGATTATAGTAATTGTTTTTATTATTATAATTATCTTTACTTCTGAATCACGGATCTGGTGTTGCAGTCTGCATATTATAGTAATTGTTTTTATTATTATAATTATCTTCGGCATTTTCATTTTGAATCACTATCCGATTAGAGAATTAATAATTATCCTTCAAAAGGAATGGAAACAAAATTTGAATTTGTTTAAAAAAAAAAACAAAATTTTTAACAAAAAAGGGTTTGAGAACCATGACGATAGTATCCTCTCAAATTATAAGGTTTTTACAACCATTAGGCTATAATGCATGTATATCATTTTATGCAATATTTATGTATATAACCTTTTGTAGCAGAAACATTTAAAAGGAAATTTTTTTAATACATAGTAAATAAATAAATTGAATATTTGTAATACGGATTGGTTAGTCATAAAGTGGCATTTACCATAAGTGTTATAATTTTCAATTTGAATGTTTGTTGTTATTTGTGATGTTTATTATTTTAAAAATGACCAGATTGTTTCTTATGTGGACCTTTATAGAAATGATGTGATATGAGCTAATTTTGTGAATGATTGATTCATTGTTTAGACAGTTAAGGATCACCCAGGTTGATTGTTTGTTCTAAGCAGCACTGAACATGAATGTTGGTAATATGAATGCAATAGTAGTTATGTTGTGTTTATATATCAAAGATGGTAGATACATCTAACTATTGCATTTATCTTTATCAAATTAAGTTAAATTTCTTAAGCATCATTATGTGCACTCTTAGTATATTGATGGATTGCCCAAAGGTGAACATCAATATGAATTAAATATATTTCTGATATGTTTTCTTAGTCCTATTAAGCATGTTAATATCAAGATCAAAACATTAATGTTATGATATTTCTTACCGGTAACAATGCACAATGCATTACGCATTCTCGTATGTTCAGTTTTTAATGGTCTTAATTTTTTCTACAATGAGTGGAACAAATCATTTTGCAGCAGGGTAATGGATCAGATTTGGCGCCGGTCGAAAAAGTCGGTAGATATTATTGTTTGAGCCTTTCTTGAAGAAAGAATCATTATAAGGCACAGGAAAGGTCAAGCGATTGAGTTTGATGTAAATGCGAATGAGCATAATAAAGTAACATTAAACATCTCTCCTAAAGCGATAATGCTAAAGAAATGTTAAAGTTTGTGGAAGCGCTCCCCCAACCTGTTGTCGTCTCTTCTTTGGGGCCGATAATGATACTTTAACCACCGCATGAGGGTGATGGTTCGTACTATGCATGAACATGTAATTGAGATGACTAATTTGTCGACAAGGCTTAAGTCATTAGGAATGGAGGTGGATGAAAGTTTCCTTATGCAGTTCATTTTGAACTCCTTACAGTGAGTATGGTCCCTTCGAATGAACTATAATACCATGAAGGACAAATGGAATGTGTGGGCGCATAGTATGCTAGTTCGGGAAGAAGCCCAGGACACAAAACCAAGGAAATTCCTCCATTAATTATGTGACCAATCGGGAGCGGAAAGAAAAGGAAACATGCGAAATAAAGGGAAAAGAGACCACCATTGAAGAGCACTTTAAGACAGATTCATAGGAGGCCTAAAGTTGATAGATGCCATTTTGTAAGAAGGCGGGCATTTCAAAGTTATTAAGCGCGTAAGGCTTGCGGATTTGAAAAGAAAGGTAAACATAATGCTTATGTATGTTTGAATCATATTTGGGGGGTTCTAATAACACTTAGTGAGAAGCTGATTACGGATGTACAACTCATGTTTCTAATATAATGCGAATTCCTTTTCAATCAAACCACAGACCCGGAAATGAGAAATTTGTCCTAATGGAACTGTCGAATGAAAGCTCCAGTGGAAGAATTAATTTAGGACTTACCGTCTTATTCTTGTGATGGACATCATTTGGACTTATTGGAGACCTTTTATGTACCTAGTATATCTAGAAATTTAGTTTCCTTTCCAAACTTGATAAAACTAGATATGTATTATTTAAATTTGGTGGTTGTTTAGGTTTGTACAAAAACACGTGTATGATTGGTGGTGGTATTATGTGATGGATTATATAAAGTAACTCTTGACGAAATCTATATCTGAAAACTCTTATGATATAAATCCATAATGTTGGTACTAAACGTGGTTTAGCTAATGAACAGTCTGCTTACTTGTGGCATAAACAATTGGGACATATTTCCAAAGAACGAATGGAAAGATTAGTAAAGAATGAAATCCTTCCAAACTTGGATTTTACTGATCTAAGCGTATGTGTGGATTGTATTAAAGGTAAACAAACAAAACACACAAAGAAAGGAGCCACAAGAAGCACACAGCTTCTTGAGATAATACACATCGATATATGTGGACCTTTTGATGTTAGTTCTTTTAATAAAGAAAAAATATTTTATCACTTTTATTAATGATTTTTCCGCGTTATGGTTATGTTTATTTGCTACATATGAAAAATCTCATAAATTTGTAAGTGCCTTAGAAATTTTCATTAATGGGGTTGAGGCAATTGGATAAAATGTGAAAATTGTAAGATCCGATGGGGTGGTGAATATTATGGAAGTTATGATGGAAAGGACAACACCTGGTCCATTTTGCTAGATTTCTAGAAAGCATGGTATATGTGCACAATACACTATGCCAGGTACACCTATGAAATGGTGTATGTCGAGAAGGCGTAATAGAACCTTGTTAGATATGGTTAGGAGTATGGTAAGTAATGCATCTTTACCTATTTCATTGTGGACTTATGCTCTAAAAACTGCCATGTATTTGCAAAATAGGGTTCCTAATAAGGCAGTTCAAAAAACACCTTTTGAACTATGGGCGAAGAAACCTAGTCTAAAACACCTATATGTTTGGGGTTGCTGGCGAAATTAGATATTATAATCCACACAGCGGGATGCGAGAACAATCGGTGGTTATTTCATTTGAGTTATCCCAGGAAAATTGAAAGGGTTTAGATTTTATTGCCCCTAACCATATTACAAGAGGATTATAGAATCTGGGATGCTAGGTTCATTGAGAATGATGAGAAGTAAGTGGGAGAGAAACACCCAGAAAAGTGGATATTAAAGAAATGAGGGTACAAATTCCTTTAACGCATATCCCTAATCAAGCTATTCTTCCTCCAATTGTTCCTCAAGTTATTGAGCCAGATTAATATACGATGAACAATATGAAGGACAAATTAATGATCCATTACTCATAATGAAATTGTGATTAATGAACACAGATAGATGAATCACAACCCGATAGCATTAGGGAGACCTCGAGAAAGAGATCGAAACTATTCTAATGATTACGTGGTATACCTACGAGTCGAGTGACTTAGGAATTGAAAATGACCCAGTGACATTTTCACAAGCCATGAATGATGTTAATTCTGATAAATGGTTAGAAGCCATGAAAGATGAGTTAAAGTCAATAGTACAGAATGAAGTCTGGGATCTTGTTGAATTACCAGAAGGTCATCAAAAGGTTGGTTGCAAATGGGTCTTTAAGACCAAAAGTGACTCTCGTGGTAATTTAGAACGTTACAAGGCCAGATTAGTTGCCAAGGGTTTGCTCGAGAAAAGATGGCGTTAACTATAAGGAGACCTTTTCACACGTCTCAAAAAGATTCTGTTTAAATTATCATGGCTTTAGTAGCTATTCTGATTTAGAGAGTTATATCAAATGGATGCTGCCTTTTAAATGGAAATCTAAATGAAGAAGTTTATATGGATCAACCAATGGGTTTTATAGAAAAGAAAGAAAGACATATAGTTGTATGGCAGAAAAGATCAATATGGACTTAAACTAAGCTTCAGAGCAATGGTATCTTAAAGTTCAATGATACTATTGTTTCTCAGTTAAGAAAAACAACGTTGATCGATGTATATATCTAGCAGAAAGTCGGTGGGAGTAAGTTTATATTTACGATTCTATATGTTGATGATATCTTACTATGTGCTTGATCTTCATCTCTTATATGAAAGCGAAAAGGTTTCTCTCTATGCTTTGAAATGAAAGATATGGGTGAGCGGCGTATGTGATTGGAATAGAGATATTAAGTAATAGATCTAAGGAATATTGGGTTTGTCTCAAAATCCTATATAAATAAAGTTTTAGAGAGATTCGAATACGAGGAGTACTCTGCCTCTCCCGTTCCAATTCAGAAAGGAGACAAATTTAGTCTCATGTAATGTCCACAAAATGATTTGGAGCAACAAATGGAGCAATTCATTGTCATCTGTTGTTGGGAGTCTAATGTATGCTCAGATTTGTACAAGACCAGATATAAGCTGCGATTGGGAATGTTGAAGATACGGAGGGTAAATCACAGGGTTAGATCATTGAAGTTTGCAAAGAAAGGTTCACAAAATGTTGCAAGGAACAAAGAATACATGCTTACTTATGGGAATCGATCATCTTGAAGTAATTGGATATTCGGACTCGGATTATCTTTGGTACAGTGTGACACACCACGAAGAAGTCCACTTGTGGCTATTGTATCTTTGTTTGGAGGGCCATCTCTTGGAAAGTCATAAGCGGTGATAGTACTACATCTACCGAAGCTGAATTTGTGTCTTGCTTTGAGGCCATGGTTCGAGCTAAATGGTTGCGGAACTTTATTTCAAGGCTTGGGATCGTTGTGATTATGACGGACCATTTGAAAATTTATTGTGACAATTACCAACGACGATGTTCTTGTTTGGTAGAATAAATAAGTATTCCAAGGTGTAAGCATATGGATTGAAATTCTTTGTTTGTTAAAGAAGAGGTTCGAAGCAAAAGAGTGTCAATAGAACATATCAGCACCAATCTTATGATTGTTGATCCTTTGACAAAAGGGTTACCGCCCAAAACATTTACTGGTCATGTTGAAAGAATGGGCCTCATGTCTAATTATTTATGATCACTGATTCAGTATTAATGTATATTGACACTTGAGCTCATTAAAGTACAAGTTTCTGAATTTTCCTGTTTATACCTTATGTGTATACATAATTTTGATGATGATTGGTAAACAGGACTTACTTTGAATGGAGATAATAACATTTGGACCTCGAAATATATCTCACTTATGAATAATGGTTGCAGAAAGAAGAGAATTAATATAGTGGTGCATGGAAGGAACTATGTCGTATAATGACGTACAACCGCCATGACTCTTGTTAGTTCTTATTCTTAATTATGATTTTATGATGATGTCAATGAATGAATGAAAGCAATGCGCATTATCACATGAGTCAAGTGGGAGAATGTAAGAATGTTTTCAAAATTATTCTTAGTTGACTCATATGATAATATTAGATTTAATATTATAAATCACTTAATTCATTGGTTTAAGGTGGCACCGCTTGATGGAAGCGGTAAAAGATTTAAAATTTTGAATTTTAAATTAATCCATTTAAAAAGGGTCCTCTCCCTGCCCATAAAAGGATCTCTCTAGAAAATATCACCATCACGAACTGAAAGTAAGAGAAGGAAAGAAGAATTGAGGATAGAAATAGAAAATATTTTTTGCTTGAAGACTCGTTGTAATTATGGATCCAGGTTAGTTACAACAAATTCTTATTTTGAATAAATGTGAATATCATAAATGTGAATATCATGAAATCTTAAGATCCTGTAATATTCTGGGTTCCTATGATGTTAATCTGATTGTGTTCTTACAGTTCAAATAATACACAAACCTAGAAATCCTTAAAAAATAAGTTTACATCTAAATCCTAAATCCTAAAGTCTATGTTTGGTTCACATGTTCATATTTTAGGGTTCATATAATCCAGAAAATGTTAGGGAAAGGAAA
This sequence comes from Tetrastigma voinierianum, assembly GCA_016808115.1. Classification (NCBI taxonomy): domain Eukaryota; kingdom Viridiplantae; phylum Streptophyta; class Magnoliopsida; order Vitales; family Vitaceae; genus Tetrastigma; species Tetrastigma voinierianum. The sequence continues at coordinate 114,981 of JAEQBH010001390.1, forward strand.
AAAATAATGAGGAAAACCATTTTCTTGAGTTTGGATGTTATGAAAAACATAAGGGAAAAAAATATAAAGGAAAAAAAGGAAAAATTTACAATATTTTCCCTTGTTACTTTCCTTAAAAAATAGTGAGGAAAATTTTAGGCTATGTTTGGAACCCGAAAAATGTTAGGAAAAGAAAATTAAAAATAAAAATGGAAGAAAAGAAAAAGGTACGGAAAGGAATATAAAATTTCCTTTATTAGGTTATCCATGGAAAACTCTAATTTGGAACCCAAAAAATAAAAGGGAAAAGAAAAAAATTCTGAGAAAAATGATTTTACATAGTTTGGATGACATGGAAAACATAAGGGAAAAAAAATACAAAGGAAAATATTGAGGAAAAAGTTACATTATTTTCCTTAAAAAAAAGTGAGGAAAATATTGGAGAAGAGTTGAGGAAAACAAAGGAAAATTTATCGGGCTCATTCTAACACTAGCTTCTCTCTGAAGGGGTTTCCTCCTATGGCTTCCAATCGCCGGAGAATATTCCAAACGACCACCCTGACCCAGCAAATACCACCACCACCTTGGTCGCCTTTGAATCTTTCATTTTTAGGCACAACTCCACTCCCCAAATGAAGTTGTTGGAGACATAATTATTAGATAGATCATTTTGTGGACTTAGCATAATCAGTTACTCACTTACATGACCAATTTATGTCATTAATGAGACTGACTTGTTTACTATTTTGTAGTACAACTTTTGGTTACACACTCTCTATAAGACTTTACTTGGCCTATTGGACTGTAAAACTAACTTTCTTTAAAAGTCCATTATGACTTGCACAAACTATAAAAGGCCCAGGACAAGGAAAGAGTAGTATGGTGTATTTTGTGATTAGGGTTTTTCAGAAATCAGAGAGTGGTTTGAGAGTAGTGCGTTCATAAGTGGTTTGAGAGTAGTGTGTTAATAAGCACTACTATTATGATGTTTTTTGTCTTACAGGATTATAGATATGATTTATCAATGGCTATGTTTGGAGGTTAATATATTTTATACTTTAAAAGAATTTGTTATGTATGTTTTCGATCCATGTATCTTCTTCAAATATTTCAAACAATTGGTATCAAAGCCAAAATATACAAATCTACATGGGTATTTTTTAGAGGGCTTCTAATAATCTTGAAGTTGAGATAATAATAATAACGAAAATATGCCAACATCAGAGGGTTTACCGCTGTCCTGGAACATCTCATCTATTATGTGATTTTCGCCTAGTTTCTATTGTTTGTCTTGGAGACATATTTTAATTTAATATGGCTTGAAAGTTCGGAATTGTATGTGCACTCTAAATAAAATACATACACATACATACATACATACATATATATATATATATATATATATATATATATATATATATATATATATATATATATATATATATATATATATATATATATAAATTAAAGAAGTTTATTTTTTGTTGGACGGAATAATAGATACAATTATAATAGCTACAGATTTCAATATTTTATCAAATGCCTTCATGTTCAATAATATCTTTTGCTGAAGAGAAGCTCAATGGTATGAAATATAGAGATAATATCATTTAAAAAAAGGAAAAAAAAAAGAGTGCCTTTAGCATTATGTAATCTAAGCCCCAGTGGGTAAGGACAGAACAATAGATAGACCCAACCACGGCTTGAATGAATATGGATGTCTACAGATGAGCACTAGTATATTCTTAAGGTTTTGTTTAAAGTATTGTGATTTGTTTAATGCATATGGATGAATACCATATCCATATTGAAGATAGTAACTATTTTGTCATATTTGTGCCTTCTACACCCATTTGAAATGCGTTTTTTGTTTTTCATTATTTTTTATTGTTATTATTAAGGTTATTTTTTATATTAGGTCTATATGGACTCAAACCATTGACCTCTTGGTAAAACAGATCAAACTGATTATTATCAAAATGATTTGAACTGTTTCAAAGACCCAACATGCATTTTTTTTGCATTGAGATCTTTCATTAACTAATATAAATATCAATTAGTTAGCCATATTTTTCTTGATTGAAGATAAAAGAAATGGCTTTATACTTTACGATTCATTATTTTGAGTTTGATCCAAGAGCACTACCAAAGTTTTTTAGAGAGGGTTATCTTGACGGAGGTCTGTCATCAACCTAGATCAACTTAAGTTAAATGGAGTCTATTGTTCTGATTAAAGAATCAATTATGAAACTTAATACACTTTAAAGTTCGTAGGACGAAAAGAGATTTTTTTTAATGTCCTTATACTCATTAAGCCTAGCATTGAATAGACTTGGTATTCACCTTATCAATATCTCAAAATGATGGGTTCTATTTGATGTTTAAATTAAATGGGCACCCAAATCGGACCGAATCATTTTTCAGGTTAATGTTCTCTTGTTACCTCAAAGTCATGGAGTAAGACATCGATTCTCAATAAGATCAATGCATGGTGGACTCTCCTGAAAATCATTGGCACATGTGTCCTAAACGAGGTACTCTACCTAACTGAGTTATAACCCTTGTACTTGTGATACATATTTTACCATGTATATAATTTCTTGTCAAGATGAATATTCCACCCTTAACTCTCTTTTCTAGGTTCATCAATATGGAATCAATCGAACACACTTCTAACACTTGTTCTACTTTTGGAAGACCTTGTGTCATATAACTAGATCTTGATTTTTCATATATAAATGTAACTATAATATATCTCCTTCGTAAAGGATTTCCCCATAATGTCCATGAACGGTTGCTTCCAGAATAGCCAAACAAGGCTTAGCTGATCTTATTACTAAAGAGTCAACTTGCACAATTAGAACTTGACCTGATTTTAGGTGTGGTCCATTTTTGGCTATCTGAACGACCCACTCACAAATAAAACTGTTACGCCCCACTAACCCTTGCACGGGTGGATAAGGGGCGCGAAACTGCAGGTTTCTTTCTTGCTTTTTTTAGACATTAGTGAGCGAAGTCTTACTCGCTGAATCAAAAATATCATATACAAATATATAAAATAAAACTACCCTTTGTGGTGTTTATAGTCAATATATGATCCACGAGTCCATTTACATATACATACAAAAACTTTACATTTAAATTTACATAATCAGAGCGCAAAATCTGCAGGTGATGAACCCCTACAAGTGTGTTGGCCCAGCAGAATATGGAAGATCGCGGATGTCCTTCTCTGTACCTACACGGATTAAAACTCGTGCTAAGCTTAACGCTTAGTGGAAAACATATGACTTATATGTATACACATGCATTAATACTCTTTTCCCATTAAAGCATATCTTTGATGATAAATATACTTGTTAAATCTACGTAGAGGTTATAGAGCTCATGTACTTATCACGGAGGGTACGTGGAAGACTCTGAGCTTATACTTGTATTTATAGCAGACTTATACTTGTTCAGATCTCCTGTAGGAATTACAGAGCTTATACTTGTACGGAGGTACCCATAGGTACTACAAAGCTTATCTTGTGCCCTTATAAGCGGACTTGCTAACGTTCGGATCTCTATAGGAGTTCTGAGCTTATACTTGCGCATGGAGGGTACCCTGTGCGTTACTACACAGAAGCTTATACGCGCACCTGGCGGACATACTTGTTAGGATCTCTGTAGGAGTTCTGGGCTTATACTCGTGCGGAGGGTACCGTAGGTACCCCACAGCTTATCTTGTACTTATAACGGGACTTATCTTGGTTCGGATCTCCCGTGGGAATTCAGGAGCTTATACTTGTACGGAGTGCCGTGGGTACTATAGAGATTAACCTTGTACTTATAGTAGACTTATACTTGTTCCGGATAATCTCGTGGGATTCTGTGAGCTTATACTTATGCAGGCGTAGTACCTCGACTCTCTTGTATGAAGTTACCCGTGGGCACATTGAGCACATATGTTGTACATTCCACTGCTCTTATTCATTATTAGGACTCTTGCTCAGCTGAATTGTTGTTCTGACTAAGTAATAAGGAATGAGTAGAACACAACACAATAAGTACAAGATACCGGTATAAGTACTAAGGTGTGGCACAAGCGGGAGTGCGAGCACTAACGGAGAGTGTCGATCCAGCACTAATCAGCGGAAAATGCTCAAAGTATTATGCGTCTTGCGAGTGTAACAGGAGGTGCCATGTCATTCAATGAATATCCGGTCTTAAGGCGGTCCTACGATTATATGTGTTAGGGAACACTATCTTATCATAGGGGCATTAAGTTTTCCAACATCTTTACCTCACGACGGTAGTGCGGTCACGTTTTTAGGTTAGTTTTCATTCTATTTGTGGACCCATTCAACGACCTTTGACCCAGGGTCCCTAACGATAGGTGTATGAATACGGGACTTCTTGATGCGGGACAAAAATCAGATTCTTTGGGCATCAGGTGTTGATACCACTTTGATGAGTCTGTTGCTAACTCCTTCTGGCAATGAATAAGTACCGGTGCACCTTTTGGGTCACAGAAGCTGCGCCACACCTACAATCCCGATAGGTGTGGTACTTACTTTCGAATCTTTGGGTACCAATGCGTCAGGTTTGCTTTGAAATGGAAGATGCATCATTTTCACCACGAACTCAAATAACTTCCTCTAAACTCATGTATTTCATAATCCCACAATGGAATCCCTACCCAGACCACTCCAATAATGGGTTAGAATCAATAAAACCTATTTTCCCAAGTGGGCTTTTCCAGATCCAAAATCACAAAGGGAAAGTTGAGATTTTGTTTTCTTACCTTCAAATCTTCACTTCTAAGTTTGCTTGATCACAAGGAAGCCCAGCTTCAGGAAGAAACCCAGCAAAACTTGATCTTCTTCCAAGCCCTAGCTCTCACTTGCTCTCCTCTCTTTTCTCCTCCCAAAACTGGGATTTTGCCCAAAATGAAGCTCTTAGACCACTTTTTGGTCTTTAAATTCACTTTTCTCCTAGGCCATGTTTGGATCTCCTCTTGGCTCTTAACCGCATTTTCATTTTAAGTCTCCTATTATTCCACTTTGCTCATTGTTTCTATAATTTCATAGACATTTGTGTGCCTTAGTATTTAAGCCTCACCCCATTTTATGATCGTTCAGATGCCTCATTTCATCGGTTCCAATTGCCCCTTGTATCTTGTACAAATTCCGGGTTTCGAAATTTTCTCAGCTCCACACCAGCAAAATAATAATTTGAAAAATTTACTGAAATGCACTTATAATATACCTAATTATGTTTAAAGTAAAATAGGGTGTATTTAGAGGTGTTACATAAACTATCAGGGACGTGATTGGTGAATCTAGTATGGATCGCCATAGACCAGTGATTGGATTCGAGCTGACTCTCTAGGGACACCATCTTGAATCCATAGGGAAAAGTTAAGTTGGCCCTTGCCAAACAACTTGGTATCTATCTCTCTCAACACGCTTTGGTGGAAATAAAAAATAGAAAGGAAAATCCTTGGGATTATTGAATAATATCTATTTTGCAGAGCTTTATCATAGCATTGGCAAAGTGGTAGATAGCTTGGTTCCTAAAGGTCGTGGTCAACGAGAACTTATAATTGGGGACTGACAAAATGGAAAACTGCTTCACAACAATCAATGCAAACAATAAACCCAAAACCGAACTCCAGGCCACCTTTGAGAGTGAGATTGTAGCCATGTGCTCTAATCCTCTGAGTTACGGCCCCACCCCGTCTCCACTGGATCTGTTCCCCTAAAAAAAAGGAACCTTTTTGAGCGCCCCGACCCGGCGCTGGTGTCGGGCAAGAGTGTCTTATTGTTCCTTTATTTTATTTTTAACAGTTTATAAACTTGTTCATTCGTATCTTTTATTGTTAAGCATTCTTCAGAAATATATTACAGCAGCGGATTACAAAATATATTGAGCTCCATAAATAGAGGAGTGTTCCATATAAAATTTACATTGTTTACAAAAACAAAGGGTATATAGAAAATAGACTGAAAAGGTCCTCATTGGGCACCTAGTGGCCCCTTTGACTTTTGAATTGTACAGTCTGCGATGGTCTGACTTCTATTTCCTTCCTTCTATACCTATAGGATGGAAACACTTACTTAAGCTTATAGCTTAATGGAATAATACTCGTGGATGACCACTGGCATGGGATCATCACTTTGAACATACAATGCATATACATCTATATGTATACTTATACACGTAACACCATATTTCATACATATCATTTACACATGCTTATACATATCTCCTTATTTATCACTATATGTTTTCATTTCTTATCATCGTTCATATACATTTTGTATCATTTTACACTTTGCTTCTTGTTCTTGTCATAGGATACTTGTCATCGCATAAGCGTTCATGCCTCATATCATTCATGCTCATTATCATCTATCTTCCTTCAAATCATTTCATATTCTTGTCATTTGTTTTTATGTTTCCATGTTTATATACCTTAGAAGTGAATATGGGAAACTATAAGGACAGTGTTGTTATCCTTTATCTGAGACAATCAAACTATACTAGAAAGCTATTAATTATCATTATGCAGAAAATGATCTCTATAAAGGATTCGAAAGATGGCTGCCTTAAATGGCCCTACTTGAGACCAAGCGATCGATATGTATAGAATTTTATCTCCTTTAGGTGTGGCGCCCCCAAATCCAGGGTGTCCGTTGTCCACAAATCAACTACGAGAAAACACAATGTGTCTCTCATATAGTGAGACCCGTACATGATAAATATTACATTATTTCCCCATCATACTCACCAAAATATATCTCTTTATATTACAATAGTTTTAAAGTTACCATCCTCATATACAAACATATATTAAAATTAAAATTATAATACATGTTTTACAAAATATATCAAAACCACAATGCGGCTTTCTTCTGTGACCTACAGTGACGCCGTCTTCCTAAACACTCACGTACTTGAAATAATTTTCTTCCTATAGGTGAGCAAAACCAAAGATCATCTTATCCACACTTGTTTATCCCACCTATAAGCACATGTGGGGCTATAAACATCTACAAAATGATGTCCTACTCAATGTCACATGATATGACAGAATGTGACCCACTCATTCCTGCCTCAGCCTCACCACTCCCCCATCACGCCGTCAAAAGCTAGAACACTCTGTTTAAAACAAAGGTTTTGTTCTTGAAAAACATAATGCACCAGTTTGAAAAATCTTATGAATAACCTCCAAATAATCTCACAGGCCTTCCAAACATTCCATTTCAGCCCTCTCCATATGAATTGTTTGACAATCCTCCAAGATAATTATTCTGAAAATCTTCATTTGAAATTCATTTCACAAACGTCTTTCATTTTAGCTTTCTTCCATGTCATGCACCCACACCCAGTTTCAAATTAAATGTTCCTGCATATGAATCGATTGAGCTATTTTCTATACAACACATGCCAATATACTCAATCATGTAAGGTAATAATATGTATTCATATACTAATCACATGTTATTTATTTATAGCAATAACATCAAAGAACGAGCTCAATTCAATGTACTCATAACATTAATTATATTTCATATAATTCAAACATCATGTTAACACATTAAATTCCATGCATTAACAATTCTTTTTCCGCACTCCAAGCCATTCATTTTAAGCAATATTATTCAAAACAATACATATTATTGCTTCATCCAACTATCAAACGGACCGTTTTAGTCAGCTTCAAACAAAGACATGGGTCAGTCCAAACTCGCCTAAAATTCCACGATGTCGTCCACTGAGATCCAAAACTCACGTTATTTACCCCAAACATCTGGGTCCACAATTTGTACAAGATTTAATAACATAAGGTTTACACATCGAGTTTTGTCCCAGATCACCCCGATCGTTCCAGTCTCGCCCTTGATTTCAACATTCATCCCACTGGATCGACCAAACTAATTCACTCACAAATTTTTATGTCATCCAACCATTTAATGTCTAAACTAAAATAAACCAAGTGAGAGAGGTTGAGTTCCCTGGTTCTGAGTTTTCAACCCATAACGCGTCCACGCGTGAGCCTTGTCGGGAAGCAATCTCGTCTCTCATCGTCGGATTCGGACTCCATCACTCAATTAGAGGAGAAGGTATCTTTCTCTCTCTAAATCCTCTTTCTCTCCTGCCTTCACTATTTGTTTTCCCCCTCCAAAAACCCTCATGGTCAACCTGGTCATGAGAATTGTCCTCTATGTCACATGTCCAATTGCCATTGGTTTCTGGATTACAATCACATCCCTACATCCTGATTCCACACTTCTGGATTTCATCCAATAGATGTCACACAAACCATGGGCTCCCTTCTGACCTCCCAAGTCCGATCATCTTTCACATACATTGGCATCTTTCAGTCTCATTCTGTAAATCTGCCAAGTGTCCCAGACACTCCACAAATAATGAATATATTCGGAAATTCGATTGTCTCGAATTTGACTAAATTCATGGCAGTTTGATTCTCATAGTATCATTCAACTTTAGTCCGCTTTCATCATCCAAGATCTAGAAAACCCCATATTTTTGACCGAAATTACCATTTTACCATTTTTTTGGGAAAATTAGATTTTCTCAAGTCAAACAACAGTAATGCTCCATCTATCCCCTTATCAAGCTCCTAAGTTAAACAATCCATTTTTATTTCATTTTCAAGCATATTCATATCCCCGAATAACTATTGTTATTCGATGACCATATGTTATATCTATTTATCATTACTTCTTATCTTTTCATTTCATGTATTTCGTATACCTATTTCAAATATTTCTACAAAACAGGTTTCATTTTGACAAATTTTCTTCGGCCCACAACCAAATTTGAAGACACCTATTTCAAGAGATTTTGTTGATCAGCAGTCAGTTTTAATCCATGACTTGAATCACTAATTTGACGAAATGACACCAAAAGCTATGGCTTCTGTGAACAACCATGATCACTCAATGTCAAAACATAACCAAAATGTAATCAGCTACGCTGGCAATCCAGCTCCCTTGATTATCTCTTCTATACAACTGTATTCAGATATATCATTTCAAGAGATTTGTCTATTCATTTATCATTGATGTTTTATCTATCAATTTGAATTAGTGATGGTTTGTTATGATTAAACAAAACATTGGTTTAAAAAACGGACAACATCTCCCCTAAAACCAACCCATCATTTTCTATTTACAAAATTTTCCTCCATTGAGGACCACAACCAAACCAAACAACCATATAAAAACTTAGAGCATCCCAAAATCTGTCCAACTCCAATCCACTTATTGTTGAGAGAAGAATTCTAACTACCAGTTAGAAAACCCCAATCCAGCTCATTACCCTCATCAAATATCCATAAACTCCTATATAGATGGAAGGATTCTCCAAACTAGTATCCATACCTTAAAGGTTTCTCCTTCTTCTTCCTTTCTTCTTCTCTTCCAGTTTTCTCAAACGACTTAGTTCAAAATGTAATATTATCACTAAACAAAAGACCAATGTATTCTATCCACTTGTTGTTATTATACATATTGAAAAAATGCTTCTTTGTGATTTATTACCCATTTTTATTTGTCCTATCTCTTTCATTTACACATTCTTTTTCATGAGAGTTTTACTCATATTATGGTTTTTTATGATCTATATATTTCCTGTCCTTATTGGTGTAATGATTATCCACCTCTGACCCTTAGATAAATTCCGGTTTTGTTTATTTTATTTTTTAGCATTATTATTCGAAAACTTTAATTTTCAACTTTTATTACACCCTCAATATGTTAATCCTGTTTGTATAATCAAAATACAATTCTCCCTTTGTGTTAGCCTGTCTCAAATATTGTTTAGAGTGAAGAGTTATGATATCGCAGCCTCTCATAGTTGCTTTTAGCTCTATATTTCTTCCCCGCCATGGATAATGCAGATCATTTCTACCTGATATATTTGTTTTGAGTTCCGCAAATCCGTCACCTCCTAAGCCAAAATAGCCTTAAATTTCTCTTCTTCTCATATGAAAATCAGTCAGACTTCAGACAAATTTTCTTGTAATCGGTAAAAGGCACCATCAGTTGTATCTCCTCAAGCACTCAACACATGGAGCTCACATTATGTAGTTTGGTCAACTTTGAGGAGCGTTGTGCCTGGATGTCATAATCAACTATTCCTAATCTCATACGTCCTAGCGAACCTCGGACTTAACTTGCCTTTCATACCAAATCGTAGAATTTTCCTCCACGGCGATACTTTAAGAAGAACTATTCCACTATAAACAATATTCTCCTTTAGATTCTACATGACTTAGCTGGATTCATTAAAGTCACTTTTTAACCTTGTCTTCAATAACTTCAGACTTTCTCTTATGTATCTTACTATGTTCAATCCAATCACCTATGCTCATTCAACTCTCGTCTAACATACCGAGTTCTACATCTCCGACCATATAAAGCCTCAGACAAAGATTGACAAACATGAGTTTTCTGATAACACAGCAGAAAAGCCCACTACAACATGTTAATCCCCTGTGAAATCCATGACACATCCTCAAGTATGTCTTCAAGTACTGAACTGGTTCCTCTGGGTCCTGCAAAGATTCGATTACTTCCAGATGGCAAATGATATGAGTTTCACTTAACAATTCTTTTTGGTCTTCTTTATCCGACACATAATCTGCTTTTTGGGAAATACAAAACCCTCTCCAGCTTCTGACTGAAAATCTGGCCTTTACCCACCATTCAACTATTTCAGACCTTTTCTCATAACTATATCATTTTTCGCGCACTTATCATCATTTGTTTAAAATGAATAAATGTTATATTGAGTTTAATATAGTCTATTGTTCATTAGTCTATTCATCAGAAATGAGTTGATATCGCCGCCATTTTTTCTTCTTACTTTGAAGCTGTCTCACTACCATATTAGTTTTCTTCTGCAAGTGGTAATCTATTATGCTTCATAATCTTTGAATAACTCTAACCACCTCCGTTGTCTCAATTTGTCTTCCAGCCACAAATATCAGACTCCTTTATGATTCTATGTTCCATACTTCTTCTTCCCATATGTTAGTGTCATATTTCAAAGCCAAACACGCCTCTATCCAATCCCTGTATCATATGGGATATTTGATTTATGTATGGTTTATTAACTCTTCTTCCATTTTGTATTAACGACACATCCCAAAAACCAATGCCTCGGAAACATCATCAGAGGAGCATATTTGCCTTGAGGTAAAGCTCAAGTGTTAATACTGATGCTTTAACTAGCATTTATTTCAACTGTTTAAAACTATTATGACATTTATCTGTCCACTTAAACTTTACTCATTTATTGAGTAATTTGGTGAGCGGAGAAGCTATGATAGAGAATCCTTTCACAAATCTTCAATAATATCCTATCAGTCTAAGAAACTTTCACCTCGGTTACATTTATGTTTCCACCATAACTGCCTCAATTCAGGTCCACTCTTGTCTCAAATGACACATGATCTCAGGAAGTGAAAACTTCTTTTAGCCAAAAAGTCGATTTGTTAGTTTAACACATAATCTCTCTCTTAACGCCTCCACATCATTCTCGGGATAAGTTGTTTATGTTCCTCAGGCATACTTAGAATACATCGATGCTTCATCTGACAAAGGTTCACAATACCAACTGATCCATATAGGGTTTCAATACCACATCGTTAATTCATAATGCCGCTGTGCATTGAATCCAATATATTATCAAAACTATACTGTCATATTCATCTTTTTAATGTGGTTCTCTACGATCACATCTTTCAATTTTTTAGTTGATATGTCTGATCAGAAAATTATTCTCAAAGATAACCACTTTCTTAATCATTCAAAAGATCTTCATTCAGCAATTATGCCTCGTTTTCGCCTATCTCACCTTATTGATTTGCCGATAATCAAAGTAATATCCAGAGCGTTACTTTTTTCATGAATAAACAAAAAAAATTTACACAAAACACCGGGTCGATATGATAAGTCTTTCAACCTGGGCTGAGCCATCCCGTATGATGTCCTGCATAAGGGTCGCTCCTCGGTACAATCTATATGATAAGTCCACTTCCTCATGTAAATACTTGGTAACTACCTCAGTGAACAAAGATTTCAGCCTCCCTTTGCTACACTTCTCTGATCCACCCATTCTGCTTGTGTCCAAAACTGTGTCCTGATGTCACTAAACGTGAGTTCCATCTCAGCTCTGTTGTCGCTTAACTATAAATCACTAATTCCAGGATTTGTTGAACTGAGTTTATAAGAGTCTGTCACAAAAGATACAAAACAAGATAGTTAAAGTTCCATGATTTGTTAGTGTTCAATATTTTATATTTGTTTGCAAAAAGAACAAAAAAGATTCTCATACATTATACCAAAAAATCTTCCAACGGACCCTCATTGATGTGCTCATCCCATTGTCATTACGACCAACCAGATCTCCTGCCTCCTCTCCTAACCTGGCTACCTTTGATTTGAACATCCCACAAGTTTCATTTTAGTGTGAATATAAGTGACAACCCATTGTTACTCGTCATTAGTTATATAGTGCATTATATATAGGCGTATAGCATTCGCGTTGTTTTTATAACTTCTTTAATTCCTTTATCATCTTATATCTGGCATGTCCATCCTTTTCCCTACTTGTTCTATGTCTGCATGTCCTTTATTTATACTTTTTCGTATTCCTATTTTTCACTCTGCATAACCCTATATCTCCATTTGCTGTTCTGACCTTTCACTTTCTTATCATATGCTCCTTTCACTGTACCCTGCCTTTATCGTACTATATACTGTGTTCCTCTGGTCTGAAATGTCTTTCATCCTTCTGCTCTATGATTTGTTGTATCCTTTCTCCATTTCATATTCTTATTTCATCATATATCTTCCTATATATTGCGCTCATCTCTGTACTTTCTTATATCCTCGTTATCCCGCACTATTCTATACTTTATATACATTTGTATCGCTCTCTATTCTATCTATCCCACACTTTGTGCTTTTATATGTTTTCCATTTTTCTCAGAATATATATCATCTTCATATATCAAGTTATAATCAGACTTTGTTCATAACTGCCTGATTTCTCTCTCATCAGATAAATAAGGCTATGTGCTTCTCATATCATATCATATCATATACTTTCATATACATTTCTTTGGTATGTTTCCTTTCTTATATTCCATGTTCCAAATACCTGTGGTTTTGATTTAGGTTAACCTAAGAAAAATTGAGGTACTGGTCACCACTGCATGTTTGGTCTTGTTTATCCAATCTAAAGTTGATTTGTCACTCAGATTGGTACAGCGTGATCATATGTTATATATATCCCAAGGTAAACATTACTTTAATGTTATACGATCTCGGTCATTGTGTGACCCTTCAAGCCACCCGATCCAAACTGGATCTATGTCATGTAATTCAAACTGGCCTCGAGTACGTTCATGTATATATGTTGCAGCAACTGTATCTTCCTATGCGCACGCTCATCTATCCCTCTACCGTAACTCGTTTGTCAATCGCCTTTATTTACATTTTCCGTGACATATCTTATAAGCATGAATAACTATTGTTATCTAATTGCTTATGCAATATATACTCATCATTACTTTAATCCGTATCTGCCTCACATGTACTTGATATTAATGCCCAATATATCATGTGATATATTAGGTCATGCATTCTTTTCATCATTTAGTTTTTGTTCATCATATACCCATAACGCACTGATACTCCTTTATTCCATGTTATTCATATGATATTTATAGCTTCTATGTCCATGATCTTTATATTCATTCATAAGCGTTTCTATCATGATTTCAGCTATCTTGTACTCTATAATCCATTCATATATTTTACTATCATATATTCATATCATATATTATAGTCATATGTTTTCCATTCATGTTTCTGTCACTTTGATGTTTTATATTTATTTCATATTATTTACTCCATCATGCCTTTACTATGCCTATCATCCATGCGGTTTATTATACTTATTCTTGTGTTTTTGTCATCTTTTTACATTTCACTGTCTTCCATTTATGCCTTCATTCATGTGTTCCTAGCATGTTCCATCTTATTCCTTCTTGATGCTCATCATATAACCTTATTCATAATCATATCCATATATATTGTTTGGTACTTCCTGAGTTTCATGCCTGGTCATATATGCACTCTCATATATTTAAAAGATATTGTTCCATGAAACACACCCCTGTCTGATATATTTGTTTATTCCTCCATGATCCATTTTATTTCATGAATTTGAATCATCCAATTTAATCGCCCAAATAAAGTTATATATCTTCATACCAACTATCATTCATTCATTACACTAGGATAGTCATGTCACTCATTTTTCCTGTGTCTCAACCTCATATTCACATCTTGTCTTGTACCCTTTCTTTAAAGCTAAGGTGCCATGGTTCTCTCCAACTGAAATCACCCAAATCGGAGCACTCAAACCCGTTTTACGTCCCCAAACATTCTTGATCATTTCTGTTCAAACCCAGAAACCAGAATCATTTCGCACTTAATCTCACTTTGAGTAATTATCACTTAGAATCCATAATCTGATTATTCTTTATTTCTGATGTTTGATCTTCCTTAGTTTATTTTACTATCCACTTAATCACCCAACTGATAAAGAAATGAGAAAGTATATTTAAAATACAAAAAATCTATTTATACTGAGAGGAAAATGTGATATATCTGATATGTACCTGAATATGTTCTGGAATAACTGATATGTTCATATATGTGTTCATATAGCACTACAGAGTGTCGTTCTAGAAGGTCAGAATGTATTTGTCCATTTTCCATATTTTAACATCTAAATCCATCTCCTGAGTAATTATATAATTCAAACCATTTACTTATGCATCCGGTAATCTTTCTATCAAACATTTTCATTATTTGAGGTTCTTCTTCTGCATCTTCCATAAAGTTCTTCCAAAACTATTCATTATATTATAACCTGGCTGGGTCACCAAAACTAAGAGATGATTAGTTAGGTTTGTTCTTTAATAATCTAATGACTGTCAAACCATGAATCCATCCTCAAAGGAAGCATTCCATATTCTTATTATACTATTAAGCAGCTTTACTCCACCTATCCATAATTTTTGGTTAAGATGAAACCCTAGCAAACCCTAGGTTTGGGCAAGATAATAATCATACAAACCAAAGATCCATACTACTAGGTAGTTCACACAAAAATCCAAAGTTCCATACCTTTTTTATTCCTCCTTTCCTTCCTTCTCTTCTTCTCTTCTTCTTCTTCCTTCCTCCTCTCTTTCCTTCTTCCCTTTTCCATGTTTTGTCTCCAAATGAGACTAAATTCTTATTCTTAACCCATAGTTTGTTAAGCTAAGAGCTGGCCAAGTCAAAACCATTTTCTTTATTTTTAAGTTTCTTAATTTGCACTCCCTGTCTCCATTTTTTATTTTTATTCCAATCTTTCTTATTTTCCCTTTAATCCTGTCAACTCCTTTCCCTCATTTATTTATTTCATTTCGATCTTCTAAATTCATATTTCATATATAATCTTATTGATTTTAAAGTTTATTATGTCCCCATATAATGACCATCTTACTATCTTAATTATTCATCATGGTCCCCATTTATTTCCAAATTGATTAGCTTTTTTAATATACCCAACAAGTCCTAAAACTAAAGATACTTGATAGCATAAACCTCATTATCTGGAATCTTTCCATTATTAGTCCTGATTCTCCTGAGTCAAGAGTCATGACCACCACCTCACAATCCTTTCCCAAGTCCCACTGTGCACAGAAGACTCATATTACACAGCCCTGATTCAATGCCCTCGTATCATCACCTCGCATTGGTCGAGCATCTCAAATATCATCCGTCTTTAATCACACCACCACATTTGCAGCACAACTCAATCCATTCTGGTCTGCCAACTTTCGAATGGTATGTTTATCAACGAAATCCTCTGTTTCGATAACACTAGGCAATTTTTGTATACTTTCTTATCATGCTTGGCCACTGTCTAATGATCTGATTCATGACACACCATGAGCAAGACTCTGCCCACCGTCAGACTTATCAATATATAAACAATGCATATATATTAATTTAGTGGATCCGTGATCAACAAATGCATGCATCTCAATATCATAAAGGAAATGAGTGTCGCTTATAATCCCAGATATCCCCAGAACTTCACTTGAACCTTATAGCATATGTCTCGTGCTAGTGTCAGAGGTATTGACGATCCATTGTCTTGATTGCGCCTCTCGTTTCTTCTATGTTTAATCAATATTCAGATCCCACTTCATCCTCATTGTTGCACAGAATCTGATTTTCCCTTCTTGCCACCAGACTTCTATTATCCCCCACTTCCACACTCTAATGTCAACATTCATGTTTCCATTATCGAACATTCAATCTGGTTATCGGTCCAGCAACATCCCAGCTTCCATCAATAGAGTATACTCGACTTCTCCCTGTCCAACCAGTTCACCCCATAAGAACTAGTTCATGATAGATCTCGCCTCACCCTCCGAGTCAATCCAGATTTTGATCAGTTAGAGACTCCTAGTTCTTTTCCCGAGTGATACTCTGGGTTTTCAGAACTCCTTTTCTTTGTCACGTTTAAAGCCTCTACTTCACTAACCTTTGTAGTCAATCTGACATAGAATTCATCTCATTGAGAGAAGCTCAGGTGCCAAGATCTCTCATGAATCCATGCAGTCCATCCTGGCTCCAGATATGACTTAAATGCTCTATGATAATCAATTCATGCATAATTTGTTAGATAATCAATTTTCTCATAGTAACCAACAATCGATAAGTTCCTTTTGTTTCACAAATTCGTGAACTCCAAGCTTCCACTGAATTCTTTATAACATCTCTAGTTTATTTCGCTTTTAACTTCTGGACAAGAACCTCCTATTTCATGGATTCGGAATCCTGACTTCAACAGGTCACCAATCATTTGCCTTAATTCGCACACAGTGAGGCTGCACATGATACTCTTTGATCGGAGGCATTCAATCCTCCAATATCTTTCAACCTTTCAACCAGAATTCTGCCAGATTTTGACTTCATGTTTTGTCCCATGCACCCTCGCCCATGCCTTCTTACCATGTTCATCGTTTTCTGAGTCGTCAACTTTCTCAACATATCCACCAGTCATGTCCAGATATCTAAAGGCAGCTTTATTTATTCTACAGGATGCTATTCTCGCAGATGATCTATGGTCCAGTTTAGTGGTCCTGATTCTGTGTTAACACTTTTGTAATTACTTCTTTAAGTGATTTGAAGGACGATCCATCATATAAAAACACATGATTCATCGCTTCAATGATATTATTTAAACATATAAATAAATCTCTTATAATTGGTTCAGAATCGCTTAACCTAAGTTTTTCATAAACGCTTCGAACTTAGCTCATCATAATTTAGATTTGCTCTAACTCGACACTGTGTGTCGTGCAAAAGTTTATTTTTTGTTTTTTTTATTTTCCAGTTGTCATAAACTTGTTCATTCATATATCGGCAAACATTTTAACTTGAAATATATTATGTAAAGTAAATGAGCTAAAAAATATGTTCAAACTCCATAAATCAGAAGAAAAATAATTATAACTTTATATCAGCTATGAAAAACAAAGACAGTGCAAAATAGATCAAAAAAGGTTCGAATGCACCTGAAGTGTTGTGTTAATCTCATTGTTTGGCATTGTCCCTGCTTCATTTCCTCTTTTTATATCTCTACATGGATAGTTACACTGCTAAGTTTATACTTTAGTGGGATGAATATCGGCTGACTCCTTAATATGTTATTCATCATTTGACACATATGGGATATCTTACATATTCATATGTTTTATATACATGCTATATAGTTTCATGCTATGAGTCTTATATGTTGATGCCCATGCATTCTACATTACTATCAAGGTCACAGCTTCTTATTTCTTTGGTTCATTCTGTTTCATATATATTTTTGTATCTGGTTTTTGTTTCTTCATTATTTAACATGATATTTAATGCTCACATAATAGATTGAATATATTTCATGAGCATGTTACGTCACTCAGACTCCCAAAATAATTTTAGATACTTTTAATCATTTGTTTTTGATGTTTCATCCATGTTATAATCTTTGTAAAAGTGATATATGAAAACCATAAGGACCCGAGCAGGTTGTTATTATTGCACTGAGATACTGAATTATATGTCCAAAGACGTCAGCATCATTTATATCAGAGATAATTTGGAACTATAAGGGTCTGAAGACGCAGCTATCAAAGATGAGGATACGATCTTACAGTTAATCACAGAAGAAATGTATCCTATCTTTGTTTCAACAACTATTATACTTTATCTTAATAGCATGCCTATCTAATCCCTATCAGGTTCCAAGTAGATGACCATTTTCATATGACTCTATATCCCATCATCGGACAGTTATCCACTATGCTATGAGCTACCATCATTTACTCTTATCTTTATTTTCATGTATTTCCAAAGATACTCATCAAATATTTTACAAATGATTCCCTTTATTAAATTCTTTCCGATTCAATGGGTCCAATCTGAAGATAATCATTTGAAGTGAGGATTTGTTATTCTAGAAGGTTCATTTATCTATATTTGAATCACTCCACTGATGATATTATCTAAAGTTATGGTTTAACAATCAGATCAATTTTTCTTCAATGTACCAAAAATATAACCCAAGAACCCATATGTTACAAACTCAACTCCATTTGACTTATACTCCTTCAAAACAATCCAATTTCTAAATATAAACATCTATTTCTGTTTATATCTATTTTCCAGAAGCCCAGTCTCAATCAGAATTTGAATGCTTCAATTTGATATGGATACAAGTTATGTTGAACAAAAATATTGTTTAAAACTTACAAATATCTCCTCAAACCGAGATCATTTTCTTCGCTTATATAATTTTTCCAGTTTATACTGCTTAACAAACTAAATAAACTATAAAACTGGAAGAACCTCAAAAACTCGAACTAAACCAACAACTTCATTGTTGAGTAAGAATTTTTAATTACCAAATAGAAAAACTCAACCAAACAATATAATTCCATCTCCCAATATCTATGGTATGGATTCCATATAGATAAGATTCAAACTATATCATAATGACAAATACGCTCGTCCTTTCGCTTTAAAAGTAGATTAAAAGGAAAACTCATATTTTTACTCTTTGGCTTTTTTTTAATATTATTATTTTATGACATCATGAGCTCGGCCTTTATAATCGAATCAAAATATCATATACAAAGATAAGCCAAAATAAACTACCACCATGCGGAAACACAAAGAAGTCAATACATACAGCCTTGAGTCCCCATTTATGGCAAGTGGTACAAAACTCCATGATTAGCGTCTTATACAACTGTGAGAAACAATCGCTTCGTGGAGCGACTTTACTTAGTTTGAGCGGTCAAGAAAAGCAAGATTCGCTACGCCCTTCGTGAGCCTACACGCGGATTAAAACTCCGTGCTAAGCTTCGACGCTTAGTGGGAAATATATGACTTATACATATACACATGTTTTGACCAATACTACTTATAAGGTAAGATCAGAGATATGTTATGGAGACATTCAAAATTCTATTATGAATTCATAACAAACTTAAGGCACTTGTTTCATTTAGGCAGACTTATATTTATTCATCTCCTATGTGGAGTTATGAGTCTATATTTTGTATCTATAAGATCTCAAGGTCCTACTACAGCTTTATATCTTGATATTTAGTCTTTAAGATATTTAGAGTTTGAAGAAATTAGAAAACATATGGTTATATTTATGTCTGAGGGCACTACAGGCTTAACAGAACGATGTAATGCATTTTTCTCTTATTCGTTATTCGAACCTTATCAGTATAACTGCCAATAATATTCAAGAATATAGACACAATGATAATATACTAGCTGGGTACTAGATAATGGCGTTTGAAGCACAAAGTGGTGAGTGCTCAGCACCACAGAGGTTGTCCCCACTAATAAGAGATATCCATAGGTCATATTGCTCACCCACAACAGTAAACATGGTCATTCCATATCCGCTTTACAGTCCCACAATATATATTCATCCCATTGATATTATCATAGGGCATTGTTTCACTTACCGATCACCTCTGCTCAACAGGTAAAAAGATACGCCTTTCATCTTAGTTTCATCCTTTACCAACTCCATTGGTCATTGACAGGTTCCCATAATTATTCATGCGCAGCCGTCTGGTTATGGTAGTGCACAGCGTACAGGCGCCGCTTCTCGTTCAGTTGTTTTATAAAAGAAAGGAACAATGTCTCATGTTTTACTTTGAATGTTACTTCATCATCTCTCTCCCTCCTCCTCCTCCCAGATTAATAAGGTATGTAAACACAGTTGAATAGATTCACAGTACTTTGATTAGTAATCAGGTCAACATCAGCTGGGTGAATGAATGGTAACAGATTAATCTTTGGTGTCATTACTTATCTCTGCTGATATTACTCATTTGACAGATGGAGTGGCTCTAATATGTAGATGGCCTTTGCCATTTTCACCCACAAAATCCACACTTCTCAACTCTATTCTCATATCTGGTTTCATGAATCCTACTCCAAAACTATGTTTCCTATCATATTGGCGAATCAATGAAAAACTTATTTTTTCTAAGAGGTTTTTCCAGATCATCACAAAAGCTGAAAGCGTATAGTGGTTTTGTTTTTTCATGCTATATTAGTACAAATTTTAGTCTTGACAACTGAATTCACTGAACTGAGTAAGAGGATACCTCAACTAAACCTTAGAAATGGAACAAACAAATAACCACACACAAACATGTCCAAAAACTGATACTTTATCCATAGCAATGTCATAATATCCATAATCAAATGTTTGTATATAAACTTCATAGTTTCATATAAACTATAGTGATTCATACTCCTCTTCTTCTTCTTCTTCCTCTACTCTTCTCTTCTTCTATTTTCCGTTTTTTTGCTCTCCCAAAATGAGAGACTAACTTGGTCTTATCCCTATTTGACCTTACTTTCCTTTATTTACATTTTTTGTCCATCATTCTCCTCTTATTTGTAAACTGAAACATCTAGCCTTCTATCTGCTGATCTTTATACCCATGCTTTGACAATCTACAATTTCACCTTGTTTTATTTCCTGTTTCAGATTTCTACGCTTGTATTTAAATTCCATAGTATTCAATATATTTATAAAATATACTCAAGATAGTTGAAAACAATTAAAAAGATATTTTGTGTTACATTAAAGGCTTCTCCTTCTTTCCTTCCTCTTCTTCTTCCTTCTTCCTTCTTCCTTTCTTCTTCTTTCTTTCTTCTTTCTCTTTCCCCTTTCCCAAATGACTAGTTTGCTGGGACAATTGCTCCAAATTGCAAGACCAAATGTGGTTCATCCACTTACATGGCTAGTGCTATACTATAGAAAATGGTTTTATGATTTATTACCCATTTTTCAGATTAAGTCTCTATATTCTCTCTATTTATTAAGGCCTTTTCTGCTATATTATAACAAGTATAGTTCTTATGATCTTAAGGACATTTTGTCCTTAGTTGGTAAATTACTACTATCTTCAATCTTCTATAGAATTCTGCATTGCTAAGATTTATTTTAGCATATTATCTCCTAAAATCTTTATTTTCAACTCAGAGTTATAATCTCAATATGTTATAAAGTTATCATAGTACTCAGGTGAAACATATCTTTCCTTTCCAGATATTTCTGTTAAGAAGATGAAAAGTTTATTTCTATAACTATATTAGTTGTGTTTCGAGTAGGTGAAGTAGGAAAGAAAGAATGCCTGGCACTGGGTTTTGAATAAGACGACCTTTCTTTTCATTTTTCATTTTTTTCCTTTTTCATGCTGAAAAGGTAATAAGAATGAGAGGTGTTAAGCTTTTTATCATCTTGGTGTCGAGCTATTTTTCTACAGATCTCCTCCTACAAAGATCCCACTCACCCAATGTGAGTTTAACTCACTAGTTCGATGGATCGGGGTTCCCTCTATGCTTAGGACACTGAACATTCCAACTGAATCAAGAGTGCATGAGAGAAAAGGATAGTTATTAGTGATTGTGAGGCCACGATTCTTGATTTAAGACACCAAATGCTCACATTCCATCTCGATGAGAAGCGGTTGGGAGCTTTGTTTTTTCATGTTGTCAAAGAGTTAACAATTAAAAATGGATTTATTACGCTATTCCAATCTGGTCTGGTCACAGGGAATGTATACTTGATAAAGAGGTATTTCCATGGGTTTGCCTTGGTATCGTGTTCCACATTGTCCTATTTTTTATCAAGATCCCTGATTTTATTTGATTATGTCCATATAATACATAATCCCTGTTTGTTAGTTTATTCATTCTGATGACCTACATCAGTTGATTCCTCTAACCCTTTTTATCTGCAATGTGAGATAAGTATGTCTTCCTGGTTATGCCCTCTCACATTCCGCTTAGGAATAACCAATTCATGGGGCTGCTTGAGTATCGCGCCGGACTATAAATTCAATTCGTATTCGAGTTATGAAGGTGTCCCAGGCACACAGGCCATGTTTGTTTCCTGGGCTATCTAACATTGGGTGTGCTGGGGATCTAGAAATATTTTGTGGTGATTTAATCCAGCAGGGAACCCCTTCAGAATCATTTATGTCTTAATCCAGCCTTAGTCTTAGCTTTCTTGATGGCCCACCCGACTCGTATCATCGTTCCAAATGAAGAAAGAAAAAGATGCTCCTCTAGAGATCTGTGCTAAAGTTCCAATTTTGATGTCACCCTTTTTCTTGCTCTAAGAGCAACAGTTAAATTCATTTGAAAGCGCTAGCCTCGTAGCTTGAACTTTCTCCCCACCATGACTACTCTGTTAGCAGGTTTCAATCCATGAGGTCTCTCTCCTTCTGGTCTCTGCTTTCTAATCTGATATCTTCGTAGGAGCTGAAATTGTAGGTTGCCTTTGCTTTCTTTGGGTTGTCTGTTAGCTGTCCATTGGTCTGTATATAATCTATTTGCCTTAACCACTGAGGCTGGTGTTATTCTATGTCTTGTCTATCTGAAAGCAAAATTTTTCATAAGAAAATAAATATTCTTCAGATAACAATAATCTCTGTATAACCTCATTAGAAGTTAGAAAAGATTATATCTGAGTCCATAATCTCTTTGGTTTAGAATAACCCTTTTCGACCCCAAAGAAAGAAATTGCCTTCCATTTCTGGTGCAGGAGGCTCTTATGTGTTAGTGCATGTTTCATGCAAGAACTAGGTCTGAGTTGGGCAAAATTCAACTAGTTGTTTTTCCCTAATGCTTCTGTCTAAGAGGTCCTGACTAGTAGCAACTATCTGTAAATGTGATATTACTTCATAGAATTTTGTTGTTCTTTCTCTCTTTCTTCTCGAGGAGTTTGAACAGTTAATTTTGCTTCACTCTGCATTATACTCCTTTGTTCCACCCTGATAAATCATTATTCCTGTAATTCCATAGTCTATCCCTTTATTACTGATAGAAATTATAACTGGCAATCTTAATCGAAATCTTAAAACCTTTCGGTCCCACTCTAAAGGAACTTTGCCAATATGATCCGATCCTTACATATTTCTGTATATGAGTTTGTGGTAATCAAAATATGAACCTGGTACCATGTATAATTCATTACATTTAGATTATATTTTAGTACTCTGTGATACAAGATATGTTCATTCTTCCACATTTACATGGCAAAATGTAATTAGGAACATTTTGTATCCTTATTTACCACATCTTAAACATTCTTCTTGTACCTAAAATAAAAGCCTTTAAAGAGGTCTTAAATGTAGTTTGCATGAATAGTGTGGATCTCCTGAGTACTCATCTGATCGTGAGATTTATTCTTCCTATTATATTACTACCCAATGGCTAATGTAATATGGATGTTTTTCATCTATTTCGTTAAAATTGTTATTATATTTATTCCCACTCATTAGGTTTTATATGGGGTAGTCTGCAAGCCAACTTATTTGCATTTAGTTGCTTCTGAAGTATTATCAATGATGAAATGGATCACTCTGTCATAATTGCGTGTGTTCAAGCTGCTCCTGTCACACTTGGTTCAATGCATTTGATTGTTGGTTGACTATCCTTAGTCTCATAAGTATTCTGAAAAGCCACAAAGACCATAGCTATATTGGATTTTATGTTTTGTGTCGAGGGGCTAAAAGATAGTTATTATTTTATATACTTAATGTCTTATTTGTTTGCTATTTTTTATATAGCTATGTAAAGTCCCAATGTTCGCCAATGATTGTCATGGTAAAATTAGATAGACAAATTATCACACTAGAAGAAGATCAAGTATGAATATGACATTTATGAAATTGGATTTGGCTTTTTGGAGATATTCATCAGCAGAAACCTAACTAAGAGAGTAGTGCAACCCAAGAAACCATAGAGATTTGTTGTCTAACAAGTGTTGTATGATGATGATGGAGAATTGTACGTATGAAGTCAGATATTCTAGGCACTTTGGCAGATACACTCAAAGTGGGTTTCTGATAGAGATAGAATAAGTTTACTTGTTTGATATAATATAGAAGTAATCATTGGTTTGTATCCCTTTAAATAATACCATATGATGGAGTTAAAGGATAAGGGACCATATTATGTTACTTTCTTCCTGTTATGATAAGTTTGAAGGTCCCACATAGATTGAAATGAGCTCTTGATCTGTTCTATAATGAAGAAGTCTCCATCTTCAGTTTGATAATATGTGTCTAGTTTGAATAATAATATAGCTGAAGGTCAAGGAATCACTATTATCTGTAAAAGAGGAGTCATCATTAAGTTTGAACAAACAAGATTCACTGTCACAGAAACTATTTGTAGACAAGTCCAAGAGGTTTTTCCAGAAGGGATACAAGATTCAAGCTCCACTGCAAAGAAATTTTTGGCATGTATCTGGTATAAGATTATCCATGGGTAAAGAAGGAATACTTCATCGGAAGGTAATTTATCACGCATGTTGACATGTTGAAGAGGATCATTTAAATTAAGAAACACAGAAGAAAAAGTAACATTTAATGATTCACCAATGTTATTATTTATGAATACTTATGGAAATAGATTATCAAAGCAACATTTCGATGTTGTTTATCCATCAGACGATAAAGCAGCAAGCAGTCAATCAACTTTGAGATAACATAAAAGAGTGGAGATAATCAAGATTATATATTTTATGTGAATAATGTTGAAGCTGTAATTCAATATATTTGAGTTATATAATTCTTTTCCATATGTAAATTTCAATATAAGAACTTGTTATTTATTTCTCTTTTGGATAGTCAAGATTATAGGTTTTTTTTTTTTGGAAATAACAAAGTTGAAATGTATAAGGATGGTAAAGTTGCTGGTTCTGGAGCTATGTGTAATCATATAGACTTATTTGTTTATTAATAATTCAACTATTCTATTTATTCTGTTGTTGCCTATGAGTTATTTGTTTGCCCTAAACACGCGTAGATGGGTTATTTAAGATGTTTCAGGTACTATAATGAAAATATTGAAGCAGGTTGACAGAATACTTCATAATCTTGATTCCTAACTGTCGACCTATAAGATGCAAAAGCGGAAACACCTCAAACATGAAAATACATAAGATAGCGGCGGCAGTGTGATGTTTCTGCTTTAATCCACACTGGTTATATGAACTTCACATCACGTTTAGTATGAAGTATTTATTTCATCACATTTCCAGGATATGTCAGCTGGTCCAGAAGTCACCTTTGTTTGCCTTTTAAGGTGTTTAAGGTAAGATGGACTAAAGAATAGGAAGCAACAAGCCGTGTTCAATAGTGGTGAGTTTGGCGATATGATACGGTGATCTGACAAACCAAATGTCACAATTACGATGGAGTGTGCATCATGCACACAGCATTGTTCCGGTACTCCCCGGCAATTAATGCCTTCAGCCGGAGGAAGAAAACGTTTAGAAAGCTGGATATGCGCTCTGGTGTTTGAAAATCTAGCTTTCCAGATTACTGTAGGAGAAGCTTTGAGGACGATTATTCCAAGAGCTTGAACTGTTCAACAATTATGTTCCCAGACCTCAATTATCAAGAAGAAACATCTGCAACATTTCATAAAGGGGGTCAGAAGCCTAGAAGTGATCTTTATCCAAATTAAGAATCGATCCTAAACCATTAGTGGTTATTTATTATTTATTGTGGTAGGATCTAGTCTTCAAGATTCTTTATCCATCTCCACAATCAAGTTTAATTTCAGAGCCACCAGTACGTTTTATCGAAGATATTTCCGAATCTTTACGACACATGGTAGTTATGGAGTTCCCTAATTTAAAAGTTATAAAGGGCCCATTCCCGTGTTATTGTTCATGAGATAGAGATGTTTTTGATCCAATTTATCGATTTAAACAATAGTCAGGGTCAATATCCGTCGTTTGATGAGTTTGGCATGATCAGCTGCTATATGATGCTTTGTGTGTCTGAGAAGGCCTCACAAAGACTAGAGGTATCCGGTTGTCTAATTATCATGAAGCTGCTTTGATAGAGGCATTATTCTTGATGAGTAAGATTGATTTAGACCTAGCTCACTGAGAAGAGGTCTTTACTGAGTTCATACTCCAAATTTTGGTTAGGTGTAATGGAAGATGAAAATGAAATCCATGGCATCAAATGGTGTTTGAATTTCCATTGAGTTACTAGAGGTTAGCAATATTGAAGCAAATGTGATTCTAAGATCAAAAGAGACTTAATGGTTTGTTTTTAGAGTAAGAGCACTGGACTTTGTTGTCAAAGATTTGTGCCAAAATACAGTCTGTTTATAGAGATATTTTCTTCCTGCATCCATTAAAATGGGATCTTATAACGTTATGGTTGTGGTACATTATGATTCTGAGTTTAACAACAGATGTTAGAATTCGTTTTTCAACTGATGATTTGTTCAGGATAACATATATGAGTTCAATCAGTTAAAGCTCCAACATCGTGGGAATGGTAATGGTTTGTGTTTAAGAAATCACTTATGGTCTTAAACAAGTTTCAATGGTATCCCTCACGCTTTGAGAGCTGAATCGACATGGTTTTAAAGAGAATGTTGTTGATAGGTATACATATATGAGGTCTAGGGTACATTTTTATATTTCTGGTGTTGTATGTTATTAGATATGTTCTTGTTATTTAATGACACTCATCCAAGTTAACTCAGACAATCTTCTGATACAAGAAAACCATTTAATATGATATCTGTATGTTTTTAAGCTTAAGGTCAAGATTGTTCAGATATGGATCATCCATGTATTGCAATTGTTCCCCGTAGAGCCTATATCGATAGGATCTCAAAATGTTCATATACACATCACCCTCCTGGAAGTGCATCACTACAGTTATTCTTCTGTTGATCAAGTCCCAAGAATGATAGAGAAATGATGGCCATGAAAATGCTCGTTGTTCCTTATGTGGATATTCGATTATGCCTCTGCTCAGGACAAGACCCACATAGGGTTTTTGTTTGGCAACAGAGGTTTAAGAGCAATCTCATCTATTCATCATTTAAGAGCAAATATAAAGTCTTTAGGTATCTTCAAGGTAAAATGAAGATTCATATGTCAAAAACATATTCATTCCAACCTCTGATAGTTATTATGAGTACAAAATTTTAAAGGTTATGATGATAAGAAATCTACCACAAGATATATATTTGTCATGGTAAGAGGAGCGTTATTCATGAGTGCCGTTAACTGTGACAACATCCTCAACTATGGAGGCAGAGTATGTGGCGTGTTATGAGGCTACTCGACATGCAATTTGGCTTCAGAATTTTATTTGTGATTTGGGAGTAGTTGACTCCATTGAGAGGCCTATTATGATGTACGCACAACACTGCCAATTGTTTCCTTCTTCATGACTCATGCACCTCGCACGCAGGTACATTTATGCAAAGTATCGTGTGGTAAGAGTGTTGAAGAAGGCCTTATTACTTTTGTTCACATCGTCACCACAAAGATATGGCAAATCCACCACTAAAGGTCTTAATTGTGAGGCATGATTTAAGAGCATATGTCCTATAGATCAGCATAGGGTGCTTAATCTTGGTCATTGAATATTATGTACATGCAAGAATATTCCAAATGCAGAGTTATTGGTTTGATTATTTTATATATTGATGGATGGATCATTATTTATTTATGAGATCATTTATTGATAGTTGAAAGTTAGCCTATTTATAATCTACAGGTCTGATAAGACTTTTTAATTCAAAGGTTATTCGATACACATATGATTTGCAGTCCTTTACTTCATCATAGTTCTGTATATTCATGGACCAGTTTTATATGGTGATGCAAAGTATTCGTTGGAAAATTGAATGTTTAGAGATTTTATTATAGAATATTCATTACCTAGTCTAGTATGTTGTTGTATCTTGTCGGTATGCAATATATATTTAGATGAAATGGTATTTTGGTATGGGAGATTATGTAATAAGTGATTTTTAGATGGTATATATATATGCGTTGATGATTATGCATTCAAAGTAGGAGAATGTTAGATTCATTTTTTCTGATTTCCATACTTTACACATCCAATTTACTCATCACATGCACAATTTAAGATACTAATGGGACTCGACTTGTTTACAATTTGTATGATTCTTTGGTCACACACTCTCTATAAGATCGCTGCTAACCCATTGGACTCGGAGGACTACTTTCTAAAAGCCACCTATGACTTGTACCAAACTATAAAACACTTCAGGCAAGCAAAATAGTGGTATACTATAGAGTTTATGGATTAGGCTTCTACAAACTCATAGTGGTTTGAGATAGGAAAATTATAAAACACTCATTATTTGATGTGTTTTGTTTTACATGATTATAGAGTGATTTACTGGCTCAGATAACGCATTAGAGGTTAGATTTTATGCTTCAAAGAAATTGAATATGCATGTTTCTTTTCGATCCATGTATCTTCTCTTCAAATATTTCAAACAGGAATGCCTTTTAGAAGATAAGTTCCCATGGATGAACTTCGACCTTCATATACAAAACAAACATGTGATATCCATCTCAAACAGTATAAATTTGATCCCCAATTTTCTATAAATGTTTGAGGATGCCTTTCATAGATCAGGTTTATTTTTCATAAATTGAAGAAACTCCAATCAGTTAGTGATGCTGGATTCCCTACTAATCTGATTGGCACTCGACCAACTCCATGCATGTTCTTGTTTGATTATTTGCCTTTAATGTGTCTTAAGAAGTTAAAAAGACATAATTTGGGTATTTTCAGTGTTGTTGCATGTTCTGAATGTTAACTTGTTCTGCTTTACTTTTCCCATCCCTACATCCATAAAAATCCACAAATTGAGTCTTTAAGTGTTTAGAGGCAGTTATTCCAGCGAGAGTACGCTCTGTTCATCTTTCTCACTGATCATGCGAAACCTGGTCTCTGACCCCTCTGCAAAGGGTGTTTTGTTTCATCTAAATTTCCATGAAACATATGTCGCCTTCTCTGTTTTTAATCAACCAAATCAGATTCTTCAAATATGCAAAATATATGCCAAAAGGGTCCTATGTACAATGCTAATTTTATTTCCAGTAGAATCATTTGAGATAGGAAAACAATCTAGTCCAAACGCCTCAATATCTCAATGGCTCCCACAGATAATAATCATAGCATGTTCATAATGAAATTCAAAACCCAAATTTTGCTTTGATAATTCAAACTTCCCTAAATCATTTGAACAGCTATTTTCCAATCCTTTGAGTTTGATGTCAGCAACAACATCCAGTTCACAGCACATCAAGTATCATCTCAGCTCATGGACAGCTATACTTTGTTCATATGTTATCTTAATATGTCAGTCGTTCCCTGATTCATACATTCCATTTCCCACTGAATTTTGCCTCTCAGCAAGACCTGTTCTGAGTTCAGATAGTCATATGAGTGTCTCTAAACAAATCTGACAAAAAAAATCTTCTGGTCGAGAAAAAAATTAGTGTCTTACTTCATGCTTCAAAGCACATATCTATGTTTATAACATTATGTGAATAGCAAAACAAACATTTGGTAAGATATAACATAGTAATATAGAGAAATGAAAAGAAAATATACATGTGTTATGAGTTAACTATGATGTTGTTTCATAGTTAATGGATGGTAAGATGTACAATACTTGCTTTCGGCTTCCTAGTTTCGTATTCTTTAATGTATTAAAATAAGAGTTATTCTTTCTTTATGATTGAACATTTAAAATTGATTTTTTTTAATCTTTAAGTCTTAATATTATTATAATCATTTTCCCCAATTTCCAGAGATGGTTTTTGTCCTCATGAGACAAAGATATGGTATGATCATCTCTTTATGGTCTCTTATTTCATGCTTGGTTCAGGCTGTGCTTTTTCAGTTTGAGTTTGGTGAGATTCAAAATAAATTAATCTTCCTAAAAAGATCTTGTACATGGAGATGTTGTAGGATAGGGGTGTATTTTTTTAACTCACAATCCTTTCCTCCAGCTGACATAGATAGCCCCAATTTGTTTTGAGAAGCTGAATCCATCGTGAGATATTGTTTAATCATATATGATAAGATGTTCAGCTGCATGAGGTTGGAAACCTGATGATCTCGCCCATTCCAATGGTCCATGTTGAAGAAGATCTTAGATTCAAAAGATTCGTTAGAGAATGGCGTCAAAAAGTCGGTTCGGTGTCTGCACTTCTGTCTGCAGATGATACATCTTACGAAGTTTTGTTATCGGTATTATTTTGTTGTATGGAGCAGAACTCACAGGTGGTGCGAATTTCTTTATCGACAATGGTGATTTCTTGCTTTGTAAATATGTTTGTTCTCAAGTTCATCTAATGCAAGATATGTGCTTTCAGTGATTTATTAAAGCAAATTGGAAGGGTCGATGTTGTCCTGCACACAGTTCCAAAAATTATGATTTTGCTGTCACATCACTTCTGTCTCTTCACTGATTTTTGTTGGTGTGAAACAGTATCTTGCTAAAATGATCTAGTAATTACCTAGTTTTGAGATCCTATTACACTTAAGCCAGCCTCTGATCCTAAAAAGAAATGCACAACACAGCTTGAAATTCAAACTATGTTGGTTGACAACACTTCGAAAGAGACCAAATTCAAAGAGAGACACTAAATATCCTTCCAGCTCATCTCTGATTCTATCTTATCCTCTTCATTGTTTTCTGCTGCTTTATTTGTTCACTCCTTGACCCTTCCACACCAATCATGATCATCATGATCCACTTGTTTCCAACCAAGCATGAATTGGGTAATTTGTTTAAACCCATTTTCAAAAAAAAACTGAAATGGAGAAAATGATTCAAGAGATGTTGGATCAAGGAATCATCAAACCGAGATAGAGTCCCTTCTTCTCCCCAGTTTTGTTGGTCAGAAAAAAAGATGGCACATTCCGCTTCTGTGTAGATTATCAAGCATTGAATGTAGTTACAATAAAAGATAATTTTCCATCCCAACTACTGATTTTTATTGATTAGCTGGTGGTGCGGCGTTTCAGCAAGTTAGATCGTTGGTTTGATATCACCACATCTGGGCATGATCTAGGAGCATGCACAAAACATATCAGCTGAATCCATTGATCGTTATTATGTTTGGTCGCATTTATATAACTCAATGCCATCAAGATCCGCTAACCATGAAATATTTTACTTCTCATCGCAATTTTTGGTTGTTTTTTTTATGATATAATTGGTCTATATGTTTTTACAGCGGTTTAATTACTTTATGTTCTTTTTTTCAAGAGGTTTACCTTCGGCGTTTCTCAAAATTATACGCACAGTTTTTGGGCCGTTGAGTCATGTTATCTGCAGAGTTCGTTGTTGTTCTGAGAACG
Organism: Tetrastigma voinierianum; assembly: GCA_016808115.1. Classification (NCBI taxonomy): domain Eukaryota; kingdom Viridiplantae; phylum Streptophyta; class Magnoliopsida; order Vitales; family Vitaceae; genus Tetrastigma; species Tetrastigma voinierianum. The sequence goes on from JAEQBH010001390.1 coordinate 146,827, forward strand.
CGTGCTAACGTCACAGCGGCCCGCACCGCCACGTCACCGTTCACCTGAAATGGTTACGATCGATCGTCGATCGCGTCCCGCCCAACAAACCCAAACATCGTCGGATTTATCACGAACAGCGAGTCGATCAACCCAATTGTCACCAACACGGTGATTTGGTAATTAGAAACACGTCACCGATGTTATCGGCGCGAACATGTCGCCCGATTATCTGAGATCTTGTACTGTCCAGTGTCTACTGATTTATCACATGATTTAATTCATCCTTGAGGTTCCTATCCCGCACGAACCCCTGCATTGTGAGATCTTGAGTCACCTGTCATCCTGCATCCCACTCACATTTTTGCCTACTTGGTGTCTTGAGCCAAAAGAGATCATTCCTCCAATGCCATATCCACCATTTCGTAAGATTGCAAATGTCACCTGACCTCTCAATCCGGTGACGTTTTGTTCCTTGTGTTCCATGCATCAGTATGTGAAGGATAAATGTCATCCTCCATCCTTCTTTCCATTATTTAGGGTCGGATTTCTAACTTTGACCGTGTAGGATTTGAATAGGGTAGTTTTAGATCTCTGGTTCACCTGGCATGCAATGGCAGTAGAATTGGTCATGCCCCTGTCTCCATCTGTATTTACTCACTTCCAATCTCCATACAGAGAATGATCCAGAGTAGTGTTTTAAACTTTTTGTATACTTTTTAGCTTCCAAAGTCTTTCCGCTGTCATTCGTGCTTGCATCAGATCCCTAAGTGCTATGGCATAAAATCCTCACTAAAAATTTTCTGTTTGCAGTCGAGTTTTACATATGGTGTCATTAGGGAGCATCTTCTGATTATTATCGGTTGAAGCTTACTTAAGATCGAAGGAGGGATGAGGTTGCCTTAGACTTCGCATTTCTCACCCCTTACACACTAGTACTCCTTCACCTTCTCGGTAGTGATCCAGTTCTGTGGGATGTTTGATGGTTTCATTGAGAGGCTGCCCTGCTCAATTCCTCCATCCAGAAGAATAAAACACTCATTGCTGACCTCAATCTTCATGTCTTTTTATCACATAATGTAAGCTATACCTCCTCCAGGCAAGCCATGAGTATTTGATTTTGATCATTTTTTTATATTGTCTATCTATGGTATTGTTGGGTAGATCATCTTTTAACAATAAAATTCACTTCAACAATCCCATGCCAGTTTTCAAAAGAGCTGTTTAGGTTTCATTTTATCTCCTGTCAAATGGCTGATCTTTTCCCAGTTTTTCTATTTGTTATTTATAGCCTTCTTGTCCATTGTCTCTCCATAAAAAACCCTGGACTGGTTTGCAGATTTTGAGCGTATGCTTCCATCTGAAAGATGAAACAGCTTGTATGAAACTGGGATGCGGACATCATTGATCAGCAGTATGCTCTTCAATGGAGTGCTATTTTGTCTTCAATATTCCAATTTTTACAAAGATTTATCAATCTGCTTGGAAAAGATGGTGTTAACTTCACATGGATTTAGTTATGGGTCAGCCCGTGACCAGACAATTTCGTCAATAGAACTCGCCTGGTGATAACATATCGACTGATATCAGCCAAAACTGTATGTATCGTGTCCATGATGTGCAGGCTTTTGGGTTTGTTGAAAAAATAGGTTTTGATTCATCTAGCAATAGAGAAAGAATTGGTGATATATAATGGTTTAGTTCCATTATCACCAAGAAAGAAGTGGATTCTCATTTAGTTTACTACATTTCAATGAGAAAGAGATATTTTGATGCAGATCCACTAAGATCAATCTGTTTAGCATCAAAAAAAGATACAAGAGCTGAGATTTAGGTTTCATCCGAGACTAATCATGATTGTTTTATTCCACTGATCTTTCCGGAACAAGATCTCCCTGGGGGCTCTGCTCTTTCAAGGCCTCCAATTGTAAATTCAAAGAGAGTGTTAGGATAGGAATGAATGAAAAGAGAAAGAAAGTTCTATAGCTGAAAATGAAAAACAAATGAGTGGTATGGCGGGCGGGTGAGCTATGAGGTGTTTAAAAGATTTTTTTAATATCGAAAAATAAGCTATTCATTTTTAAAAATTATCGGCTTCTAAATAAAAAATAAACATATATAGAGATAATACATATATATATGAAATATATATATATATATACATATTATTACATATATATATATTATTTCAATATGGAGCCTACAGATTCTTTAAAACTTAAGATATCAAAGATTTATAAACATATTTATGCAATTAAATTTTAAGATTCTGTTCTTTACTTAAAATTATCAAAATTTATAAATAATAAATAAGAAAAAGATCTAAACTATTCAAAGTCAAACAGGTCCCCATTATGCTTTTCATCAATATAGTACCTTTTAATTTTGTAGTATTTACAAAAATTTTGAACAGATGATTCCAAACCAATTATCCCAAATTCCTAAACAACATTTTGATATTGTTGAATCATATCAACTCCACCATAATTCAATGATTGATGATGGATGATTGATTCTTGTCTCAATTGTTCTTTTTATCTCTAGTCAATTATTATCTTTCATCTAGTAATATGCTTAGTTTGATATTCTAAACAAAATTATTTACATATCAAGCAACTGGTCTTCCTCTATGATACTTTGATAATTGTCAATTATACTAATATATGTTTTCACACTAAAAACTAATCACCAATGATACTATCTAAAATAGCTCTTTATAGTTTTCTACATGAATGAGTTTTAATGATATTCTATCTTGCCTCAGATCGCTGGTACTTACTTGATATGTTCAACATTCAGATGATGTCTTTAGCCATCACCATAACTGCTTACTTCTGAACCATTTATCAATGTAACCCTGTGATAGCTGCCCAGTCGTCAAGATCAGAAACCATGTTCTGGATATCTCTAAAGCCTCTTCTTTCCTATAATTTTCTCGGAGAAGTGAGATACACTTTGCAATCATCTTTCTTCCAGATATACGCTTAACTGATTCCTGAGTATTCATAACTGGTCTTTATTTGGCTCAACAACTGATTTTTCTTTTGTTGAACCCAGATTCTGTCTGTTACGAACAATGAAAAAGCTAGTAATCATTTCAAGAGCAAACCAATTGGTTTCCCCCACTCGTATTTCCACCCCCAGATGGATAATATATTTAGTTCTTCCGCGGAGATGTTATGGTGGAGTACACTCCTTATATGCCCTTACAAGATTTGAACCAGTTAAGTTGTTTGTTGTTCCAGATGATTTCCATTCCTACAAGTCCATGCAATGCATGATGTTGAAACACCTAAATGTTAGAGTCCAACTTCCTTTATAAAAACTTCATCGTAAGCTCAGTGAGAGTAAGTCATAGTTTCTCTGTAAGGTCAATTTTGATTACCTGATAAAACTTTGTTCTGATTTCTTTGTTCGCTGAGTTATGAACTCATGAGAGTAATAGATAGCTTAGTCCGTGATCTGATCGTCCGAGGAAAAGTTGTTTTGATTTTTGGGTAGGCCCACACTGTCATGATTTCTTGATTTAATATCATTGTCTTGTTCACTACTTATTGGTCACATTGGTAAAAGACTGACCTGGTCTAATCAAGGTTCTGAAAAAAATTTTTGGGATGTGTTAACAGAGGGTATCACATATTAGTTATCAGAGATCCTGAAGAAAATTCGATCAAAAATTAGAGTGACTACAAACTATGTCCCCACACCTGATAAAAATAAAGCATTTAGTCCATCCACCCCAGTCCTTACAAAGCATGATCAGAAATGCCCTGTTTTAACTTCCTTTAAAGAATATTCAACTTTGGGATTTGATCCTTAGAGTGATAGATAAATTAGGTGTTTTGTTGCCTTATAGTCTGCTTGTCTTCTGAAGAGGTCCCTTGTGAAATTCAATATCATTCTTTTCTCCAGGCAATTACGGTCTGTGATCCAACTCTGTTAGAATTCCTTTGAGAGTTCCCTTATCATTCATTATTCTTTTCTCCATGATTGTGGAAGCAAGGAGTAATTTTGTATTTCATCTCCATGTGTCCACCTTCCTTTGATTTTGGCACTCAGAGTAGTTCTCTATCAGAATCACTCTCTAAAATATCTTTGAATATTTTTCCAAACCCTGATCATTCCTCTGTATCTGTACTGGTACAGCTTTTTGAAGTCCTGTGTCTGTTCACACCTAGTTTTATTTATGAATGTTAAACAGGTTATGGTTGATAATATACAGAGCTCCCAAGGAGCCAGGATTTATTTTTCTCATTTTTTCAAGGTGCCTCATTCCAGCACTTAAAAATGCTTCTATTAGATTCCTCTAGGCAAGTCCATGATGAAAGATCTCATTACACTCTCATTTAAAACTGATCGGAATTAATATCTCCCACTCTTCCTCTGTTCCAACAGACTTAACTGGTCACATGTGCATTCTGAGCTGCTGCTCTTCAACTGATCTGATTTGAATGTATACACGCTTTCCTCCAATCGCGCCGGTCTCATGTGGTTCATAACTCCTTAAGATCTTCAGTTAACATCTCGGAGCCCACCCAATTTGAGAGGTTTCACTGGTGTGCTAGTTTGAACTTCCACTACTAATCAAATTTGTTGCAGTTTCGGTCAGACCTGGCCCACTCTGCATCGCCAGATTCTGATTCAATTGTTTTGAATCTGCTCAATGATAACACGTATGAGTCACGTTTCTGTCTATTTTTAATCTATAGTATATATGCCCTTCCACCTTCTTGGTTGATTTCAACTCCTCTTTTTCAATTTGGGTATCGACTGCTTGAGAGGATTGAATTAAATAGCCATGCAGTTTTTTCCCAGTTATCATTGTTCTCATTATTTGGTGTTATTGTCAAGAAAAAGAGAACGTATGTTTCAAAGATCGCTTCTGGTGTACCTGGGGAATGATACTTGATATATTGTGGAGTGCGAAGTGTAACTCGGGGTCTACAGCTTCAAATCCATCTGTTGTCGCTGTTCAAGATATACACCATCCATGTCTCCTGGCTTGAGAGGTTCAAGAGAAGACTGATGATACAAGTTTCAAGATAGTCACACTATACGGGAGGTCAGCTAAAGAGTCGCCATGATTCTATATCATGTGATCATAGTGATCGGATTTGTTACTTCACTTTAGTGAGAGGCCTTCTGAGTCAATCCGCTCTGATGGAAGAGATCTCATATTTAGGTGGTGAGTAATCCTGCAACAGATAGAATTGATGTTTCTGACCATTATGAGGTGGTATATGGTGGTAATTCGATTTTTGGTATAAGAGCTAGCATCAAAATGAACCAGAAATTGATAGAGTACCAGACTGATTTACTCGAACATCTGGGCCACTGATGCTCCAGCAATGATCGGTAGCCTACAAAAGAATATCTGTCTTACTGGTGTCTTCATATTTTGACTGATGATAGATGATGATGAACTGATCCACACATCCCACTAAGGTGAGATTTAGGCATCCAAAATGATTCACAGACTATTGTGTTCAACATTATATCACTAGTCAACGCATAGAATATTGATGTTAAAGATAGATTTGATTTGATTTGTTTTCTGTTATTGTTGATAAACATTACATATAATGATGATATCTCCAAGACATAGACATACTCCAATCTTTCCACTCATTATTGACTTTTGGCTCCTTTCCATTTTAAAATCATTATTCATCAAAAACATATGTTATAACTAAACAAAAACAAATAAACAAAAAATGATTGTAACTGGCAAGTAAAGTGGTCATGAAAAACAAACACAGACAGTGTGTTTGAGCTCATATATACTTAGCAACTCAATCATTCTGCATTTTAACTGTCACTTCAAATGATTTGCCTAAACACACCTGGTTTATCTTTCGATTTTTCGTTCACTAACAAAAGCGAAAACAAACAGCAACCGATGCTCTGAATTATCGAAAAGCTGATAACCAAAATTTCGGTGCGGTTTGCTTTTCGTTTCGACCAAAACCGGATGATTTGGCAACCGTCAAATCGTAATTTCGTCCCGCAGCGACTTCAACCACTATAGTATCGACATTGGTCACCGATTGCTGGGATCGGCATTGGCACCGCCACCGATTCGATATCGCGATTTATTACCGCTTCGGTCGCGTGATCGGCACCGCCAGGCAACGGTTTTGGGCTGAACGGAATATACGCGACTTCGGCATCGGCCACCGATCACGGGTCGCTGAGCGGCTTCGGGCCACCGAACGTTTCGCGATCGGCCATCTAAGATCGGCATCATGTCGCGGGCATCGGCATTCATTACCAGATTTATTCATTACTCATCGTGATTCACATCGATCGAGCATCGATATCAGATTCTTGATCACATCCAGCAGATCTGCTTGCTGATTCACTGATCTACACACCCATGATTCACATCAGATTCACGATCTTTACGATCTGATTCATCTAGATTTGGTATTTGACATCTGGCTCTGAGCACCACTGCATCTGACATCTGCATACATTTCATTCTTTCACACATTTTTACTCGCCTCATTTTGAAACACTGCCTTCCGCAATCCCAGATCAATTGCTACTTCATGTCCCATTCTGATTTGATAGCTGATGAAACCATTTGATGCTGATAGGCAGGGGGTCTGACCAGTTCATTTAACAGCCAGCTCCAGGATTTATATTATAAACACAATATATCTCCATTTATTCAAAGATTTATGCTCTGATTTGATGGTAGCTTCTCATTCCAACAGTCAAAGTCTAGTTTCCTATTGAGTATCTTCACAGCCTTCATATAAAATATCTGTTACTTTAATCTTGATGCTGATTGTTCCATTCCACAAGAATTCCCAGCTTCTTCTGTTACTCACTCAGCTTTTAATTCATTGTCAAATGATTGTCAAAATAAGTCCCAGCTCACTGTCAAGGAGTCCCATCCTGATTGATGTTATCGTCTATTATTGATCTGTTTTAGTTTGCATCTACCATCCATGAATGTTAGGTGTATTAACCAGGCGGTTTTGAGATTCCATAAACCTGAGATTGGTGTGGGTTGTAAAATCATGTCTGATAAGATGGGAGTTGATCAATTGTACTGTAGGTGAGGAACTCCAGGTAAGCAAACAAAGATCTCATTAGTTGTCATCATTTGTCAAGTCTTAATTTCCTAAACTTCTGTTGAGCCTGCCTCTGATCCAGGTGAAATATGGTCCAACAAACCCATGTTAACTAATCTGATATTTGTTACATCCAACAAATCCTTTAGGCCCACTTCTGACTAGTTTTCCAGTTATCACATATCATCAATTGAGGTCCCTTGTTACCATCCAGATATAAATCAATGTTTGTTTGTTGATATTCGCTGAGGCCTTTAGTATATTAAAATCGCTACAACTGATAGTAATCCAACGTTGAGAACCTGTTGATTTATTCTTCGTCGGATGAATCCAGGGTGTGATGCCAGGATAAACTATCTGGTACATTCCTAAACAACGATGTTATCATTGAACCCCACTGATCTCAACCCTATCCACAGATTCAAAGCCTAATCTAGCAGGAAATATTTAGCTTTGTGATTTACTTCAGATTCAGTGGGCTCAACCAGGCCTCCAAGATATATATTTATAAATCTGAAGACAGTCTTGAAGCCTGAAAAAGGGCCTCTTGAGGTGAAAAGCTATCACTCAAAAGTAAATTCATGGATTGCAGAGGATGAAGTGTAGTGGGTTAATCGTTAGTCGTACTTCAGAAAATAAAAATGTTCTCAGTCATTGGCCCTCAATACACAGGAACTTCTTTATGGCCTGATGGACCACTGTTTTCATTAGATGGTTTTGTATTGTTATGATCCACAATCTTCCCAACTTCAATGTTCAATATATGTCAGACTATAGATGATTATTTGGTAATACATTAAACAGATTGAGAGTGTTTAACTCAAAGACGAGGCACAAAGGCTGGTCATCACCAAGAGGCAAAGGCCAGGCCATGAGATTTGGCTTGACCTGGCATGAGGATTTATTTATTTGAGGTTACACTCAATGATAGTCCCTCTAAGATTTGAATATGCAAAGATATCCATTTGATCCACAAGTAATTGTTATTTTTTCCACCTTGAAGCAAGAAGATAGGCTGATTAGTGTTCTTCAGTTTGTCTATTTTTCCCTGGATCTTTTGGGAACTGGACAAGTCTCAACGTTAGAATTTGGTGTTGTCCTTATGTATTAAATGATCCATTTATTTTATAAGAACTGTCCAGAATGAGGCTGCTCAATCCAGGTATCAGAAGAGTTGTATAAACATTTGAACGATACAAAAATGCATTTATATTATTCTCTTTACAGCCTTTCACGATCACTAATCAAGAGTACTCAAAGAAATGAGTTTCAAAGGGTATCCACTGACCTGATCAATACTCAGTTAGCTATTGATATCATTTCATTGAGTACAAATATGGTTTAAGAGAATCATGGCGATGTTTGATTCACATCTCAATATTTTAACCCTCCTTCATGGAGTCCTAAATGCAAAGCCCATGGAGAATTTATCTTGGTTTATGTCTTGCTCCTCTGTGATTTGAGCAGAGAATTCATCAAAGTATTAGACTTATCTTGATCCTAAATAATCCCACCATCTGTCACCAAGGATATGTTTTTCTGATGGACTTCATGGTCAAAGGCACTGTTCTATTATTATCGTCTGATATGTTATTAGCATGATATTCCATCCCAAATGATTCAGTCATTAGTTTATTCACTCCACCTCTATGCACTTTCGGACATGTTGGTCATTGATATTTATATGCCTCATATCTTTTTATCGGCCTGCAATGCACAAAAAGATAGAATGCTACTGGTTGTTTGTCCTCACAAAAGTTACAATAAATTCATGAGATCCACACAGGTTCCTATTGGTTTAGTTGAGGTCGTCACTACTCTGACTTGTATGATTATCACACTAATTTATTATTGACCCTCATCAATGTGGTTGTTATGATCCTTGTTAAGTTGTAGACCGATCAACATGTTCAGCCTACTCTGGGCTGGTTATCTATTTATTTATAGTAATCGAGTTTAAAATTGTTTTGTTGATATTGTTGAATAATTATATATTGGTTCTGAGTTGTATTTGAATGATAGGCAACCTTATTTTGTTGAGTAGTTTTTGGTAGAAAACTCTTCGCACTAAGTGGAACTTTATTTGCATCATAGTATCTGTATCATCCTCAAACAGAATGGCAGTCCGAAGTGGTAAATTGTGGACTTGAACAATATTCTGGGCTTTTCACTAAGACAAAATCCATTAATAGTTGGTGGATGTTTTATATGGGTAGAATTTTAAAAATACAGCATCATAGTTAAGTTTGAAGATGCTCCACTAAGTTTGTATAAGGTGCCCTTATTGGCTTGATGATGTTCACAAGGTCTACTTCATCTGGTTCTTATTAAGCTCTACGTTTTCAAACGTGAGCATTCTACTCTTTGGTCTTGAAGTTGGCACTTGAGATATTTCTGAATCAATGTTTAAAAGTCAATGCTCACCACTTGGTCTCCAATGAGGTGGTGAGTATAAAATGGTTTGGTTTCCATCCTACCCATAAATATGTCATCCCACTAGTTCCTACAGGTCTGATGTTGATTATTTGATCCTTCACCATTCTGGAGCGTTCATTATTCAGTAGCATAAAAAATGGTCCTTCCATCGGAGAGTAGTATCCATCCTGTTTTTCACATCTCTTGCTCTCAAGCTTCCTTCCAAGGTAGTTTTCCGGCTGAAGTATGCCCCTACTCGAAAGTGTAAAATAACAAGCATCTCCTTAACCCAGGTGTGCAATATAAAGCTGATCGCACTATCCTGTAACAAGTTTGAGTCAGCCTCGCGTTGTGTAATGGAGTGAGAGAACTGAGAACGATACTGGAATATTAAGGCACAGCATTTCTTCCAGACATAAATTCGAGTTTCCACCTAGGAGGACAATGTGTCTTTCAAGAGGAGAGGATGATATATCTCAAATCCCATTCCAGTGGCCCATAAGAAGAAGATCTTGACTGGGTAAGACCAAGAGGAGAATAAGGAAGATATGTCTGGGTTCAGCAATTTGCCTAAAGAGATGATGTTCCTTGTGACAAGCCCTCCCTAGCTTGGTTATCAGATTATGTTGTTTGAGGAAAGCAACCTTAGGCAGTGGTGAATTTTTTTCTGTCTTTTCTTTTCCAGAAAGCTTTTGTAGGTTGTAAACTAGTGAGTCGCTAGTCTTCAGGCTAGAGATTGTAGAGGAGGGAGAGGGCGACTTGGGAAATACACAAACTTTTCTCTGGCTCCTTTCTCTGTTTTCCTTTTTTCTGCTCTGTTTTTCTTTGATTTAGTGACTGAGATTAGAGACAGCACTGCTCTGAGAGTGTTAGACCTTGTGATTGCAGACAGTGCATCAAAAACCTTCTCTTTCAAAGTTTCTGATGCTCTTGCTGGCCTATTGGTGCATTTAGAGAGCAACAAGAATAGAGAAGCCATTTTTGTATCTAGTATTATCCTTAATCTCATTGGACCTGAACTTGCATTGCTTGTTATGTCAGAAAACCTTTGGTCTCCAATATTCTTGAACTGTAATTTTTTTATCTCCATGGTTGATAAAGGAGAATAGTGATGTTGTGTAACACAACAACATCTTTACCTCAGCTCAATAGTAGTCACGTATGTAATAACAAGGGCAACAAATAAAATTTTCAATGAAACTGTCACAAAAAGAGAAGGCAAAATCAGGGATCAGTCTGAAATCATGAATACTCTCTATGTAGCTTGAAAGATCCATACCTTGCTAAAGATGGAGGGTCCCAACATACTGGCACTTCCTGCTTGACATTTTCTTTGCAACACTAGGGACTATGCCAAGCTGAACTTTGGCTTGAGAAATGTAAAATGCATCCACAAGGAGGCTCTTGGGCTTTGGCTCTCTTTTATGGCCCTTGCCTTTTGGTTCTTTCTTTGTATACTCTGTATACAACCTGTGTAATTGCTTGGGCACTTTGTTGACCATGTTTGAATAAAAATAAATGCAAGATCCAAGCAAGTTTATTGTTGCTGTGGTCCCAGTTGCAGCTACTGATGCTGGTGGTGTTCTCTAGGGAAGAAAAGAAGGAAGAACCTGCTGAGAAAGGCTTGATGGATGCATATGAGTTTCAGTTTGTTTGACTAAGTTTATTTTGCTTGTTGTGACATCTTGACATGAACTTCGAGTTCTTCACTCTAATTTTCATCCACTGATGATAGGGGATTTCTTTGTCGGTGTTTGAGGATGGTGAGAATAAGTGAAAGGCTGCTTACATTTGGGGGTAATGACCTTCTCCAGCTTCAGCATTGAGTTCTGCCTTTGAATCAGTGACCATACTCGAGTTCCCAATATCCGCAGCAGCGGAATCTGCAAAATCTTGGGTCTTTCTCCTCTTGGGATCTATCGATCGCTGCCACTGGTGAAGGGATCGAAATGACTGACGGGAAGTGAGAGTGTACACTTTGAATCACCCCTTCGGTACCAGCCTACATTGCCTTCTCATGTGGTTTTTTCCTCAATGAGGAGGTATCATCATCACTGTCTGATCATTATGATATGCTAAGAGAACTTATTTTGCTTCATTTCTTAACATTTTCTTGCTGACAAAAATGAACTCAGGTTGCTTCAACTCCTATGCCGAAAATGTATCAGAAGAAGATGGTAAGCAAGCCAAGGGAAAGTAGTTTTATTGATTTTATGGATAATACTGAAATGAAAAATAATTTATGGAATACGATCGATTTGGTACACATAAGGTTGGATTGGCCCGTTGGTCCAGTTTAGGGTTGGGTTGGGCCAGCATAATGATTTGTAATCCAATATGTACACCTGGCCTTAATTTTTGTTCTAGGTCGATGTAGGCTCGGTCGGCTTCAAATCGCAGTTCTCTGCAGCAGCTCAGACGAGCACAAGCAGAGGCCCATTAGCTCATATCATGGCGAATATGCTATTATCGATATATCTGAAAAAGCCGAATGTATTTAAAAAAAAATTATTTAAATTAATTAAAACTAAATATTTTATATTCATTTCAACTTTTTTTTCGAATAATTAAGACTTTAAAATATATTATATTTGAAACTTTTTTAAAAATTTAAAATAATTTATAAACTATAAAAAGTTTGTTTATATCAATTAAAAATAATAAATATATACACAAGTATATTATTTATACATTGAAGGAATAAATTTAAAATTTTATACTTTATTACCTCATAAATATTATGAAAAATTACTACAAAGTTTATGTTTCTGGTAATATATTTTAATTAAAACATAAATATAATTATTTATGTAATACATTTTAAATAAAATTGATACTTTTTGATTTCATTTGAATAAATAATTTTTCAAATAAATATATATGTGTTTAGTATTAGAGTGGCCAAAACCACCTCTCCCCTTCCTATTCCTCCCTCCCCTTCCCCCTCTTGTGAAGAGGAAAAACCTCACATCTCCTTTCGAACTCTCCTCTCTTTACGGCTCAGAAAACTCCCCTCCAACCTCTATCCCAAACATTTCCATTTTATTTTCCTTAGATACAGTGGTGTTATTTTCCTTCCAATGGTGTAGATGGCAAGGCCGCGATAGTGTCGAACTTGGTTTGTAGAAGGGATTCCATCGCTGACTTGGATTACTGACCTTATTAGCGCTATGAATTTTCGTCCATAATTTTCCAACCTTTTTCCTATAGTTTTCATCATTAGTTTTTAAGCAGTGAATTGATAAGTACCCAAACCCAATAAAGCAGGTAGCTTCAACAATCGCGATACGGGACAGACATCATTCATTCTAAAGAAGCTGATGATTCACTGATGACTCATGGTTTGATAGATTAATTAAATCCTTCTCGTGTATCCAATAACCCTTTATCACAGGTACTTACGCCCCCCAGCAGTAGTAGCCTGCCGAAGCTATCTGTAATCGAGTGCTCATCCAAGCAGCCCCAAGAGAGAGTTCAAAGGCTCTATCTAATATGTTTCATCCTCACGAAATGTCTGTAAGTTTTAGATAATAATGGCAATGATACGATCCCATATAAGTTCTACAAGAGATTATGGAACTAAGATTTGCCCAGCGATTCTCCCAACTATGTGTCATCTCTTTCATCAGCCTCATATCGATCACAGACTCATCATCGATTCTTCATCAGAGCACCGACACATGCAGTGATAATCCATCCAACTTCTTTAGAATGACAATGATTAACCCGCTCCACAAAAAGAGATCAGAGCTACGCTAAACTCGGTAAGCCCCATCAAACTGTTTTGTCAGCCTCCTATTAGCCAGATCTATCATAATGTTTTCCTCAAACATTTTCCTTATATTTTCCTATCGATTTTCCTATTTTCTCACCATTTTTTCCTTCTCAGCATTGGAACAAACACAATCTTTGGAAAATTATGGGGAAAATCAAAGGGGGAAAAAATAAAGGAAAGTTGAGGAAAATTTACAACATTTTTCATATTACTTTCTTTACAAAATAGTGAGAAAATTATGGAAAAGTTTGGAAAATTCGAGAAAATTCATCTGGCTAATAAGTGGACGTGAATCCCTTTTAGAAACTGAGTTCGACACTATCGCAGCCTTCGACACCAATGTAAGGAAAATACTGCCACTAGATCTAAGGAAAATAATATGTTATTCTAGATTAAGGTTTTCAGAGAGAGTGAGTTTAGCTTGAGTCACAGAGAGATGAGGGGTTCGAACGACAAAGAAGGTATTTTAAAGGAGAGAGAGTGTTGTGGAGAGGGGGTTAGAAGATAGAGAGACTGTGTTTGTCACATAGGGGAGATGTGAGGGTTCTTCTATTCGCATGAAGGAGAGGAGTAAAAAGGGTCATAAAAATGTTTACCCATAGCTCCCAGGCATATTTTATCATGCAGCCATGATAAGCACACAACAATTAGGTGTGCGAACATCCAGAGTCAACAATCCAATGCTTTTCATAATCACAGAGTCATCAGGATGCATTAGGGGGAAGCCATATTTTATGTTTGGATCAATGACTTCAATAGAAAAGCACTACTCCCATTTTGAACATCAGAATCTTCATGGGCGTATTTGCTTCCGCACCACGAAGCCACCCGATAATTTTTCGGATATGGCCTTAATTTACCCCCATCGAGAACAAGTCACCTTCACATGGAAATCATGCTTTATATGCCCTTCCTTTCCATTATATGTAACAAATTTTAGAATCGGCACCTTGTCTCGTCTCTGTTCTAAAATGTTTGTCTCCACTGATTTTGTTTGGGGAAAGGCTTGCCCTTCTTGTACTCTAGTATAGAGAAATATTATTTTCAGCAATGAAGATTTGAGGGACATTTGTTTCACAAGAGCTTCCTGATTTGAAAGTGAATTTTCCAACTCAACAATAGAGGATTGATTTGCTCATCCTTGCACCAAAGAGATGCAAGGCATGAACTCTTTCCTCAAGCCACAACAAGATAACAACGGCGTGCATTGCTAATTATAGATTAGATGAATCTAACTTGAAATTTCAGAACACAAGGATTTAACTTTCAAAAAATACTCCAGAGTTGACATATTACTTGGAACCATTCCATTAAGTTCATTCTCCAAATATTGCAATTGCGTTGTGTTCTTTTGAGTGAAGAGTCTTTCAAGAGTCTCCCATACCTCCTTTGGTGAATTCATATCTTGAACATGCTGAATGTACTCTCTATTTATAGAAGTCCTCTAGGCAAAGAGAGCTTTCCCGCATTTAATCTTCCATTTTCGACTAAGATCAGTATTTTGCATAGTAATCCTTGGAATTATGGCATATGCACCAAAGACTAGGTCCCATTACAAATCTTGGCCTTGTAAATAAGCTTCCATACAAAGCTTCCAATAATTGTAGTTGTCACCCACCAACTTCTCAACTGCATGTTGGGACAAACTATTTCCACAATTCATCTTGAAATCAGAGATAAAATGCTCTAAACACTACAACGAACTCACATAATAATAAGATCAAACACCTTATGGGCAACCATGAAACAAATAGTAGAGCAAATGATGGAACAAGAAACAGAGAAACAATAAACAGAGAAAGGAGATGGATTTATGAAATATGAACTTTTTTCTAAGAGAAAAAAAAAACTCCTCGAAAGTTACAAGAATGCATCCCTTAAATAGAAAAAATTAGTCCTAAACATTCTCAACTGCTGCAGCACTACACTAACTATCAGAGGCACCACAACACGTAGAGTAATAGCTGAAGTGCAGCAACACGTTTTGATTTATTTGACAAAGCCAACTTGCTGGCTCATAAACAAGAGGGCTTCTGAAATAAAATACCATACTTGGTAAAATAAAGCCTAAGTCAATAGTTTAAAATGACTTTGACAAATTGTGGTACTAAATATGCAACAGGAATTTAGTTTAGGAGGGACATAAATTGACAAACATGAAATTCTAGCCTAATACTATAATATCTTACAAATTCATATGACATAATGAAAAAGCTAGCTTCTGTACCCACCTCTTTATAAGAAAATAATTTTTACAAAAAAATTTCAGGTGGCCATATGCCACTAGGCATTAGCTAGGTCCGTCATTGGAGAGGATGTAGGATTTACAAATGTTGGAGACAAAATGTTTGGTAACCAGAAAGCAAGTTGGAGATAAAATGCCTTGGAGCCTTGGGCTTGGATTTGGGCCTTTATGAGAATGATTTGGGTTGGGCTTTGGACCTTTGGTTACAATTTAGAGTCTTCGCTCATAAATTCTATTTTGTATTGTATCAGTTCATCACTATTTGTATTTATTAAAATTTAAATTGTGGAAATCGTTAATTGTTATAATAATCTATTTTTAGAAATAGTGAAATGTTCTTCATCAATCAAATAAAAGAAATAAACAACAATAACTATAGTGGAATTTTCACATTCAAAGCCAGTTGCTCAAATCATCTCTGTAATAAAAAATTAAAAATAAAAATTTATAATATATTGTATATAAATGAATGATTGGTTTGATAGAAAAGCCCCATATCCTTTTAGGAACTCTGAGTTAAATATCTTTTCATAATAAAATGCATGAATAAATAAATAATTGATAGCAATTATGATGAAGTTTTTACTTCACTTAACATTACAACATTATGGTATTTATTCCTCCAACACTATGAAATTTAATCGCAAAGAATCATATGAATTTGTTTTTATTATTAAATTGGATTATATTACTTGCATCATATTATAAATGAAATGAAAAAGATGAATGATAGTCTTAAGATTTTTTTTTATCGTTGTTCTCATCACCAAACTAAATAAATTAAAAAAGAAGAATAAATAAGTGGATATATATATAAATAAATAAGTGAGAGTTTATAGAACTTAGTGAATGGAACAAATCCATTAAAAATCTGTGCTTTCTATCAAATTGAGCCAATCTAATTCAAACTTTATTGATTCAAATAAATGAAGTTGTTCTAACATCTTAATATTTTTATAAAATTGAATGATGTTTAAAGGAAATTACTAAATCATCCTTTATAAATGACTAAAGAAATAATATGTATAGCGTTCATATCATGAATAAATAAATGATTGGTATGATAGGAAGTATTCGCGTAATTTTAACTAACTTCCTTGAGTCATGCACTTGTACGCTCCTTCCTCATAATGAATAGCAAATAAACAATTTATATGAATTTGCATAAATTTAATAATAGAGCATTTTAATGGTTTGTTCTTATGATTAAATCAAATATTCATGTGTATTCTGTATTATTACTTGAATCAAATTATAAAATGAACTTAAAAGATGATTGACATTCATACGATCTTTTCTTCTCTTTTTAAATAAATAAATAAGACAATAATAGTTGATGATTGAGATCGATGAGAGAATAAAAAAATTGTTTTTCAAATGATTGAAGGGATAGAAAAGATTTTCATTTTTTATGAAATTTAAGGATTGTAGTTGTATACCTTTTTCCCATAATAAATGCATGAATAAATAAATAAGTAATTGATATTAACTATGATGAAGTTTAATCGCAAAGTATCATAGAAGCTGTTTTATATATTATTAAATCAATCATATTTATTAGAAATTACTCGAATCATATTATAACCTAACGACATTTCCATTTTTTTATCACATTTCTTATCACCAAACTAAATAAATTAAAAAATTTAATAAATAAGTGGTAGTCTAATTGGGAACTTAGTCATTGAAATAATAACGTCCATTAAAAGTTGTGCTTTCTTCAGTAACAAATTGAATTCGAATCTAATTCAAACTTTATTGATTCAAGTGAACAGTTATTCTAAGTTCTTAGAACACTTAGATTTTAATTAATGAATTCTGTTATTCTAATAAAACTTTTTCAATGAATCATGATAGATTCTTCATTTTTACACTTCTTTCATTATTATATAAATACAAAAATTACAAATAAATAGTAGATAATATGGATGATCGAATTTAATTATAATTATGAGAAATTCACATACCAAAAAACAAAAACCAAATGAAAACCTAAAGTTAATGAAATGACTCCATACAAGTGGCTAAAAGAAGTTGGATTCCATCATTTCATTCATGGACTTCATTATAAAAAAAAAAAAAATGAAATGGTTTTATTGAAATATTTAAAATCACGGAACTATTTTTTATTTTAAAATTTTTTTTGGGTCTTAGAGTGGTTAAATGGGGTTTGTTGGTTGGTCATAACTCAAAAGGTAGTCCCGTTGGTTACATTTCAATCAAGTACATATTCTATTGTATTCAAGAATCAGTCATTATGTGTTTATTAAATTTTTTATAATTGTGAAATTCATGGTTAAATCTTACAGTAGTTCATTTGATAGAAATAGCTAGAATGTTTATTTGATCAAATAAAAAATAAACCCCCACAACTATGGTGAAATTTAGTTTAATGGTGTACACTTACACTTTACTCTCATTAGAAATGAGTAATGTGAAAACGAAATTGGTCAAATCATCTCATAAATGAAAAAAAAAAAAGTATATAGTTAATTATAAATAAATAAATGATTGGTATGATAGAAACATTCTCTTCTATTTTTTTACTAACTTTGAGTAATTACAATTGTTTGCTCTTTCCCAAAATAAATAAAAATATTTTTTTATGAATTGTGAGGGTTTGTTATTGTTAAATCAAATCATGTGTATGTTATATTACTCAACCAAAAATTATAACTGACCTAAAAGATGATAAACAGTCTTACATGATCTCTCTCTATCAATAAATAAATAAGACAACGAAGTTGGATACTGAGATTGATGAAAAAATTATTGTTTTTACCTAATTCAATTTTTATTCTTTTACTTTTTCTTTTTCTCTCAAGTTGTGAGAAAATAACAAATAAATAGATGCGCAGCTTTGAAATGACAAGCACTCTAATGGAACTTAGTCATTTGATTAATAACACAATCCATTATAAGTTGTTGTTCTTTATCAAATTGAATCGACCCACTCAATCAAATTAACGTTATTCCTCCACTACTTAAACAATGACTTTAATTAATAAGTTTTTTTATAGGAATATATAAAACATTAATAATTGCGCCACAAATATTCTGATTCGGGGTCATGAGATCATCTAAGTATAGTTTAAAATACCCATTAGATGAATCTTATTACCCTTTTTTGCAATAATATTATCATAACATCTTAAAAAAATTCTATTGAACCAATCAGAATTCTAATAAAAGAAAGAAAATAAACCATGTTTACATCAAAAACTTTCATGGACCCAACAATTGGTAATAAAGTTTACTCTTTCAATACAATACTTAGATATGTAAGAGATTCGATGTCCAAAGTTGAATCTTTAGGGATAGACTATATTCAAATAATTAAATATTAATATAAAAGGAAATCCTTATAAAATTAAAAGAAATAAGGCTATAGAGTAAAAAAAGGGATTATGAGTTATTTAAATACAAACTTGCTTGATAATGTATGAAAAATTAAAATTAGAATGGCACTAAATGATCATATGATTATTTTGCGATGATATTGATGAAGTGTGTAGATAGTAATTCAAAATGTTAAGATCAATATTGTTTAGAAAGAATGTTTATATTTGTATCTTTAAATAATGACATGAAATAAAAATGATTTATAATTTAATAGGAATCAATAACTTATTATAAAGTTGAACTAAATCAGGATAAATTTTTATTAGAAAAATCATATATAGAGTGATAAAAGGGAATCAAATTCACATCCTACTATACTGCTTGAATCATCATACAACTGGGGTAAAACTTTTCCATGAACCCTTTCTTCTAGGTTTTAAGTGAAATAAATAAGCAATTTGCACAAACCCCATAATAAAATTTGATTTCTATCACTCTTTTACGAATAAATAACACATGAACCCATAAAACTATAAATAAAAAATCTGTAACATGGACGATCGAATTCAATGATAATTATTCAAAACTTCTCCTCGAACCAAACTTAAACCAGATTTAGTAAAATCAATTATGGGCAAAATTTTGATTCCATTTTAAAAATCTATAAAAATTCGAAGAAATTTTTTGACTCCATCCATCGCCCAATCTTTTCCATACAAAGAAGAAAACAGAATTAGTTTGTAGGAATCATTTTTTTATTTTCAATTCTCCAATATTTTGAAGACTTAATGTAGCTGATTGAACAAAAAAAAAGCAAGAACAAGAATTCAACAAACAATCAGCTAAAGAAGTTGAAAGTTTGAGACATTAGAGTAGAAGAAAGAGGAAGTAATATATATATATATATATATATATATATATATATATATATATATATATATATATATATATATATATATATAGGTGTGCTGCTTTGTGCTCCTCACTTTCTTTTCTCAGACAGACATTGTGTCTCCAACTATAATCCACAATCCCTTACATTACTTGCTTTCCTATATTTTATTAAATAATTGATATTTATATATATATATATATATATATATATATAGTTGAGCACACAATGTCTGTTTGAGAAAAGTAAGTGAGGGGACACAAAGACTGTACCTTTGACTTTGATTTTTGGAAAACTTGTGTTTCACTATGTTGATTGAGTAATAACTACAAAAACAAAAATGTAAAAAGAACGTAATATATATATATAATTTAGTATCATTTCATACAAAATAATTATATTTAAGGTATGATAAAACCTAAGTTTACTTTAATAAATTATAGGTATTACCTTGATACTATTTATTATGGTAGTATCTAAGACATTAAGGTAATACCTATAATTTATTAAGATAGTAATTGTGATATTAAAGTAATACCTGTAATTTATTAGGTAGTACCTGGTTACTATCATATTTGAAACATAATTATTTTCTATGAAACTATGTTGAATCATATATTTTACATTATTTATACATTTCTTACAATTATTCTTAAATCAATGAATTGAAATACAAGTTTTCCTATAGTTTTTGCCTTTGTTGACAATGATTTGGATTGAGCTTGTGGGTTGGTCATAATTCAAAAGTAGATCCTTTGGTTACTCTTCAAAATTTGCCTATGAATTCTATTGTATTGAAAGAGAATCGGTCCTCACTATTATATATGTATCATCAAAATTTGAAAATCATGGTTAAATCTTATGTTCTGAATTTATTTTTTAGAATCTAGTTGGTTCCAAAGAATTTATATTCTAATTGCCAGAAAGAATTCAATATATCTTTTCGGTTTCAAATGTATCAATTTATATTATTACTACGTCAAGTGGTCTTCCTATAATGTGGCTCCTCTAGTCACCATACTGACAGGATGTCATGGGGAGCAGAAGATGTAGTGGAAGTTATGACAACGGAGTTTGCGATAAATTTCTTCATATGCCATCTCTCACGTTTTTATCTTACTAAGTCTCCAAGGGCCTTTATGTTGTTACTCGATTTCCATTACTTTATCTTACTAGGTCGAGTGATGAGATGATCAGCTTTCGGTTCTCGAACTCGATGCCTGACATGGCCAAGATGATGTGGGGAGTAGTGTGATATAACGCCCTCATGAAAGTACCCAATGTGTAATTGATAGGTGTTGGGCTTGATGCCTAGGGCTCGAACTCCTTGACCATTCAGGTATCTCATGTGAGATTAGACTTATCCCAATTCCACTAAACGCATTTATTCAATTGAATAAAGAAATAACCACCAATAACCATGGTGGAATTTAGTTACACGGAGTGCCTATTAATGGCTCACTCTTATTGTAAAATTAAATTATATGCTCAAATCATCTCAGAAGTAAATAAATAGTTCATCATAAGCAAAATTAATGACCAGTATAGAAAAGTTTTTCTTTTCTTTCTAACTTTGAATTATTAAACCTGTATTTTCTTTCTCAGAAGAAATGAATTAATAAACATATAGATAATATCGAGCAATGATGAAATTTAGTCATCACATTCAAGTTTACAAAAGTTTATTCTTATTAGCCAATTAGATCAAATATAAATTGAATTACTAGAATCATATCATCATAAACTGACAAAAAGATGACAGATTATCTTATGTCTTCCTAGCTATCTTTCAAAATAGATAAATATATAAGATAAAATTAGTTGACATCGATACTAATGAAAAGAGATTATTTTCTATTTCTCAACATTATTTTTTGTCATAGTTGTCATCGATCAGTCAAACTAAATAATAAAAGATGAGTATTCAAATAATTGGATTAGTCCTATATAGAAGAAAACGTGGTCATTGGAATTAATAATTCATTAAAAACATGTTCTTTTCTATCAAATTCAATTTTTTTATTCATTAAAATTACGAAAGTTGCACTGTCTACTTAAAAAAGTATTTTTAGTGAACTCCTATATAGGAATATAATACTAATATAAAAATATTCAAAAATAAAATTGATTTAGACTCCGAAGATTCATCTATTTAATTTAATAAATGTTCCATTAATGAATCTCATTACTTCATGTATTCTTTTGCAAATAATACCATGAGATCTTAAAATTTTCAAGTTAAAATCACCAATTAACATTCCCATAAATGAGGTTATTTTTACATTAGTTGTTTCTAAAAATTGGGACATTCAACAGATAGATATTAAGGCATCTACAATCAGAATTATTTTTATGTTAGTTGTTTCTAAAAATTGGGACATTCCACAGATAGATATTAAAAATGCATTCTTAAATGGTGCCCTACATGAAGATGTTTTTATGGCTAAACCAGAGGGATTTGTGGACTCTACTAAGCCTACATATGTTTGCACGTCATAAAGCTTTGCATGGCTTAAAGTAAGCTCCACGAGCTTGGTTTGAAAAATTAAAGGGTTCTCTCTCTTATTTCAAAATTTGCTCGACACTCTCTCTCTTCTTTGCACACAAGGACAACTGACCTATCTTTCTTGGTATATGTAGATGAGATACATTTTGATTACTGGAGAAAATTTGATGATGATATTCAACAGTATTATTAAGGATTTGAATATCCATTTTGCCCTCAAAACTTGTCCTTGTAAGTTATATTTGGGTTTGAAGCTATTCGAAGCCTTCAGCTTACATCTTAGCCAAACCAAATATGTGCCATTGATCTCCTTCTACAAAGACAACCCATCAAGGCTGTTGTTTCTACCATAATGTTTGTGACACTTCAAAATTGTCTCTCCATGACAGTGTGCACCGCTTGATGCTCCATCTCTTACAGCTAATAGTAGGAGATTTCATCTTGCATACTCTTTTTCGTCAATCGCCTCAGTCAATACTAGCACCAACTCTTGCTGCTGGAAGGCATGCAAGAGAGTACTGTGTTACATTAACGGCACCATCTCCTTTGGTTTAAAATTTCGTTCAGCACAGATTATGAATCTTGAAGGTCATTGATTTATGCTCTCTGTGTTGAATCTAAATCGTCGATCGTTAACCCTAATTAATAAATTGCTATGTGATCCCAAGCTACTTCATTGGGGATGACGTGTTCCATTTAACTCGATTATTAAGACATAAACATTTGCACCCCATTTATCGGGTCTATGTGTTATAAAACCCAAAGAGTAAGCAGTGCTAAGCAGCCTATAAAATACATCAAGTTACTGCCTCTCCATGGTTTAGAGTTTTACTTGCCTGTGTCTATAAAAAACACCTCGAGAGAAACAAACCAAAAAGTTTCATGTTTTTCTAAATCTGGGCTTCTTTAATCACCAAGTGCGCCCACACGTTGCATCCTGTCACAAAAAGAGAGAATACTTGAAGGTCCTCAGACTTAAAAGATTTTCGCACTACTACAAGTTAGTACATAGGTGATGAAAATATATCTATCATACATCGTATTTAATCACATTCCTGCTTTCCACAGATGAGATTCCTTCAATTGGCATCGTGAGTAATCGGTTGAATCAGGTGTGTGATAGATTGAATCCATAATTTTATTTCTCACGTATGATGAAGGGCTAGATGGTATGGCATCTAGGATTCTATTATTATGTTATTTATACTTTTGTATTATGAATGAACGATTTGGTTTGCCTTAATCCACTTTTCTGCATTTTGCTTGTATATTTTTTTTGGGGATGTAACAAGGAGGCTAATCATAAGATTGAAGTTTCTCCTTGATTTAGAGGCTAATCACAAGATTAGGTTTCTCCTTGGATTTATTTATTTATTTATTTTTCTCAATTTTTTTATATGTAAATTCGGATTTATTATAAAAATGTAAAAGGGGTGTCAGCAGTTGTCGAACGGGCTGATTTTTCAGTAGGGTGGTTCCTCAGACAGTGCCTCTACCTCTCGTAAAATTTTCGTGGCAATCCGAGTTTTGTGGCGGCCTGGCAAGGCTGCATTCAAGAGGACATGTTGAAGCATGCGCGACCAAAATTAAAAGCTCACTCCTAAATTTCGCCTCACCCTACGGACTTACAAGAACCAAGTTAAAAGAAGAAGTACGTGGTTAGATATCAAGTTAGCTTCTTGGGTCTCATTGGGCTTGTAATTTTCTTTTTCTAGGAAACCACGATTAGCCTATTAATTATTCTATATTATAATTGTTTAAATTATATGGATATAACATGTGATATGTGCTTAACATGCCATTTATAATAGGTGGTGCCATATAATTGCATCATTTGATACATACATGTGCATAATAATATTTGTTTTATCTAGATAATATTATTATGGAAAACCCAATTAATTAATAATAAAATATCGAATTCGCGAAGGTTAAAAAATTAATTTAATTTTAATTTAACTGCGCTCCATTAAGGGTCCAATAATAAATGGTTATGTGATACCCCAACGGATAAAGTATGGCCTGATTTTATTGGATTGATCTAAAATAATTTCAAATAATAAGATTGTATGGCCCAACGCCGACAATGCTTGGGATATTAAAGATAATTTTGAAATTAAAATTAATGGTTATTACATCTAATTTTAATAATATTAATAACCCTCCCAACGAGGCTCAACGTTATTACAAGTCACCAAAAGAATATTGTCACTGCTGTTTTTTCAAAAATCCTACTCTTTGAATGGTGTGTTAGTGTTATCTAAAAGAAGACTCGTCTAAGTGAGGTAGGTTTGGCGAGCCGCACCCACCTCACATTTCCTCGAGCTAACTTAGTGTAGACACTGCACATGTACCATGTTCAAAGTTTAGTTTATTACAAATGTTCCTGCCCAACGTAGTATTTGTAATTTGGAACTAAATTATTGTTGCACAAACATTAAATAATAAGTAGTTTAAGGGATCTACATATTTGTATGTTTGTCAGGTGGATTACGTGTTAATATATGTGCTTTTTTAAATTTTAAAATGGCATCTTAATCCTCTCGCCATAATTTTCGGGAGCTTTCAAAGCCATCGATGGAAATAACTACGACCTATGGAAAACCACCTTTTCATTGTCCTTTGATTTTGAGAGAATAAAATTCATTACAACAACTCGAAACCCCAAGAGCTTCATCGCACGCCGTATGAAACTAAGAAGTTACCATAGACAAGAACTGCAAACACGGCGCCGTCGTTATATTCTTGCCATTGGCAACACCGCGAAAGCAAATTAATGATCCGAGAGTGTATTAAATAATTCGCACTCTGGGGATGATAAGTTTACAGCAAGAAGATCGCTAGACAAGCGTGCCCATAAAGCACCAATGAACACTCTCGTATGACCTGAGGAAATGTGCTGACCATTGTCTAAAAAATGATGGGGCACATCAAGATCAAGTGAGGTGATGGGGCTGTTGGGATTAAGAGATGAAGATCGACTTGATCCTGTGAATCTCAACCCAATAGCTTTGGTCAACAGCTTCAAATTGAATTATAATATGAACAAACCTAAGCTTACTCCTATTGAACTTACGCATCCAGCCAGAGGCCGGTGTCCTCGTGAAAGCCAGTGGTCGCTTAATATGCCGAAAGTTCTTCATAACCTAAAGGGAACCCATATGAAAGAAGAACAAAAGCGTATGAAATAGGGTCCAAATTTTTCAAACCAATCGCAATGAAGAAGTCGTAAAGGCAAGTGCTTCGCGGACGTAAAGCGCCACTGAAGGCTGATCGCTTCAAACTAGGGAAGCCGGGTAGTATAATGTTGTCGAGGTTTGTTTAAGGGAGAATTACAATGATAAATGGATCATCGATTCAGGAGCCACTAACCATGCTTGTTACTCTTTGTAGTGGTTCAAACAAAGCAAACACCTCAAGAAAGACAGCTGAAGTCGGGAAACGGGAATATGTTCCGAATGGCAAGTAGATCTAGTTTGGTTATGCTTTGAATAATAAGACTTTATGTTTATCGCACTGCTGGCTTAATCCTTATCAAGAGGAATTGGTTTTGTTAGTTGTTTAGCTGAAACATGGTTTAACAAGGCAGCTTTAATTCTCGCTTCAATAAAGAGTAATAACGCTTTATTTGTCTTATTATTGATAAATGGCGTTTATATTTTTAACTCCTATGTCCTATAGTATTAATGCTATTGAAAATAATCGATGATGAGCAATTTTTATCTAAGAAAAGTGAAGGTTTCAAATGAAACCATATGTGTACACTACTGGTCATATTAATTCGGTGTAATTCATGTCGTTAAAAGTGGAATTTTAAATTCCTTGATCTTTGAACCTATACCAAAGATGTGAATCATGCTTAGAAGGTAAATGACAAAGAGGCCCTTCTCATGCCAAAGGAAATCGTACACTATACAGCTTGAATTGGTACACACCTACAGGTTGTGGACCAATGAGCGTTTCAAGCTCAGGTGTATGAGTATTTCATCACATTTCACTAATGACTACTCAAGATATGGTTATGTTTACCTAATGCGCGTATAAGTCCTAAGTTTTATAAATTTCGGCAGTATAAGATCATACAGTAAAAGCTATCAGGCCCATATCGCTTTGGCCCCACCGAGCTGAATACTGTCAGAGTTCAAGTCTTACTTAGCTTCGCAGGGATAATATCTCAATTATCATCTCCTAGAACGCCAAGAAAAACAGTCTCTTAAAGAGAACAGTAATCCCTTTAGATATATGGTGGTCTCATGCTGTGCTTTATTCATCATTAAGCTCCACTGCTCGGGATATACCTTAGAAACAAATAAGATACATACTAAATTTAGTTCGCCTAAATCAAGCTTCAAAGACACCCAATGTAATTATGTGTGGAAAGGGCGCAAGCCCGCCAACCATATTAGGATTCGGGGGTGCTCCAAAGACACGCCTTGGTACGTAAAAACAACAAAAAGTCAACTTAACATAAATGCGGAAACATATTACCTAAGGGAACGAGAGGTGAATATTCTATAACTAAAGGAAAGAAGGTGATAGTGAGTACTGCCTTTCTTAGAAGAGGATTATATGAACAATTTTAAACCTAAGAGTAAAGTGGTTCTTGGAAGAGTTTGACTCAAGCCTGAGATCCACCACAAACTTCTTATTTTTTCCAATCGCTTCTTGTTGATGTTCAAAGAGTGGAAAATGTACAAAATAAATTCAAGGTGAACAAACACAGAAACAACTCAGACCAAATTCAAGAAACTCAAGAACAAGAACATAATGAAGAGATTGCAATCCACCCGAACCCGCAAAACTTGATCCTTCTCTGCATACGTATTATCAAACCAATGCAAAGAACTCTTACTGGGAGACTCCATGACGTAAACCAGAAGGTATGCCTCATAGAGAGACTTATCAAGTCAAGCTTTGATAATCTCGATGATCTAATCTCTACCATACCAAGAGGTATCGAGGATGTTGATGTGCAAGAGCTGAAAGGCCAATGGGACCGTGAGATGGAATCTACGTGCTCAACTTCCTGGGCCAGTTCCTCATAGTTCCATGTGGGTAAACCACTGGGTGGGTGGATCTACAAGAGAAAAAGAGGATTCCGATGGGAAGGTTGAAACCCAAAGCTAGATTTGGGTGGCAAAAGGTTACACCCAAGAGGCATAGATTATGATGAAATCCGCCGGTAGCCATGTTAAATCTCTGTCCGATTTCTTAGTCAGAAGAGTTCTCTCGATTACGAGATTTGGAAATGTGGGATGTCAAAACAACTTTTCCTAAATGGAGAGCTGAAGAGGATATCTATATGCAGCAAACCTAAAGGTTCATAGCCTTAGGTCAAGAACACATGGTTTGCAAGTTGCATAGGTCTATTTATACACAAAGATCCAGGTCATGGAACACGTGCTTGATCAAGTTATCAAATTATATGGATTTGAGAAAAGTCCCGATGAACCATGTGTGTATAAGAAAATTAAGGAATAGTGGTAGTCTTTTTGGTACTTTACGAGATGATATTCTCGTTAATTGGAAACAAAGGTGAAAGTGTTGCTCAAATTTTAGCGGTTACCTGAAAAACAGCTTGATATGAAGGACTCGGGGTGAAGCTAATCCATATTCTAGAATCAAACTTTCTTTACAGACCTGAAGAATAAGGTGTTAGCTTTATCCTAAGCTTCCACATTGATAAAATAGTGACCAGTTTTTATACAAAAATCTGTGTGGACTAACTTTCAGACATGGAATTCATCTTTCTAAGTAGCAATCACCAAAACTCCCCGAAGAGAAAGAACTCATGAGTAAAAACCTATGCTCGGGCCGTTGGTAGTCCCATGTATGCTGGGTGCGCCATGTACTGTGCCGCATATCCGCGGCGCAGCTGAGTAGTGCTTCCACCAATCGATCCTGAGTAGAACACCGGACAATGCAAACATATACTCAAGTATTTAAAGAGAACGAGGGATTATATGTTGGTGTATTCCAAAGGGGAGTCTTAAAACACTTGGTTATAATGGACTCGCATTTTCATAGATATCGACTCCAAGTAAATCAACATCGTGGATATGTATAATTCTAAACGGGGAGCCATTTTCCGTCGGCACGTGTGCTCGAGAAACATGTAAATTGTATGGGTCTTAAGAGGTCCTAGGCTTACTTAGAGTGAGTGGGAGTTGGTTACATTTGTGCTCTAAGAGCAAGACAGTTGTAATTTCATTTTCTGACATATAATAATATGAAGCTTTTTGCACATTATATTTTACGCATAAGGTCCGTAGATTAATTATGTAGTATATGATCATATGGATACGCTCCATTGAAGACATGATCACGTGTTCTCATATAATTAATGAATTGTCTCACAGCTTATTAAATAAAGTAAGTCAAGACTTTATTTAGACCGTAATATTTTATGAAATGACTGGCCTTGGTTATTATAAAATATTGAATGAATTATGGTCATTCCGAGAGGATCTAAGAGATTTAATCATGATAAATTTCTCGTGGAAAGGAATTAAATCTCGTGCGATATTAGATATGTTATTTTTCTTAATCCCGAGTATATTATAAATAAGATAATTGCTACTATGGCCTTTCGTAGTTATCAATAAGTGAGGCCTATGTTAAACTTAACACCAATATCTTGATAATTTGGGGATTATGGTATTTTTGATTATCAAGTATTTATGAAATATACAAAATAGAATTTAGATGAAATCATCCTCTTGACATGTTTCACTCTGATATTGAAGGTCACGCGCTGTACGGGATCCGTTAGAGAACCGATAAGTCAAGAGAATAAATAATTAGTTGATTTACGTAAGAAAATTATCAATTAATCATTGATATTTTACAAAGAGGAAAATACATTTGATATAAAACATTATTAATTTTGAATTACACTGGTTTTTAGTGAGTAGCCCCTGATAAGATTATTTGCCCTGTACTCTGTTTTCTAAGCAAGTGGAGATTGTCGGATTTATGCTCCGTAAGTAATCAGACCACGATCACAGCCTTTAATTAATAATGGGCCATAGATCCCCAAGCTAGCTCACATACACGTAGTCCATTTAACTGATTATTAAGATACAAGATTGAGCCCATTTATTTGGCCCAAGGTGTTATAAAGCCCAAGGTGTTATAAAACCCTAGGAGGGTTATGGCTAGCGCCTATAACACACTCGCTACTAGCCTCCGTGGTTTAGAAGCCTTACTTGCCTCCAGGTCTATAAAAACACCTCGAGAGAAACATTAACCGTAAGGTTTCAGAGTATTTTTCTGTGATCTAGTTTCTTTTAGATCAAGGCGCCACACCCGCATCCGTCACGCAGAATAACTCGAAGGTCCTCTGTGGATTCTAAGAGATTTCTCGCACTACTACAAGTTAGTAATGGGTGATGAAAATATATCTATCATACATTGTATTTAACTGCTGCATTCTGGCTTCCACTGCATGATTCCTTCCGCCACATGCAGACACAAAGTACTATTATTATTTAAGTCCATGAGGAATCTATTGTTTTTCTTGTGGTAATCTTATTACTGGAGCTCTAGAAAGCAGAAAGTCATAGCTAGATCAACCACCTAAGTCGAGCATGTGAGCCCTCGCGCTCGCGCGCCGCCACCGACCAGGCCCCAGTCCGTAACCTATTAATCGAAATTGGTATTAAGCGCCAAGAACACCACCTATTCTCTTTGTGTGATAATCATGGGCTTGAGCCTTGCACTGCCAAGTAGTGACAATGTGTCGTTCCTCGCACACCGCCGCCATTATCGCAGGTCGCATACACTCCATCAGATGATACCTCCTCCAGAATATCGTGTAGTTCACGTTTGTCTCAAGTCACACAATGCATGCCTACCTCAAGTCATGCTCTCCTCACTAGCTGTCAACCTAATGGTCCTTATGGTGCACCTCAAAGCACTCTCTCCTGTAACTAACGGGTTTTAGTATAAATGTTTCGTCTCGTTTTTCTATAAGAGAATATATTTTCCGTAATGTTCAAGATCCGCTTTCTTCGCTCTCGCCGATTTTCAACATGGTATCAGAGCAGGTCTGATATAATCCATGGCAATTGTTCCTCCTTCCCCGTCCTGCATCATCCCTCCTTCACCTACATCTGCTTCATCGCAATGGCGAGCATCCGCTTTTACCTCTGTCTACCAAATCGATCGCATAAATATCATGCTCGAAGCCACGTGATACTTCCGATGGTAATGGAGAGTCGCGATCTGAATCTTTTCTTCTCAATACAAAACTCAAACCGTAGGAGTGTCACCGATTCTACTGATGTCGATCATCTCCCCAACCAATCCGACGACGCTTTCTAGAGAAGGATCGATCAACAGAGCTGAAATGTTGCTTCCTATCTCCTAAAGAAATGTTGTGCCATGTTCTTACACTCAGAATCAACTCAGCAGGTGGATCGTTTCGAGCAAACTTTTTCTGCCAAGTCACAAGCTCAAGATCTCGCCACGTGCCTCTTCCGAATTACGAAGAAGGGAACAAGCTCGTTGAGGATTACATTCTCAAAATGAAATCCTATAGTCGTCACTCACGGCCGCCGGGTTAGCAAATCACGTATGATTTAACTCATCCTCTACATCCCCTCGGGAGGACCCTCGATCAGAATTTGAAGTCGTAATTGTAAATCTCCATCCTCGTGAATCAACCACTCTTCAAGAAGTACAAGAGATATCCTTCAAACACATGAGATGAGACTTGAGAGCCCCAGTTGTCGCAATAACGGCCGATCTACAAATTCTCTACTAATTTCAGCTTCAACAACAATTTTTCCGAGGTGGACGTGGTGGTAGAGGTCGTTCCTTTATTGGTGGTAGAGGTCGTTTTCCTTCTGGTGGCAAAGGATACAATTCTTCAACAATCTTTCTATCAAATATGTAAAGAATGGGACATAGCTTCCTAAATGTTTTTACCACCTGATGTTAGGTACCAAAATCAATTTAAGAATCGGCCTGGAGAGTATTCTCGTCGATGAATCCTCAACACCAAAGATCTCGCCACAAGCATGGCATCGCTCCAACGCATCACACGCGCTTCATGGTTTCGATAGTGGGCCACACATCATGTCACCTCCACCACCGACCCATGAACACCAACTCGAATACTGTGCACTGCAGCTCAGACTTGGTGATGGTTCTAAACTCCCTATCACACACATTGGACACAACATTTTACCTACTTCACGCTCTCTACATCTCAAAAATGTTTTGATGGTTCCTTCTATAACCAAAAATTTAATCAGTATATCCAAGTTTACCATTGAGAATGATGTTATTGTGGAGTTTGATTCTACCTGCTGCTATATCAAGGACAAACAATCACGGAAAATTATGCTCCAAGGAGTGCTTAAGGACGGCTTATATCAACTACATCTGTCTCCGCCATTATCTACTCCACTTAGTTCAAGCTCCGCCCAACAAGGATCACTACAATTTCTCCACAAGACTTAGATGCATCTTCCTACACTCAAGCCAATTTAGTTCCCGTCCAACTCGTGATTGTTGGTCAGGAAAGCTTTAAATTCGACCGTGGTACTTCAGAATACCCGACTATCGACCTTTATGGCATACCGATTAGGTCACCCTAATAAAGTGGTTCTAACAAGATCCTAGCTCAATTGAATATAAAAGTCTCTCCCCAGACTAAATGAATTTTTGTGGATGTTTGCCAATATGGCAAAATGCACTAGGCTTATTTTCCTTCAACATCTCTTCACACAACAACACTATTTCTTAAATCATCCATTCGGATGTAATGGGACCGCCTCATCTCTCACTTGAAGGTCGAGATTCTACACTTTGTCGATGATTATAGCAGATATATGGATCTTCCCTCTTCGCCTCTAAGTCCTATAATTTACTATGTTCACTCTACTTCCACAAATGATCGGAACGACAATTTCCGCTTGCAAATCCTATGTCTCCAAACGATCGTGGAGGTGAATATCGGAAACTGCAACCATTGTTATAGAAATTAGGAATTACCTTTCGCCATCCTTGTCCTTATACGCATCAACAACAAGGTCGCACCGAGAGAAAACATCGCAACATTGTAGAGATTGGTCTCACTCTTCTTGCTCAAGCCTCTATGGACTTAAAATTATGGTGGGAGGCATTTGCCTTAGCTACTTTTTTATTAAATTGTCTCCCCACTGTAGTTCTAAATCATCTATTCCGCTTGAGCTGCTTCCATGAACTAGCAACCCGATTATAATTTTTTCGAAGGTGTTTGGTTGCGCCCGCTTCCATATCTTCGCCTTACAACAAACATGTCGGCTTTTCGATCATCCAAGTGTCTCTTCTCAAGCTAGCGCCCTTCGCATAAAGGCTATCGCTACATGCATCCTTCTCGACGACTTACATTTGCCAAAAGTGTAACGCTGATGAAACCACCTTCCCATATCGGGCCTCTTCTTTCCTCTTTCTCATACCTCTCATGAGACTATGTACTCAAAGACGCTCACTTGTACAAAATTCGATGCCCACCTTCTTACCTTCCCCACTGCTCCTTCAACTCGTTCCTTCTAACGTGAGTTCTCCAACTTACTCCCATCCAAAGATTTCCAAGCTTTCCCCATGTCCTCAAAGTCCACATTCCAATACTCCCTTTGTCATCCACACAAGAGTCTAACATTCCCCACTCCAAAGGCCCTTTTACCTTCTTATCACCCTCTCCTCTAAATTAGGACATACTCCACTCCAATGTATCCTTCTCTCTCATCTCATCACCCCATGATAACTCCTCGGGACTAAGGTCGCACTTAAGCCTAAACTTGTTTTCCACTATTCATCAAGAACCATCATGTGTCATCGGGTCTCTAACTAATCTCTATGGAAACAAGCCATGACCGATGAGTTTCAGGCTCTCCTCCATAATCAAACTTGGAGCCTTGTTCCTCCCTCTAGTGCTCAATGTGTGGTGCAGTGTAAATGGGTATTTCGAACTAAACTTAAGGCTGATGGCTCACTGGACAAGCATAAGGCTAGGTTGGTAGCCAAAGGATTTCAACAAACACCTGGTGTGGACTTCTTTGAAACCTTCAGTCCGGTTGTTAAAGCATCAACTATTCGCATAATCTTTACACTTGCTGTTTCAAGGGGTTGGGACATCCAACAAATCGATATTAATAATGCGTTTTTAAATGGAGATTTGCATGAGGAGGTGTTTATGTCACAACCGGATGGTTTTGTAGACTAAGCAAAGCCTACATATGTGTGTAAGTCACACAAGGCTTTATATGTGACCGAAGAGGCTCCTGTGAGCATGGCTCAAACACTTAGAGCCATTCTTACCCGGGCTTCTATAATTCGCTTCGACTCCCTCTTCTACTCGACACAAACATGGTCGAATGTTGTCGCTCGGTATAATGATGACATTCTCATCACCTATGGATGTCAAGATGATGTTAAACACGTTATCGATGCTCACACTCAGCTTGCTCTAAACCCTCGTTCAAGACACTATTTTCGTTCCGAGGTCCCCGAACTCTCCTCGGGCTGCACTTGAGCCAAGCTACAAGCCGCCGACTCCGTCGCACAAAACAACATGGCTACCGCAAAAATCTGCTCACCCCATGTGCTTACAACACCCATTCTATTTGATAGTGAGCCCTTCTCTCACTTCGTAAAGAAGACAATTGGTGCTCTTCAATACCTCACTCTAACACATCCAGACCTGGATTTTTGTGTTAACAAGCTAAGTCAATTTCTACAAACACCTATCGTTGCTCAATGGAATGCTTGCAAACGTATTCTGAGGTATGTCAAAGGAACCTTGTCTCATGCCACCGTTGTTTAAACCAGCTTCTTTATTCACTTTAGAGGGGTATTCAAACTCAGATTGGGCAACAAACATAGATGATCGGTAACTCGTTGGGATATGTGTGTTCCTCGAGGAATTTAATTACATGGAGCTCTAGAAACAAAGGCAGAGTCTGGGCCCAACACCGAAGCTGAATGGGCTGTGGGCTTGTCTATATCGCCATTGATCTAATGTGTGGGTTCAACATCTTCTACCGGGAGATTGTATTTCTATTTTCAACCACTGGTGTTATGGAGTGATAACTTGGGAGCATAAGCCCTAGCCTGCAACCCAGTTTATCATGCTAGAACAAAACATATTGAGCTCGATGTACATTTCATCCGAAACTTAATCTCTTAACACAAGCTCGAGGTCCGACATTATCCAACTGAATCTCAACCCCGTTGACGTTCTCACAAAGCCTTTGTCACTTGATCGTTTCTAACTGCTGTGCTCTAAGCTCACCATGTGTGCACCCATGCTAAGCTTGCGGGGCGGCGTTGAAGCAGACAATGTCGCCTCAAGACACACATCCGCCGCTTCATACATCGCGGCCGTGACACACCCACGGGATGATACCCTCCGCATATCGCGCTTCACGCCGCCTCAAGTCACACAATGCACGCCTACTCCAGTCATGCCTCTCACCAAATTGCCAACTCCATCGGTCCCAGAAAATTCTCAAAGCACTCTCTCTCCTCAGAATCAATCTGCTTTATATAAAGTGTTTTGTCCTTGTCTTTTTCTATAAGAGAATATATTTTTCCAGAATGTTCAAGATTTGGTTTCTCTCTCTTCAGTGCTCTCTCTGCCTGATTTTCAACACTAATAACCTTGTTTATCACTCACGTACTAAGCATATAGAAATCGACATTCATTTTGTTTGTGATCTTGTTACAGCTAACAAGTTAGAAGTAAGGTATATTCTGACTGAGTTGCAGCTTACAAACATCTTTACTAAGGCTTTGTCAGAACCTCGACTACAGTCACTTAGAAGTAAGCTCACCATGGAAGATTCCATGTGCAGCTTGAGAGGGGGTGTTGAAGGTGCTGAACCATAAGGTTCTAGAATGAGATCACACACACCTGCAAATAAGGCCATGTCAACTAGAATATTTTCTCTGCATGAATAATGTTTCTCACAATGTAAATAAGTTAATGCATAAAATCTGCGATCTCCTTGATTTATGCAAGGTTTACTCTTATTGTTTGGTTTTCCTTTTATGTAGGAATGTAAATTAGGCAATGACAATGTATAGGTTTTTATTTTAGGATCCTAAATTGATCTTATAAAAGCATGTGTATATATATTCCTTACTTTTCAATGAATAAAATATACAATATTGATTTCTTTTATGGTATCGTAATCAAGAACGCTCCCGACAACCACAAAAACTATAGCTTGTTTTCTTTTTCTTCTTTTAACCATCATCTATGGCAAAAGCAAACCCGGCCCGAGGCCGGCGCAATATGACAATTGAATATCCCTTTCTCCACTAATCCAATCAACTCCGAGTCATGCTTGTTACTCAACAATTGAAACAGTTGGCACTGCGAGGTCTCAGAGTCGTTCCCATGCCTCATGGCCCAAAGATAAAAAAAAAAAAAAAAAAAAAATAAAGAAGCGGTTTCATCATCGGCACCATTAAAAACCACCAATCACATCCACCATAGGAACTCCAATGACGCCAAGTGTAAACAATCTCAGAAATCATGGCTTCAATCCAATCTCACACGATATCCGTGAGAAAGTGTAATATACAACGAGGTCGTTTCATGAAATTTGGGCTAGCCTCGATGAGCATTGCCACGCATCAATAGTGTCCATCTTTTCATGTTGGAAGAAGGAATCCAGATTGTAAACAGGAACATGACCATCGTGGTGCTTATTACATCAAGCCAAAGGGCCTTTGCGATGAAAGAGACGACTGTGTTCTATTCCAACCCGTACCATGCAATCAAAGAGGTTATGTAGTTCCAACAAAGTCAAAGGACTATGAAGTTTCTCACAGTCTTAATGAAGCTTACACCCGCTGTTCGAGACGTATTCTACTTCATGGATCCACTTCCCACCGTTAACGAAGCTCATTCTCCTCATTCTCCAAAGATGAAAGACAACGAAAGCAAAGATCAAAGGGAAGTGCACCTCAGAACATTATCAAGGCCGTATGTAGAACAACTTACAAAATTCTCGGGAAAATTCACACCTAAAAATCCTCATACTTCTTTGAAATGTGAAATTTAGACAAATTTAAGCACCTCAAAGACTTGTCGGCACATCTTAATGCATTATCAGGGCGGAACGTCCCACCATTGACGTATGTCGTAAGTTGCATAAGATGAATTCCATTGGTGGTAAGCCTAATCAACAAGAGCGTAAGAATTTTACCTCTAAGGTCCATCATGCCGATGCCAATACAACAACACCTCCCACCTCTTTCAACCTCACAGCCAGTAACAATACCGTAGACCCACGGTGAATTTTTCAATAAAGAATAAGCCTAATACCTAGGCTAATCATGTTGGTAGTGCATCCGCTATGAGTGATCTCTCAGGTACAACCTTTTGTGCTTCAGTTTTTGGTAAAGGAATGTGTTGGATACTTGACACAAAAAGCCACAAATCACATGATTTGCTCTCCTAACTTGTTGACACAAATTCTGCTACCAATCAACCGCACCTTCCAATGGAGCGTTGATCTGTCGTCACACACACAGTAAAGAATTCGCTGATCGATTTTCGCATTACATGATGTGCTCTGTATTCCATCTTTTAAATTAAACCCATTTCTATTAGCAAACTTGTTCAAAGTTCCACCGCTTTGCTATGATGACGCATGATGTTTAGAAGCAGCTTCAAGACTAATGATCGGGGAAGATGATCGGGACAGAACCGAATGAGGTGGACTTTACCACCTCGATACTCAAAGAAACCTGTGATGCAACTCGCCAATACCACAATGCCTCTCATTCCTAGACTTTGGCATCAAACGCCTTTGGTCATCTTCAAATAAGAGTCTTCGTATGATTTCTCATTCTATTATAAACATGCTTTTTTATGATATTGATGATTGTTTAATTTGCCTATTAGCTAAACAAACTTGTTCTCAATTTCCATTAAGTTCTATTAATACTCATGCACCATTTGAGTTAATTCATGTTGATATCTGGAGAGGGTACCATATTCCTACAATCACTGGGCACGATATTTTCTCACTCATTGTTATTGTGATCATATTTGATGTACATGGGTTTATTCGAGACTGCAGTCAGATAATTATTAAATACACCACCACATTTATCAATTTGGTTGAGACACAATTTTCCTTGAAAGTTAAAATTCTTCAGTGATAATGGTTCAGAATTCACAATGACAAAATTTTATTCAAATAAAGGAATCATTCATCGAACTAGTTGTGTCTCCGCTCCACAACAAAATGGAGTTGCCGAACAAAAACACCGCCACCTTCTCAATGTGGCACGAACCTTATTATTTCAATCTAATCTTCCTAAACAATTTTGAGGAGATGCCATCTTAGTTTCCATCTATCTCATCAACCGAACTCCCACACCAACACTTCACAGAAAAACCCCTTTTGAGATGCCTTTTCACAAACAACCCACCTATAATCATTTACGAGTCTTTAGGTGCTTGTGTTTCGCATCCACACACCATCATCGCCCCACCAAATTTGATGTTAGAGCCACACACTGTATCTTCCTTGGGTATCCATATGGTAAAAAAGGATATCGGGTTTATGATCTCTCAACCGGTAACATATTTGTCTCACATGATGTTTCCTTTCATGAGACCATTTTTCCCTTTCCATCTTCTCCGTCAGAAAGCCTCCTTTGCAAGCTCTACACCAACCACCAACCTATGATGATAACATCTCACCACTCCTTTTCCCGCCTTTAACACGTAACCTTTCAATGTAACCTATCTCTGAAATTCCTTCATCCCCGACTCCTCTCAAGGTTCTAAATTCCTCCACACATATTATCCCCTCGCCATACAAATTCGCCTCAAGGATGACACGCGGCTACACAAGCACCTGGTTATCTTCATGAGCATCATGTTGGTATTTCCTTCGCTGAATGTTTCATCATCTAACTCGGTATCGGGATCGTGACCCACTGTATCACTCAATTCCTTATCCGATGTGCTTTCTATGCTAAACCATCACCCAAACACCATGCCTTCACCTACTTATTTCAATGAAATGAGCCACGATCTTTTC
Organism: Tetrastigma voinierianum; assembly: GCA_016808115.1. NCBI lineage: Eukaryota > Viridiplantae > Streptophyta > Magnoliopsida > Vitales > Vitaceae > Tetrastigma > Tetrastigma voinierianum. The sequence goes on from JAEQBH010001390.1 coordinate 185,121, forward strand.
GAACGTAGTTTGTGACTTAAATTACGCTTGCATAACAAGAGGCTCATGGTCTTAAGGCTAATGGAACATGGTCTCTTCAACCATTACCTCATAGGAAGAAACCAATTGGTTGCAAATACGTATACAAGATCAAATTCAAACCCGATGGTACTGTTGAACGTTATAAAGCTCGATTGGTCGCGAAAGGATACAGTCAAATAAAGGGATTAGATTATCGTGAGACTTTTGCTCCAGTTGCCAAACTTGTGGATCGTCATTTCTCTTTTTGCCGTGTGGCATTAATCAACACTGGCATCTTCACCAACTCGATGTCAATAATGCATTCTTACATGGAGATCTTGATGAAGATGTCTACATGTCTTTACCTCCTGGTTTTGGACAAAAGGGGGAGACACGAGTTTGCAAACTCCACAAATCATTATACGATCTCAAATAAGCTTCCCATCAATGGTTTATCAAACTTTCAACAACTCTCAAACAAGCCGATTATCAACAATCCAAAGCTGATTATTCATTATTCGTCTGATCCTAAGGTGGTAAATTCAATGCTCTTCTTGTTTATGTAGATGATGTCATTTTGGTAGGAAATAATCTACAAGATATTGAAGACACTAAGTTGTTTCTAGGATCAATTTAAATTGAAGGATCTTGGACAATTGAAATACTTCCTGTGAATAGTGTTGCTCAATCCAACAAGGGCATTGCTCTTTCACAATGAAAGTACGCCTGAAATTCTTGAGGATGTTGATACCTTGCGAACAACTAAATTTCCTTTTCCATGGAACGTAACTTCTGTCTCTCGCAAGTTCGATGGTGACTATATTAGTGATCCTTCTCTTCATATCGAAGACTTTTTGTTGGCGGCTAATTTATTTGACCATCACACGGTGTTCGAATTCTAGTGTACATGCAAATTCACATTCTAAGCCAATTTATGGACAAGCCACGGGTTCTACATTTAGAAGTAGCTTATCGTGTCTTGCGCTATGTCAAACACATGCCAGGCTAAGGAATTTTCCTTCCTACAACTAGTTCAATCCAATTAAATGCCTTTTGTGATGGATTGGCTAGATGTCGCATACTGATAACTGAAACTCGTATATTTCCCGCAAATCGCACTCGAAAACTAAGCAAACTACGTGTGTTGCGATCCAGTGTAGAAGCTGAATATCGATCCATGGCTGCACTTCTTGTGAGATTACTTGGTTGAACTACATTCTACAAGATTTGGGCATCAAGCATTCACATCCTGCCAATCTATTTTGTGACAACGGCGGCACTTTCATATTGCTTCAAACCCAAATTTTCATGAACGAACAAAACACATAAATTGATTTTCTATCTATACGCGAAAAGATTCAAGAAGGAATGATCGGCTTCGCCATTATATCCACATCACATTAGCCAACCGATATTTTCACAAAGTCACTAAGTTTTTCACAATTTCGACTCTTTATTTGGCAAGTGTTAGGAATGATCAACATACATTCCAAACTGAGAGCGTGAGTGTTAAGGAATACGTTAATGCATAAAATCTGCGATCTCCTTTGATTTATGCACGGTCAACTTTATTGTTTGGTTTTCTTTATGTAGGAATGTAACAGGGCAATGATAGTGTATAGGTTTTTATTTTAGGATCCTAAATTGATCTCTGTGCTGTATATATATTCCTTCCTTTTCAATGAATAAAATATACAGTATTGATTTCTTTCATGTTCTGTTATGCTCTGTTCTCCCTATTCTCCTCTTTATCTCTTGTATATAAATATTTTTCTTAAAATAAAAAGATAGTGTGTTTACAGTTCTTCCATAACTCTCTCTGTTACATTGCTCTACACTTTTAACAAATGAATGACAATCTTGCTGCAGAAAGCTTTCACACACCCAAAGTTAAGCAACATCTAAGAAACTAGTAGTCAATATATAATAGAAAGCTTAATTTTAAAGGTATCATAAAAATTTAGAAAATGTAGAATTAGTCTCAAAATAACTAACATTTTGTCTCCTTGCCTTTTGCCTTCATACCTATTTGGATTTATTTTTTTCATTATTGAGTGATTGATGTCCCCATCAAAATTAAATGTAAATAAATAAGATTACTTGCACTTTCAAAATAAAAAATTTTAAGATTGTATTGGAATATCATATTAGTTATTCTATTTTAAACTTAATAATAAAAATTAGGAAAAATGGCATCACTAAGATCTCATGTAGTTATGTCACGAAGTTGTAAACAACGCTCATGCATAACCATTCAACATTTAAAGTTGGGTTTTTATTTTCTGTAAATGACTATATTCACAAAAATCAAATATATGTCAAATATTAATTAGAGTCAATCCATATAAAGTTATTGTTTGCTAAAAAAGAAGTGTTGACATCAACATATTTTGTTGTTAAAAAACATTTATATTTTTATGGAGATAATAAACCATGGTTTAAAAATAAAAAATATTGAAAAAGCTCTAATGGTGATGATATAATTCTCTCTTACAATTCTGAACTCTATTTGTATTGTTGTTGTCCTGATCCAAATAAATAAGTAAATATATAAATAAATAAATAAAAATTTCCTACCAACCATGCATAATGAAGTTGAGTCATTTAATTAGAATGTTTAGAACCGTGTGCCCCACTTGTATCCAACCCTAATTCTTTAGTTATTTTATGAATGGACAAAAAAATTGATGAACTACTTGGAAGAATATTATGGTGGACCTTAATCATCAAAACAAATGAGAAGTGACAACCAAATAATATTTTCAACAAAAAGATGGTACACAATTAATTTAGGGCAATGATGGTATCAAAAAAATTCCATCCATTAGGCTTGTTTTGGAACCCAAGGAAAAACAGAAAGGAAAAATGGAATAAAGAAAAAATTTGAAGGAAAAATAAAAATAGGTTTAAATTTATAAAATTAATTTTATATATTTATATAAACTCATTTTATTTATTTTTCATTATATAAGAACTAAAAATAAATAAATATATAAATTTTTGAGAAATTTTGATTCTATTTTTTTTACAATAAACCAAACATGAAAAAATCAATTTTAGTGCATTTTTTTTTCTTTTCCCCCAGGAGTTCATACCAGGTTTAATACAACTAGAAAACCCTGTAGTGCTAATTTTCTTACTAAACTCCAAATTTAATTTTCCTAATATTCTGTCAAAAGCAAAAAAAAAAAAAGAAAAAAAAAGAAGAAGAAGCAGCAAAGAGCAGGTTTCAATAATTAAGGAGAGGAGTTTTATTAATCCATGCACGAATCCAAACTTTACAAAAAAAAAAAAAGGGATGCGTTTGATAAATTGAGAAATGGATTCAACATCTCCATCTTCAATGGGGAAGGAAAAAGAAAAAAATCGAATGGAAAGATCAGGTAAATAAAATAATTAATTCTTGATGATAACAAAGCACCGAATCAGTAGCTCCGATGAACAAGAGCTGCTCCAAGTAATCAGCTCCTAAGTCCTCAAAAACCAGAACATCCCGTGAAATTA